>VYZT01001928.1:262703-322599 GCA_013400735.1 Pomatostomus ruficeps
GGCGGCCGCACCGCGCGTGCGCACCGAGCCCCCCGCCCCGGGCGCGCTGTGCCGCGGGCGGTGCGATGCGCAGGCGCAGTGCGCTCCGCGCACACACAGACACACACACACACACAGAGACACACGGACACACAGACACACGGACACACACACGCCGGGCGGGCCCCGAGTGCGCAGCCGCGGACAGGCCACGCCCCCGGCCAATGAACGCCCGTCTTGGGGCGCTCGGGGGCGCGGCCACAGCGCGGAGACACAGAGGGCGACGGGGACGAGGACGGTGTGTGTGGTGTGTGTGTTCTGTGTGTTTTGTGTGTGTGTTTTGCGTGTTTTGTGTGTTTGTGTGTGTGTGTGTGTGTTGTGTGTGTGTGTGGCGCATGCTCGCGCCGCACGTGCCCGCGCGCCCTCGCGAGGCCCCGTGGGTTCCCCTCCCGTCCGTCCCCTCACGGCCCGGGGAGGCACCGACCCCTCAGGGCCCGTCCCGTCTCCCGACCGGAGGAGATCGAGGGGCGGGAATGGGTTTCGGAACCGCTGATCCCCAAACGCACCTCAGAAGGCTGCAGTCCCGCTAACCTGAGGCGTTCCCCCCGGACCAGCCCCAGCGCCTCCTGTGCCAGGGGGAGAGGTTTCGTTTCCAGCCTGCCCTGCTCTGGGGATGTGGCATCCACGTCTCCCTGTACTGCCTGCCTTACCTGGGACATGGCACAAAGCAATTACGGAGTCACCAAAGTTGGAAGACACCTTTAAGAACATCATGTCCAATGTAGCCCCTAAACCATTAAACATCACCCAGTGCCAGATACAGACGCCTCTTGAACACCTCCAGGGATGGTGACTCCACCAATTTCATTGCGTGGCTGCCCGACCAAGGAAAAATCTCTTTCAAATATCTAATCAGAATCTCCTGTCTCTTAAGGCCATTTCCTCTTGTCCTCTCATTGCAGGCAGAGCAGAAGAGACCAGCCTCACTGCAACTCCTTTCAGGTGGTTGTGGAGAACACTGAGGTGCCCCCTGAGCCTCCTCGAGACTAAACAAACCCATATAAATAACTTGGGACGTTCAGTGTTGAGGGCACAGTCACATCCTGTCAGTCACATCCAGCTCGGTTACTGGGGAGCTGGACTCCAGAAGGTCACAGAGCTGCCTGCCAGCACACCTGCCACTGCACCGAGAGCAGGCAGACTTTAAATAACCCTTTTTGTCCCTTTCCTGTCCACCTGTCATGGAAGAGCTCTGTGCAGCTCCACAGCTACAGCTTGCCCGTGTTTGCTCTTAAAGGAATGACCAAGTCACTCTTTTCTATCAAAAGCAGCAGCATATCATTCAAAGATAAGAATGAGGATACAGATCAGGCTAAGAAACAAGTACAGCTTTGATGAAGTAGGAATTTGCTGTCTGTATTTAGCATATTCTTCCTACATGTTTCCTGTTTTGCCTCTTCAAGTTGCTCTTCCACTGGACCTACTCAATGAGGCCTCGATGACTTCCTGCCTCCTCGGAAGCCTTGACGATACTTTTCTGAATCCTGCTCCCACCTGATGCTTCTAAATCCCAATTGTTTTTTCTTTTGTATTCCCAGCTGTCACTTCCCACCAGCTCCGTCCTCGCTTCCACTACCGCCTGCCATGGCTGCCGCATGTGCAGGGTTTGTGTTGTGCTTCCCTGTGCAAACAGCCGGAGAGGAGCTGCCGTCCTGTACTTCTCTGGTTTCACGTACAGCAGTTGTAACCGCTGGGCATAAAAGGTAAGCAAAGCATCACAACTTTATAAATGCAAGATTATTAAATCCTTCCCACAGAGGGGATGTCTCAAGGCCTTCCTGAAGCGTATCACAGCGAGGTAACTCCTCTCACATTCTGTCTGCATCTCCCCAGATTGATTATAGGATATCTTCCCATTCAGATGAGGTAAGCTCATGTGTGCAGCTTGGTTTTCTTCCTTCTGTTTCCTTTGGGTCTCTTGACTATGCAGTTGTATCTGCTTGGGTTTCTTTCCTCTTTTCTCCCCTGTAATTTACTATATTGTGTTTCTCTAGATTAGCCTTTGAAGGTCTATAATTTGAAATACAGGTGGCAAGTTTGAAAGCTAGTTCCAAACAGGAGCAAGTGGCACCTGTCAGTTCCCTACTAGAACCCCTTGTTTAGTCTATAAATTAGCAGGTATTCCTGAAGTACACAATTGTGGTGATACAGTGATGTATCTAAAACCAAATAATCATTAATTTTAACTGCTCTACTGTTAAATTTCCACAATCTGTTTTTGCTACCCTAAAACTAGCTATTATCAACAAAAAAGGGTATATTATATATAAATATTTAAAAGAATATAAATACATGTAAATATTAAAAGAATATGAGCTTAATATCCATGAGACAGTAACAAAAGAACCCCCAAAAACTTAGAGGGTTTATTGATAAATAGTTACCTCCCTTCACATCATTCTAATGTTTTCATGACCTGTAACTAACCTCTAAGACAGTTTTAGTTCTTGAATAACTGTTGAGGAGTTAAATGTACAGTTATAACTGCATGTTTTCCTCAAGAATTGACTAAACAGGAAACGAAATCTCGTATTTGCTGCTTGAAGTTAAAATTCAGCTCTCCGTTAGTTCTTCCCTTGGTTAGATACGTTACTACAAGACAGAGACATGACTGATAATCATGCTTACTTTCTGGAATGTCAAGTCAGCTGTAAATTATAAACTCAACCCCCCAGTTTGGCAAATGAAATCAGAAAATATGCTAAATCCTCTTCGGTACAATGTAGTGATGTGTAAAAAAAAGGAAGAATCTCCCCCTAAGTATTTCTGCAAGGCTTAAAATGGGCCCATACGATCATGCGAGTCAATGTAATTAATGCAACTCATGGTTCCACAGCCTTCCATCCCAAAGAATCGGAAATTATTGTAGAGAAATACAAAACAAGGATCATTTTACCATTGCTGAAATGCAACCAACTTGCCTAACAATTGTACACGTATGCTGGGAGCCCGGTTTCCACAGAGAACTTGCAGGCGTGGGCTCTGTATTTAGAACAAAGATTCCCCCTTGGAGTGCAAGACACATTTTCAGAGTATATGAAAGCTTTCAAGTTACTGAGTACACCGGTGAGCTGAAGGCACATTTCAAGAACACACAAGCTTGTACTCGATAGCAAAGCCTGAGTGGCACATCAGGGCTTGCTGGGAGCCACAGGCAGAGCCACGGGGCTGGTTTGTTGTGTGTGATCAGTCAAATACCAGTCCAAATACCAGCTCCAACTGTTTATTCATCTCCACCAGTCACAGCCCTTCCCAGTCAAGCGCTCATGTTGGAACTGAAGGGTTAGATAATGACAGAAGAATCTTCCACATGTCCTCACAGTTGTTGCAGTTTAAACCTCCGGATGAAAATATTTTGGGGCTGATAATTGCCTTGAAGCAGGACAGCAGTTCAGTAACAGACAACTAACAATATGTCATTGAATAAATCCAGTGATCCTATTTGTATTCGTTTTGTTTTTATTTTTATGAAATTTCCATTAGACATTGTTGCTAAACCTGGCTTTTATTTTTTCCTACACCAACATCTTTAACTTACCAGAGCACCTGCTTGTAATCCATGAAGAGATGTATGGTCACATAACACCTGTGCTTGTTCCCAGATACTAGAGGCAAAGAGGCAGTCAGAATACTCTTTAAAATACTAAATCGAAAGCCAGTGAAACTGTAGACACTTCTGAACATGAGGCATAAGCTTTTCAGACATGTTGAGGACCAGATAAAACTACACTTCATGCTTCTGCAAGGAGATATACAGAAGATCCTCTCTGTCTTCTCCATTCATAGGGAAATTAAAAGGGAGACAACATTTTTTCAAAGTCAATATATAAACATTTGCTTTCCAGGATTTTAACTCCGGCCAATTCTTAAAACTGTTACATATCATCTCCTCGGTCCTACAGCAGGAAAACTCTTACTGACTCCTAGGCAAAGTTGAGTATCACTTCTAGATTTGGTTCCTTAGGAATAGCACTAGAGGCAAAAATTTTACACTCTCGTATTCATCCATTGTCTTGTTACCAAGTGGCAGCAGCTTTTGTGGGGATCATTAAAAGCTTCCCTTGTTATATAGAGCACTATTGATACTTGAACTCTCAGGGGGAGTAACCTCTGTCTCTATCCAAAAAGTATCAGATTGAAATAAACAGACACAACATTGCTCAGCAAAGAACGAGTACATTAATTACAATTCATTAGTCTGAAGTTGGCATTACTCAAACATTTACAGTGTGTATTGAGTCCCGTGTAGGAGTACAGTGACAGGAAAGGTGAGACAAAAGACAGGAAAACATGTAGGAATCTGTCATACACAGTTTTTTCTATCATAATACATTGTGCACGTTATTCTTTTAATCTAAGAATGTCAAAGCTCATTTAAAAAATCTGGTTAAATATAAAAAGATCTGTGAGGAAAGCAATTCTTTTACTGGTAGGTGAACTGAATGCCAGAGTTATTCAGAGTTATTGCTCATTAGAGCCAGAGATGGAACTCAGAGAAAGAACTGGTCTCCAACCTCAGCTATGTAAAATGCTGCACGAGTTGCCAACAATGATGTCTGAGTGGAATTTGGTTAATTGTGTCAGTCTGTAGGAACAGTTATTTTCTGGTATTACAATAGCTCTGGGAGTCCTGCAACTGTAATCCCTGTGCGCGAGGTTCTACCTGCACGTACAGCAAAGAGTGGCTCTGGCTTGCAAGAATGTAAAGTCTTTCAGGATATAGTCTGTCAAACTATTTTTGGTAAAAATTCCTATTTATGCATTCCCCACCACACATTCCTCCCCGCTTCCCCTTTACATTGTTCCTGCATTGTGCCAGTGATTTTTTTTTGTGTGCGTAGCCCCATGTTAAATTGAATCTGAATCTGATTTCAATTAGAAATAGTCCCCACAACCCCTTTTTTTTAAACTCAGACTAGTACTCTGATCTGGTTCCCTGGTGCAGAGCAGGAACAATGTGAAAAGAGAGTCCCATGAAGACAGGAATGAAAGAGTAAGAAACACATTGCACAAGTCTCACTTAGCAGAGGTGTTTGTCAAACTGTGCCCTTAACTGAGCACAACCATGACAAGGTTCTAACTGAAACTGGCGTGAAAAAACAGCAATTTGTTTTTGTAACTTTTTAAAATTAACGCAAACAAGCGGAATATATCAGTAAACAAAAGAACAGCTTTGCCACCTCAGGTGACACTGTACAAACTTTCACAGTAGAATTTGAGATCATGGACAAAACATCTTCCTTTCCACTTTGGAGTCAAAACTAACGTCTCTCAGAAACACACAAAGGAAATAACCTTTAAACTCCATGTTTGTTTTTGCAGTGGTATGACTGGAAAATAATTTCATCTGCCTTTGTAAAGGGGGGGTGGAGTGGTATAAAACAAAGTAGAGACCATTTCCCTCCCACCACAGCCGTACATCTATTATCTGACTCACCACTTCTGGGACTCCTCCTGGCAGCCCTGGGTTTATTGCACTGAAAATTCAAGCCTGTGAAAATATTCCCTATTTTCAGATTACTTTGTTCACTGCTTTGTTCAGGTCGGTATTCCTTCCTTTAGGGGTCTGGAACTCAACATTGAGCAGGGGCTGGATGTTGCTGTTCCTAAGCCTTGTGAGAAGGACCAGCTCAGTGGAAGGAGGGAAGGGGGGAGGGAAAGGAACGGGGAGGAGAGTCCATAGCTGAGGAGAGACTCCAGATCAGAGAAATTTTACTGACATTCGGTTTCCAGCAGGGTCTCCTTCAAGGGCTTTTACTGAGCTGCAAAGGCCCCTGCAATTCACAGAGGCATTTACATGCAACATTTCCCTCTGGGAGCTAAGGTGTAACTGTACTCCTGGATAATAATCACAAAGAATACCACCAGACTCCCATTGAAATGTCAACCAGGAACTACTGTTGTAGAGAGTAACAAAGAAATGCTAATATAATTAATTATGAAGCCTCACTACCCTCATTAACACATCTTTAGTGCCTAGATCTTTGAAAATCAGCTGTATAAAGTGACTGTCAGAGTTAATTCCTTATAAATTGCCTCCTGTCACATCCCAGCACTGCAGCAAGTTCTCTCAGGCCTTGATGCTAAGAAATCTGGGGGGTTTTGTAAGTTCTGATGCAGTTTTATTGGTGTTATTAAAGGTGTAAGCTGTTGCATAAGCCGTTTGTCAGGCTGGAGCAGAGAAAAATAAAAATGCCTTTAGTCAGCCCAGCTTACACAGTTGGTGGCATAAATAGGAAAAGTTTCAGTCAATTAAATGGAAAACTAAGGACAAAAGAAAAAACAGGAATGAAAGGTGTCACATAATTTGGCATTAAAATGTTTCCGGACCTTTTTTTAAATTGGAGGATTGCAGCCAGTTTATGGCTCTCCCTCCTACTGCTGCCTTTACAACAGCATTCCAGCTCCAGGCCTCATTCCAGAGCATCCTCCTTCCCCTCCGCTCCCGCTCACAAATATATATTTCAATAGGCTTAGGCTACATGGAGTTCCAAAACCAGCATGTAATTGGTGCAATTGTCTTTTACACTTCTCCACAGAGAGCCACATTCATGCCGCTCGAGCCCAGTTTTGTCATGTTTTCCCTCTTCTTTTCTTCAAGTTGGCCTGGGATCAGTACTTGTGTGGTGAACCCTACATATAGACTGAAGAAACAAGTTACAGAAACGGGCTGTATGGGTGGTTCATTCTGTTATTCCTCAGTACCAGACTGTCACTCTGCTACAAGATAAAGGGAGGCAATAAAAAGAAAGTGATCATTACAAATCACTTGGCATTTTCTGAGAGCAGTTAAAACACTCACACTGACATACCCAGTTTGTCTGTACAAGATACTCTGCTTCCCTTCATCTTCCGTGTGCTTTTCAGAAGGTGATAATCTTTCTGCAGTGCATAATTTCATAAAGTTATCTCTGTGTGCTTGTATAATATGTTCCAGGATTCTTTGTAATCCCTGTTATACTTGGGATAAAAAAACCCAATCAAAGTGTGGCATTTTTATTCGCCATTTAAGAAGTGGCTTTCATAGTAAGTGCTTCTGCTGGTCTAGCTAACCTGGCAATAAGCAAACTCTCTAAATGGAGGTAAAATTTATATCAGCAGAAGTAGTCCTTGCAAATCTGTCTTTCCTGCTGCATTAGCTAACATGGCAGGAACATGATTTTGTTCTCTACTCTTAAATTACACATCCATACCCCAGTAAAACTACGATGTATTTATTAAACATTCAGAGTTCACAGAAATAATGTCTAAGAAATGAAAGTGGCATGCTTGAAATTAAATAAATACATAGATTTCTGAAGAGCAATCCAGAACTATCATGCAAATTCTGCTTGCTTGCTTTACACAAGCACAAATCTGACAGTACCAAGTGGAATGTAATGACTTATTTCTGAATGTTCTTTTTTAAAACCACACTTTTGCAAAGAAGAGCCAGTTCTGTTTAGAGGATTAATATCTGTCCACATTGCTTTCCGAGATAGCCACTGGCTTTAGACAGAGCAGTTAAAATTCCAACAACTGTTTGAGATACTACAGACACAGTACGAGTTGATGAAGTGATGCACAGAACAGATAACTAATTTTTAGTCATGCGTGGTTACTGAATATGGGATTAATTTAAGGGATCTGTTTTCTTTCATGCTGTCAGCACTGCAAAGGGTCAGGTACCTTTGAGAAGTGGCACAGCAGATTGTACCTTTATTTCTGAGATGAGATGCTGGACGTGCTGCGATGAACTCAGCAGGAACTAGAGGCTGCTGAGACCAAAAGGAGAGAGACACTGCCAATCACCTTGTTGACAGCCCAAGGCAGAGAATCCCAGCTGCCACCAAGTTCAGAGCACCATGGCAGCCAGGATTCAGGATCCTGAGCCTTTCACAGATGCCTCTTTGGACAACCCATGGCACTCGGCCCCGTGCCAGCTCTGCTTGCCATTCCAACCCTGCCGGCAGTGCCTTTGTGCCCGTGGCAGTAACTTGCTGCCACCTGCCACAGAGCTCCCCCCCTGCTCCTTCCTGGTCTGGTTACACTTGACTAAAATCTTTGTCTTATTATTAATCATGAAGGAATGAACAGGAGATAAACAATACCTGTACAGGGCAAGAAACCGCACCCGTATTTATAAGGAACCCCCAACTAATTCCGCAAAGCACAGAAGATCACAATTTCAGTGGAGATGGATTCTTTTGATAATGTATCATGTGTTTGGGTGTAGCAGGACTTCAGAAGCGAGCTGATGTTTTCTGCTGAGACAGAAAAATAGATTTTCAAAGCAAAAAGGGCACAGCATTTGCAGGGATGTTTAGGAGGGGGAACAGGGAAAAGGAGGTCACAAATTAGAGAAAATGTGTATGAGCCTGTTACAGACGGCACTGGAAAATAAATAGCTGGGGGATTCACGCAGATTGAGGTAACACAGAGTCCACACGAGGAGCTGAACCCTCATCAAGCTACTGAGCACCTGGTGGGGTAAGTGGACGTGGGTTCAACACTGACAGTTGTGGGGACCTCACTTCCCTCAAGGTTTGGCGAATTTTAAAATCACGAATTTCTAACAAAAAAGAAACATGGAAGTAACTGATCAGATACTGTCCATAGCCACATAAAAAGCACAAAATGTCAGCATAAAGCCAGTTCAAACTCCAGATTACATCCTTTGGTTACTGGAAAGACAATAGTTCAGGCCTCAGCCAGACCACATCTGTCGTCTTGGGCTGTTCAGCAGAGCACAGGTAGGAAGGGAACAATTAGGGAACAGAATTAAGTCTTGCTGGTTATAGAAGCTGGAGAAACAAGTAGGTTCTGGAATGACAATTCTTTGAAACAAATGCTTGCTGTTGGTTCAAGAGTTTTGTTGGTTGGCTGTGGTTTGCTCTGAATAAACGAGAATATGTAAAAAGTTCTGTTCCTCTGAACAGAGTGATCAGCCACCAAAGGCAATGCCTTTGATCCCCTGCCAGAATAAGTCCAAGAACTCTTTCTCATGGCCGGATTGATCTGTGCATATTGTTTTATTCATCTTTACATGCATCTTTGGGGTGGAAGGAATGGAGGGGAAGGTGCAAAAGGGGAAGGCTCAGTTACATCTCTCCATTTTCGGGTCCAATGTGCTGTTTCGCCTGTCTGCAGCCTCAACAGAACTGAATAGCTGCATTTATCACAAACCGAGGGCACCGACTGCACCCACTAGTGGGGGAATTTTTACCGAGATGCAGCTCAGAGTATGTCTTTTGCTCAGGTCACAGCGATCACACCCTAGCGTGCAGCTTCTTGTTACAGCTCAGTCTTTTTTCTGATGCTTTTCCCCTCGCTTTTTTGTTTTCTCTTTATCTCACCCTTCTCTTCTTGTTTTCCGATGCTGATTTGTGCCTTTATGTGAAAGTGAAAACTTCCTACACTTTGTCTCATGAAACAGAGAGGAAAAAGCACAGATCAGCACTGTAAAAGCAGCTACTTTAGAGAGACTGGGTAGCCTCAGGCAAGTAGCAGCCCTCCCCCACTTATCCCCGGTTCTGCCTTATTTCTGATGTGTTATGATGTGAAGACAAAAACATCCACATATCTGATACTGTCAGGCCAGAAAAAAAAAAAAAAGCAACGTAAGATTTCTTGAGATACCTTTGATATATTGAAACCCCAGCAAATCAGAGACATTGAAATACAGAATCAAAGAGTGGTTACTTAGAACAGTCCTTGTCTGGAGCTGTTTGCTCCTCTCATCCTCAGGGAAGAAAAAGCCCAGACATGCACCACGATACAAAGAACATGTTCTACATTTGCAGTAACTTTGCATACTACTCGCTGAAAAAACGGATTTAATTTGGTCTGTTCCACATACTTAAATCCCAGTTTCCTTATCTCTTTGCCATCTCAAAAAACCACAGACTTTTCTCCTTAAGTTCCCCCTGACAAGTTATTTAAAGTTTTTAAATTGCAGTTTGTGCTTAGAATTTTTATGATGATGCAACCTGTATATTAATTCACACTCGTAATATTTACTCCTCTACTAAAGAGTAATATGTCTTGGCAGTTCTAATTGTACCAATTAAAGATAATTTAATGATAACTGAAGATGATCTATTTATAGAGGATAGATCTTAAACATTAAGACCCTCTTAAGAAAACCACTCTGCTATTGGGTTCAAATATATAGTATCAGTTTTTCAACACATGAAAAAGCCCCGTGCAGTGACCCAAAGGAAGGAGCCCGTGTGCAGAAGTGGGCTGGGAAAGTGCTCAGTTACATCCGGTCAGTGTCCGACTGCCGCCGCTCGTGCTTCCACATGAACCAGCTGCTGCTGCAGACACCAAACTTGAACTTCGGAAATTCAGATTAACTCCTGTGCTAATCAGAGAGAGATGACAGGGCTAAAAGAGCCTTTGTGCTTTCATATTCTTGGCTCTTCTGTGGGGTATCTTGATGGTCCACACAAGGAAAGAATCACAGCAGATACCAGCCGGGATTTGAAATTCTAGAGGATTCAGTTCCATTGAGACTTTTTGTTTTCGAAGGAAGTGCCACTGAACTGCCTTCTGCTTCAGTTTCACTGTCTGTAAATGGCTATAAGAGTTCTGTAACCAGGCATTTTTAGGGACTCTTACTTCGCTATTAATTGTGTAGTACTTTAAATTCCTCAGAGGAACCATTGCACTCAGCTCTGATGTAAATGGACTCACATGTGCTCAAGAGGTGAAAGCACCACGACCGTTCTGCTGAGCTCCTGCTCTGCATCCTGCAATCCCGATTCCTACACACAGGCCAGCCTCCCTCCCAGCAACAGCCGGAACAACTCCACTGAACTTGGTGCATCTGTGCCTGCTTATGCCAGCACTAAATTTAGCCTCTGCATTCATCATCAAGTTGTTCCAATGAGTTAGTTAGAAAAAATTTCCAAGCAGAGTCATACCTGTTAGGAATAGTCACTTAAGGAAGCTACAACATCGGTCACTGTCCGTGCGGGCAGGAACAGCACGGGTTGCCCAGGTACAGGGGCTGTGACCCAGGTACCAGGGTGACTCCCGGAGAACTGCCCCGCGGGCATGCAGCAGCTCGGTCACACGGTAATTCACCCTCGGCATATATTACCATAATTCCCCCATCAAAACCAACGAAAGTACAGAGCAAAGCAACGAGCCGGAGCACACCCCAGGCATCAAGTGTGCATTGAGCCGGCCCCGTTTGCTGGGCCAGCACACGGTGACAGCCAACTGCAGCTTCCCTCACAAGGCGGCCCGAGCGCCCCTCGGCCCCGCGCTCGGCTTTGTCGCCCCCTCCCCGCCGCCATCTTAACTGCGGGCAGCCCCCGCGCCCTCCGCCCGTGCCGCCACTCGTGCCCCTGGCGGCGCGGCGGGACCAGCCGGGCCCCGGCGCAGGTACAGCGGGAGGGGAAACAGAAGCCTCCGCCAGATCCACGGCTCTCACAAAGCTGCCGGGATAGCCCCCACCGTCTCCCGCCCGGAGGCACCGCCCGCCCGGCACAGCCCGGCCGCGCCCTTCCCCAACATGGCCCCGCCCGCCTCAGCGTACCGCTCCCAGGCCGTCCTTCGGTGACGTCATCGCGCAGCGCCCGTTTCCATGGGAACCGGAGGCGCGGGCGGCGGGAGCGACCCCAGGGAGCGACCCCCGGTCCCCGCCGGGCCCTCTCCGGTGCCGGCATGTTCGCCGACAGCACCGCACCCGGTGCCGACGTGGAGTCGCTGTGGAGGAGCGTCCGGAGCGCGCGCTACGAGTCGGTGAGAGACCCCCGGGGCGGCCCCGCTCCGCGTTCTTGTCCCGCCGGGAGCGGCCGGGCCGGGCACGGGGGCGGCTGTCTGGGCTGCGCCTTCCCCGGACCTGCTGGGATCGTGCCCCGTCTCGCCCCCTCCGTATTCGTCCGTGACCGCGCCCGCAGGTCCCGCGGCTCGGCGCGGCCCGGGACCGAGCCCTCCCGCTCGGAGCTGTTGGCGCCGTGCGGGGGCCGGAGCAGCGGGGCCGGCGTTTGCCCGCCGGCTCTGTCCCTTCAGCGTTTCGCTGATTTAGCCCCCGTGTGCGAATCGGCAAAGAACCCCACCTGCGGCTGCCGCCGCGCAGTTTGAGCACTGATAATGCTGCGCTGTCCCCGTGCGCTGCTCGCTCCGTACTCTGGAGCTCACTGCCTCCTCCCGTCCTTCCCATCCCGTGCTGCAGAGCGCTGCCTGAATCTGACTGGCATTCGGGCATCTCTGCTTCAAATCCAGCCATGGGCAGGTCACAAACGCATCACCAACGCCTGGACAGGTACGGAGGTGTCCTGTGTTTAACCAGCGGTGCTGAGGGGCTGGAATGTCTCCGTGAAACGGCAGGAAAGGGAAGGTGCTTTGAATGCTTTGTGCAACATTTGTTTTTCTGCTTGGATTATAGACTGCCTGTCTTCTTTTACTAGAAAACTTGCCAGACTGGGAGAATTTCAACAGCAGAAGCTGCAGCGCAGTCTCATACAGCCCGAGACGCTGAGGTGCAGACAGAACAGAGCAAAGATGCTGTTCAAGACTTCCAGCAAAAAATCCAAGTAGATTACTCTGGGCTTCTGTCATTCCTTCAGAGAGTGGAGGATGCTGTTATCAAAGAGCTAAATAAAAACTGGAAAAGTCATGCCTTTGATGGCTTTGAAGTGAACTGGACCGATCAAGATGAAACAGTAAGTGATAGAATTCAGGTCATTGTCCAAGCAGAGCTGGTTGCAGTTACTCTGTGTCATTAGTTCTAGTCTGTTGCTGTTGAACCGCTAGCGGAGTGAAGAAACCAAGTTGAATAGAAAGTGGCGTAAATCCGAATTTATTATTTAATTCTAAAACTTATATAGACTTTTCAAAAGTCGTCCAGATTGAGTTAATTCAAAACCTCCCCCTAGGCCGATTGGCCAGGCTTCAATCACCCATCTTTCCAGAGACAGTTTCAATAACATCCAAACTGTATCTTTATTTATAAAACACAAGAAGAAGAAGAGAAAATTCCCATGGAAAAGAGTCTGTGTTACCACACTAGTCCTTACTGCTGTGATAGTTCTAATAGTTAAACATTACCAGTTGGGTTGCCTTGGGATTTTTTTTCCAGGTTTCTCCTTGCTTGGTAAAACTCTTCTTCCTGCTGGTGACTGAGTTGTAGCAGCAGTGAGAGGAGGAAGCCTGCAGTTGGTGTAGGCTTTCCTTCAGCCCCTCCAGAGCACTTGAGCGTAGCAGGAATCCAGGAACAGTTGCAGTCAGTGAGTTGGCAGCTCTTCCTGCTTGGATTATGTTTGTTTAGTGCATGGTGCTCAGGAGTGGAAGCAATTTGTATCAGACAGTGCATGTTGGGACTGGCGTTTTCAAACTGTTACTTGTGGAGCTCAGCAAGTGCCAGCCACACCTGGTGGCTGCTGTAAATCCTTGGGCACACCCTTCCAGAGCTGTGCACTCTCTGAGAGGAGTGCTTGAGTGGCAGTTGTGTTGTGGGTTTGTTTCCCAACAGGAATTCAACAACCTTTTCACATAAATCCTTGGAGTGAGGAAAGCCCACACTGTAACCACACAATCGCATCAGGGGTGGGCACAGATCTCACTTCTCTCTGTTCAGAGATTGGTGCTTCAGTGCTTGGATTTGATCTCTCCCAGGTGTTGTGTTTGCATACGTTGTCATACCCAGAGGCTCAGGATCAAAACCTGCAGGTCACCAGCGTGTCATGGAATGCCACGGGATCCGTAATTGCGTGTTCCTACGGCCGGTGAGTATCCAGATGGATTTGGGAGTGCGGCTGAGGCTGATGTGATGTCTCAGGCTGACCTGAGGCCTAGATAAGTTTGCTTTCTCTTCAGTAATAAACTGACATATATACGTGTATCTATATATATATATACACACCCCCTTATGCAAGTTAAATAATTAATCTTCAAAGTGACAAAATCTCAGGCAAGTCCTGAATTATATCTTTTATTTCTTCTACCTTCCCCCCACCCTGAAAATGGATGCATGATCTTACTGATGTGTTTCTAGGTAGATTCTGTTTGAAAAATAGAAAGAGCAGATGCACTTGCAAATATCTGTAGGTGAGGTCTGGGAGAATGTGCTTTATCTTCGCTGAGATCGTGATGTTTAATGTGGTCTCTGAGCACCCTGGATGAACCTGGCACCTGTTAACGCATGTGCCTGGTGCCACGGACATGTAACCACACATTTAAGGATTTCTGAAATAAGGGTTGCACAAATAATTTATATAATGCATTAATGTCTGTAGCAGCCCCCTCTTTCTTAGCCCTACAGCTGCCCTTATTCTTTTTTTTTTAATACTCCCCTTTCCTTAGATTAAAAGCCCCAGCAAAAAAGGTATCCATGAGGGAACACAGGGAAGAGTAAAACAGGGCAAACCTGTATGTTTGTTGCTCCTTCTGCTCTCCCAGTCTACAAATGTTTGCAGATGAGGATGTGGTTTGTGTGTCTGTGGGTACCCTCAGCAGAATTCCTTCCGTGGGCTTTCCATATGCACCCTTTTGATTGTTCCCATTATTTGAATGGTGAGTAGGTCTAGGAATAGGGAAATTGCACCCAAGATTCAGTGGCTGGCACTTTGTTGCAAGCACAGACGTGTCCTGGCAGGTCCTGTAAAAACCAGCCCCCAGAGAAGTTCCATCCCCTCCTGAAGGAATCATGAGGGGACACAGAACAGCACACTGAGGTGACCAGTGGGGGATCTCAGAGCTCTGCTGGACAGGGATCCTCTGGAACACACAAGACAAGATGTGGCTTTTTGTTTTGCAGGTTGGACGATGGGGACTGGAGCACAGAAAAATCCTATGTTTGTACCTGGAATCTGGACAGAAGAGGGCTGAATCCACAACACCCTGACCTGGTGGTGGATGTTCCCAGTTCTGTCATGTGCCTGGCTTTCCATCCCTCTCAGCCATCACTGATAGCTGGTGGGTTGTTCTTACCTCAGACCATGCTTGAACCATAACCTTTTTTCCTGCAAGCTGGATCCTTTGGTTTGTCTCTCTGAGTCTAGCCTCACGTTTCCTGTAAAAGGAACAGAGTTGCAGCTCCTCAAACTGGGGAACTCAGGCCGACCAACAGAGATTAGGGCACTGTTGCATCTGAACTGGGATTGCTGCCTCTTCAGTGACATCTGCCTTTATATCATCTTCTCAGAGAGAGGTGACAGAAGGAAATCCAGCCCTGGCTGTAAGGGAATAATACACTTATTTCAGCAGAGCAATATTCTCTTACACCAGAACAGGCTGTGCCCTGCACAGAGCTGCCCAGCCTTTGAAGCTGGTGGGTCTGTTTGTACCATTGCTCCGTTTGTGCATTTGTTCTGAGCTGTCAGACTCGATACCTTACGTTTGTCCTTTCAGGTGGCCTGTTCAGTGGGGAGCTGGTGGTGTGGGACACCAGCAGGACAGAAGACCCTGTGATCTGGAGGACAGGGATGACAGATGACACCCACACTGACCCAGTCTATCAGGTAACAGAGAACATTGACAGCAGACTGGGCTGGGCCAGGTGAGAGTTGCCACTGCTCTGTGTCATCCCTTTGGTTCCCATCCACAGCCAGGCAGTTCACAGACATTTCAGCAGTTATATGCTTTTTTTGGTTGGCTATTTTCCCCCAAATCTAGCTCCTGAACAGACACTTGTCCTGTAAAACAACTTCTCCCTGTCCAGGATAAATGAAGAGCAGGCAGCATGGGCTGGGCAGTTGTGACGGTCCCTGTTGTCCTGAGCTCATGGCGTTTGGAACAGGTGAACTGGTTACTTGACACCAAGCACAGAAACCACTCCCGGCTGTTGAGTGTGGCCACAGATGGGAAGATCCTGGTGTGGAGGGAGGAGCGGGATGGGCGGCTGGCCTTGGCTGAAGGATTTGCCATCGTGGCTCACCAGATCCCTCGCAGCACTCGGCTGAAGAAGGTGAGTTCAGCAGCTCAAAGAGAGAGAGCTCTTTCCACAAAACCACGCTGAACCCTGGGCCTAAGTGTGAGAGCTTGCTCTGCTCTGAGAAGGGCCAGGAAAAGCCCCTTCTGAACATACACACTAACCCTTGATCCACATCTCCTTGTGCCGTGGGAAATCATTCTTGGAAGACTGGCAACAGCTGAGGTTTTGCCATGCTCTACAGAGAAGTTGCTGGGGCGGGGAACTCGCTTGTCATGTTAATTCATGTAAACCCCTTTGTAGGAGGGATTCAGAGGTTGAAGGCTGAGCAGTGCTACAAACACAGAGCTGTCACAAGCTGTGCCGTGAAGAGCCCACTGGGTCCCCGGCAGGCTCTGCCCGCCTGTGCCTCTCCCTGGAGCCCCAGCTCACACCAGCTTTGTCTCTCTCCCCAGATGGCCTGGGGAGAGGCGGCCGTGGGGGTGACCTCGCTGTCCTTCTCACACTTCGATCCCGGTGTGTTCGTTGTGGGTGTGGAAGGCGGCTGTTCCCTGCGGTGCTCCACTGCAGCCCAGACTCCGGCTCTCCCGCGGCCGGGCGGCTCCGTTCCCCTCAGGGCGCCGGCGGAATTTGCCTTCTCCCCTCACGCCGGGCCCGTGTACTCCGTGAGCTGCTCGCCCTTCCACAGGCAAGTGCTGCATGTGGGACACTCATTGCCTGGCTCTAAACACAGATTTTTCAAATTGCCCCTGGAGGTGTGTACAAGTTCCAAAAAAAGGGTCGCCTAAGATGGGGAACTTCCCGTTGTAGGAGAAACAACATCCACTGGCTCTGGTGAAGCTGCCTACTGGAATATGCTGCATGTGGGCACACGAACAACGTTAGCACCTTCCTTAGATCATCCTGTTTGTTACAATTAAAACTCAGTTTAAAGACAAGGAGATGAAAAAGTCCTTCACTTGGGCAGATCACTAAGTATCTCACTAAATCAGTAAGATTTTTCTGACATCCGAGAACTCACCAGTCGCTGCCAGAATTTAAATGAGAAGCTCCCATCTCTGCCAGCAATTCACCCACCATCCGTGGAGGCCCCAAGCCCTGGTTCTGTGAAACATGCTGACAGCCCAGGTTTGCATTTAATTTGCATGAGACAAGCCGAGCTCGAACAATGCCCAGCTCTACATCAGCAGTTCTCAGGCAGCCCTGGGCCGCAACCCATCAGTGGTCAATACAAGCCCTCATTAAGCTTAATTGAGGGCAGTAACAAAGCTGCATCTCTGGAGCCCACAGCAGAGCCTGGCAATTGCTGCTGTAGGAAACGCAGTCAGACCTTTACAAAGCAGGAATATTGTCCGAGGTTATGCCCCTTGACTGATTTTTGTTCTTTATCATTAGCAATAAAACAAAAAGTTGTTTCTTGCTTCCTCCCTCCCCCAGGAACCTCTTTCTGAGCTGTGGGACCGATGGACAAGTTCGCTTGCACTCCATGTTGCAGACACAGCCCCTCTTTGCTCTGCAGTTATCAAAGAAATACCTGTTCTGTGTACGCTGGTCTCCAGTTCGACCACTGGTTTTTGCAGCTGCGTCTGGGGAAGGCAAGTAACTGCAGATGCCTCTTCTTGAGCATAAAAGTAAGAATGTGCTGGGTATTAATTAGTCAAGTCGATTGTACTGATTAGCAGATCCCACAGGCACAGAGCAGTGGCCGTTGTTTGCACTGTGTAATTAGTACAAAGCAGTAATTTCTAACTTTAGCAAGGTGACCCAGCAGTTATTTTTCACTTTTGATGGTACCTTTAAATCTGTTGCCACAGTCATTCACAGGAATACAGCACAGCAAGATCACTGTGGCTAAATCTATTTCCAGCTTGTTTTTGACATCTACTTCCAGAACTAATGGTTTAAAATGAGAACTTCTTCCTTAGAAAATTGCCCAAACATTTGAGTAAAAGAATAGAGATCTCACAGAATCTGGCAAGCTGGTTTCAGGTTTCTGACAGCAGAACAATTCTGTGCTGCCTGCAGTGATGTCAGCTGTCTGTCACAGCCTAGACACCCATCAGCAGGGGAAACAGGTTAAAAATAACTCTCAGCCCCAGACTAAGCAGATACTCACCTGCTGTTAGATCCGATGTCTGTTGCCATGAAGCTGCAATGAATGTCTGTGTCTGCAGGAGAGGTGCACCTGTTTGACCTGGCGAGGAGCGTGCAGAAGCCCACTGTGTCCCTGAAGCAGTCCACGAGCGACTGCCCCGTGTATGGTTTGGAATTCAACACCAAGCACACGCGGCTCCTGGCAGCAGGGGATGCTGCTGGGACAGTCAAAGTCTGGCAGCTGAGCTCCGACTTCACCGAGCAGGGACCAAAGGAAATGAGGCACCTGGAGCAGCTGGCAAGTGAGATCACGGACTGAGGCAGCCGCACAACAGCTCTGTGGGGCTCATAACTGCCTTGATTCCAGGAACAGTTCCCCACTCACCTGCTCCACACAGGTAACCTACAGCTGGAGGTGCCTCCATGGAACAGTTAAATCTGCGTTTAACCAATAAACACAAGATGATGTGGTTCGACCAATAACTTTTATTGAAGCACACTGCAACATGTTTCTTTTCCCTAAGAGTTTTAAGCTAAGCACTTTAAGGTTACATCATAAAGTAACATTGATTATTGTAGAGCACAAAGAGAGAGAGACACATGCAGAGCTACAGTCAACAAATGTGGGCATGTCCTTTGCATCTTTTGGTACTCGTGTTTCAGATCAATTCACAAAGAGTGAACGTGTAAATTCTATGTAGTCATAGGCAGAAGGCAGTTCCCTGCCCTTGCCATCCATGTAGGGCTTCATGTGAGAGATGCAATAATCGGCCTGTTCCCGGGTCAGGTTCTGAAAGAGAGAGCACAGGGGTGAGAGGGCTCTGGGGCTGCCAAGGGGCATTGACACACAGCCTGCCCATTCCCCCGGGCAGAAACCAGAGCAGCACAACTACTCCCAGCATGGAAATGCCATGGCTGTTAGCACTATTGGGTTAAGTGTTGGAAGGCCTGACCAGAGTCTTCCCACCGAAGTGACGACAGAACAGGGAACTAGCTGTGTTAAGCACTGCAGACTCTTTATTTCCCTGCCAGCTGGTGGTATTCAGACAGGAAAAACTTGCTGTCTTGGCAGGGCAGCGAGAGGGAGGAGATGTTCATACTGTCTAAGCTTAAGCTCAAGCTTTTCCTTTGAATCGCTGTCTGGAGAAACATCCCCCTCTAGTCTCCTAACTGATGGAAGGGAAGCTCCAAGTTCTGGGGACCGTGCACTCCCTTCCAGGCCTTTGGGTAGCTCTTGTTTTACTCAACCTGAGCAGTTCTTTGGTACATAAAGCTTTTCCTCTATAGAGCCAAGAAAGCAACCGAGTAGGGCTGTCACAGCAACTTCTGTGTTTGCCGCAGGGGATCTCCTGGCACGGTCCGAACTGACTCAGCCCAGTGCCATGAGCCTGCAGCCATTAGTGCTGGGCCTTATCCGTGAACATCTCGTGTGTTCCTCCCTGGGGGTCCACAACCAGCGCTTACCTGGTAGAGCTCCTCCTTGGTCACATAGGGCTTCCCCTCGGAGCTGAGGGCGCGGAAAGCGCTCTCGATCTCCTCGCTGGATTTCACGTTCTCTGTTTCCCGGCTGATCATGAAGGCCATGTACTCCTGCAGCGACACGTGTCCATCCCTGCCAGCGAAACACAGAGTGAGCACCCCGAGCACAGCACTGCCAGTGCCTCCAGAGAGGGGTGGAACTGTTCTGGAAGGAGTGGAAGTCTCAACGCAGGAGACTCAACACCAGATCGTTCTCTGAAAGTGAATTTCTTCTTTACAAATGTCAGTCTTGCCCTCCTAAAGGCTTTCACGTGAGTCATTGTAGAAACAACCACAGTTTTCAGCCTGTGAGGGACCTTCCAGCCAGCTCCCCAGCCAATACCTCTGTGTATTTTGCAGTACAGAAAGGTCCAACCCACGTACCTGTTGGGATCTACAGTGTCAAGAATAGACTCAAACTCAGGGTCTGGCTCTCCTTCCTCAACCATGGGCAGATCATATCCGAGAGAGCGCAAGCAAGACTTAAACTCCTGGTGATTAAGTCGTCCAGATTTGTCCTTGTCAAAGTGCCTAAAAACATAAAACCAGAACCCACGTGTGTCAGTTACCGAGTCCTGAGAACTCTAAAGTGGGCTGAAAACTAGATCAAGCTTATAACCAGCCCCTACTCTGGACAAATAAGTTTGTATCAATAAATAGTTCTATCTAGCATACATTAAAAATATGCATAAATTTTTAACTTTGCTTAAAAATCATCCCTCCCCCACCAAAAAAACCCAGCTGTGTTCCCAGCTGGAATGCATTGGCACTGCCAGCAGCAGGGGCTGGAGGCTCTTCCCCTCTGGCCAAGAATGGAGCAGCTCAGGACAAAGTGGGGCAGACAACAAAGCAGCCACAAATGCATCCCACAAACAGGAGCCATCCATGTGCCAGAAATATCTCCCAAGCCTTCCTCTGGCGTGTGTTCCCCATAACTCACTTGAACATCATGCTGAACTCCTTCAGGGCCTCCTCGGTGACTCCAGTGGTGTTCCTGAAAAGGAAGCAGCAAAGCTGATGAGCAGTTCCTGAGCTGTGGTACTCCAGTCCAGCAGCTGCACCACACGGTGAGGACAAAGGAACAAAGAACCACTCCGTGTGGGAACACTTGTACACACTTATTCCACAGAATAAATCCGTTCCACTAAGATCCCATCATTGCTCATGGCCAAGGGGAGCTGTTCCAACACTGCTCACTTCATCCCTCGGAAGGGAGCTGGGAGGTGGTGGGGATGGACAAACTCACTGCATCCATTGGTCTGGGCGCAGGAGGCTCCTTAGCACAGCCCATGCAAGGCTGGCTGCCAGCACGGGCAGCTGTGCCTCCTGTTTTTCCCCCCACCCACAGTCAGACACTTCAAACCACGCGTGGGCCAGGCAGTACCGGGCTTGGATCTGCTGTTCCAGGTTGTGTTGCATCCTCATCCCCAGCTGGTCCAGCTGGTCCCACTGCTGCGCCAGCCCCACAGTGCTGTGTTCTGTGTATTTGTTGTCCAAGATAAGTGCCTCTTCCATGGCTGCTCCAAGGTCCTCAATCTTCTTCAGCTGGCTCCTCATAGCTCGGATCTCTTGGTGCTTGCGCTGTGAGGAGGGAGCAAAGAGGAGAGAATCATGGAACACCAGAAAAAACAACCTTAAGGAGTTAGAACAGAGGCTGTCAGGGAAGGAAGGGTTATACTTTTCTTTTTCTCCTAGGACTTTATGTACATATACTGGGATTTGTGAAATAAGAATCAGAGCAATGTTTATCTTCATGCTCCCTGTTGGAAACCCCGGCTTGCAAACCGGTTCTGGAGACTAAAAAACCTCTAATTAGGAAATGTGCTGAAAATACTGTATCCTCTCTGTCCCACCCCACCTCCTTTAGGAAAAAGGAAAGAAAAAAAAGGAAAACTACAGCAGTGTTGTTTAATGGCCTGCAACGTAAGTAGACATCAGATATGTAAATACATCATCCCAGAGGTCTCTTCAGTATTCCAAATGTCTAAAATCAATTAAGATTTTCCCATATAATTACACGCATTTCCCCTCCCACCCTGTGCTCCCAAGCCAGCTGGAAATGCTGTTTTAGCCATAGGTGCACATCACTTACTTTAGTAGCTTCCAGCTGTGACTCCAGCGTTCCCGATTCCTCCACCATACACGACCTAAACACAGAGCAACAGTGAGAGAAGGCACTTATCTCGTAAAATAATGGCATGTGGGGCTTGAAATTAACAGTCCTTCCTTGAAATGAAAAAAATCCTTTCAGGTATTTAAACGCCGGTTTTGTGTTTTGTTTATTCTGACTCATCCTGTTTCAGACTGGCACTGTACATTTTGTCTGATTCTCGTTTCTGTATATAGTTAATTTCTAGCCCCATTTGAAAGGCAACGTGATCAGCAGCCACACTTCATGCCAGACTCAAAGCACCCGCTTTACTGGACCTCATGGAATTAGAACTTAGTGCAGTCCCACCTCCCTGCCCCGTGCCCAGCACACACCACACACACCAACTGCAGGTGAGGCACTGGGGATGGGCTGTATTTGCAGTCAGGTACAGGAGCTCTACAAAGGTGTGTTACAAAGGGGAAAATGAGGGTAAAAAAAGATGGTGAGAACTACTGGTTTGGTTGAAAAGTAGTCTTAATGTGGCATAATCCTCGCAGAGAGCTACAGACCTCTGCTGCTCAGCAGTGCCTGGTGGAAAGGTGCCTTTCCCACCCCACCTCTCCATGCTGCACCCAGAACAGCTGAGGCTCAGCCACTCTGCCCAGTGATTTCCACCCTGAGCTTCACATGCAGGTCCCCACTGTGGCCAGGGTCTCCAAAATCTCCTTCACACAGACTAGCTACGGACAGTCTCTGGATGCTGCTTTCCCCCCACCCCAAGGTCCCAAGCAATCCCTAAGCAGCCGTGTTCGGGAATCTCTGTCCTTCCAACACGTACGGTGAGAGCTCGCACTGGGTGACCCACACATGGACAGCGAGTCTGGGTGCTGTGAAGGTGGGCTGTCCTCTGACTCTGGGGTATTTAAGTTCCTAAAACCTGAATCTCTGGTATTTCAGTCACTAAAACCAGGTTTTCATCCCCACTGGACACTGTCTTCCCATATACTTTAGAGCTTCTTGAGAATGGGGATTTCAAGTGCTGAATCACTCTGCAGCAATGAAAATGCACCAAACATCTGGGTGTTTCTCACCACAGGGTTAAGGCTCAGACTCAACGCCCGCCTAGAGATGAAGCGCACGCCCAGAGCCTTGAGCAGGAAGCTGGGAACCAACCATGGAAAGAACCAAGAGGGAAACAAACCTCCAAGCATCTCTAAGCCGTGAAAGTTAGTTGGAAGGAAAGCGAGCCTTGGAATTAAAGAGTGCGTTTGAAAACCAAAGTGAGGTAAGAAAATAAGAGGAAAAAAACCTTCCAGATAGATCATCCCCAACTTCATACTGATAGACACGAATGACACGACGATATGCTATGCTAGTCAAAGGAAAGAAACCAAGTAAATTCCAAAAAGGAAGAAAGAAAGAACAGAGGAAAGAACACACCAAAACACGGCCGCTGCACTGGAGCCACACTCCCAAGCCAGCACTGCCTTGCAGCAAACACAAGCAAGTACTTAATGAGAGAAAATTATTTAAATGCTGGTTGCACATACACAAAAATAAACTGTTATTATTTTCATGTAAGTCACAAAAAAGTGAGTCTCGCTAAGAGACAAACTGAAGTTTTGCAGTTAACTCATCTGCAGATTGTTTAAAAGCGTTTTTCTTCCTAAACTCCAAACTGTTCTTACTCCCTTCCCCAAAGAACACCCCTCCCAGGCAGTGCTGGGCACACACAAGCTGCAAAGCGAGGAGTGTGCACGGCAGCTCTTCTGACACTTCCCTGAAGCTCTGCCTTCCCTCTTGCCAAGCCAGGCTAAGCACAGCCAGTGCCTCTTGGAACTAAATCCATGTTTTTAATCTATTCACGCAGAATTAGGGACAAATTCTCCCTGGCATATCAGCAGCCCTCTGGTAATTTGTTCAACAAAAGAGCCTGGCATGAGGATCTCTAACTCTGACCCTGCGTCTTTCAGTGAATGGCTCCTTTCTGTTCACTCGTTCTTGATACCAGAACTAATCTGCAACACTTATTGACAAAGGAGCAGGGAATTCAGCATCCATTCCAGGAAAATCTGCTCTGTTCCATTAAACTGTACAACAAAAATGGGGCAAACTATTTTTATCTGGCAGAACACAAGAGACTGTGATCATTACAGAGCAAATAAGCAGCAGAATTATCTGAGATTCCACCCTTTCATTAGGAAAAGCTTTCTCTTTAGGAGCAAGGCCCTGGCCTCCCCCAGCCCTGTGCCCAGGCTAAACACAGCCTCTGCCCTGGCCCAGACACTGTTTGTTGGCATTTGACATCACATCTTATCACAAAACTTCCACTGTGCTGAGACTCGTCCTGCTGAAGAAATTTAACTGGACAGACACATTGCAGAGGCTTTGGCAGTCTCAGAACATTTAAAGATTTTGTTATTTCCTTTCCACTTCCAAACAAATGGCCAGCACACATCCTCATCAGGAACTATTCCTGTGGACACAGAGCAGGCGTAAAACTGCTGGCGAACTCCAGCAGCTCTGTGGGTTCACGTTGGAAAGTCGATTTTCTCCTGTCAAGGCTAAAATCTGTGTGGGCCATGGTTCTGCAGCAGATTAAAAATGGGCAGTTCGTATTCACAAACTACAGGATTTTAAGATATGTAATTTCAGCAAAACGTTGTTGTAAGAATCTTCCCTTCTCCTTATCAAAACCAGCCAACACTCTGGAGATTTCACTGTTCTCAGAAACATTACAGTCAAATGTTTTGTGTCACTAAGCAAATCTCTTGAGCCGAAAAGGTAGAAATGTCAGAATAGCCTGCCTTTGGAAAGCAGCTGTGTTCTCACACATCTTCTCAAATTAAGGGCCTTTTCCTGTGCAAGCCCTCAGAGAAAGCAAGAGCAAAAGTCAGGACTTCCATGGTGTGCCAGTGGCTGCCCATTGTAATTCTGCTTCTGACTAGGAAATTGTTATGTTTCTACTCGTTTATAGTTAGTTACTCCAAAATCTTGTTTCCTGTGTCTGTGCACCTCAGCAAAGGGTCGCTCTTTTCAAATAAAAGGGGTCTGCGCACAGCTCTCACAAGCGATGTAACGACAGGAGAAAACACACAGTGCAGAACACGTCACCAAAATTTGAAAGATATAAAATTCAATACTAACCCATCTAGCAGGTAAGTCCTGTAGAATGTGAAGATCCAAACATCAGGCAGCAGGACAGAGACAAGACAGTAAGAGAGGGACAGAGATTCGTGTGGGAAGCAAACATCAGAAAATTAAAAATCATATTTATATTTCATTATTTCATGAAGACACATACAGAATTATTTGTAAACACACAGAGACAGAGAATCACAAGGTTACACGGAACAGAACTCACCTCCTCTGACCCCCAACCAGAGCCTGTCAGAGCTGCTGACAGCACTGACTGAGCACGGGCACCTGCAATGCTCAACCTTGAGACTTTTTATTTCTAACACAGTTGTTAAATCTTTACTCCCTCTCCTTAGAGAAGGTTATTATTAGACAGCAGCCCAGGGAAATGATTATGAAGTTTTAAGGTTTTTTTGCATCTTTTTTCTCTATTTGAACTCCAGTAAGATTCCCAATACACTTCTCAATACAAAAGGGGCATCAACAGAAACGCCGCTGGCACTGCAGAGTCTGCTTGGAGCTGTTTGTGCTCCACCTCCCCAGCTGTGCTGCAGCCTAGTTCAGGAATAACTGAACTAGGAGAAAAATGAAGTCCTGGATAACTGGAATTACTGCAGGAAAATGAATTTAAAATAGGAACATTTTTAAAGTCTGGTGTTTCAGGGCTTTCCTTTCCCCTGTAGCTAATGGGGCCTCCCTCAAATCCCAACTGCAGGGAATGGACAAGTCCTGACGAGCTGTTTTTGAGTAGGAGACATTTACAACTTTGACAGTCCAAAGAGATAGAGGATGCACACAAACACTACCTAAGGAATGCTCTAAGGGCAGGTCCTAGAAAGACAAACTCTACCTGGTCTCCTGGATCCACTGATGGAAGGCATTGGCGTGCTGAGCAAATTCCTGGCGCAGTTTGTCATTTTCTTCCTGCCTTCGCTGTTCCTTCTGCAGCTCCAGTTCACGTTCCTGAGAAATGAACAACAGTAATTCCAGAGAAATAAAGGGATTGGTCTCATCCTGCAACAGAAAGCAAAGACTAAAAGCTGCATCCCAGCACAGTTCTGAGCCTCAAAACAAGACTGAGTGCTTGGTGTCCTGGATATCGAGAGAAAAGCATCTCAGGTGACAGTTCAGAACTGAAGTCCTCAGAACTGGAATTGAACCAGCAGTTGCTTCACTGCACAGCAGAGAAGTTAAATTCATTTTACAGTCAGGAAGTGAGATACATGTGCTTTGCCTTTGGAAGAGCCACAAATGGAAAATCATGAGAACAACTGACAACAGAACAAGTTTACAGTTAATGGCAATTTTGACTTGCTCACAAATTTTGAGATATTTTGACCTGTTTTACAGTGAGAAACTCTTGTACCCATTATCTCCGAGAACAACTTCCAGGGACAACTGAAAGGTCGTAAGCTATGAAGAGAGTCTTTCCCTCACTGACTTGCCTTGATAATTTTCTGCAGATTCCTCCAGGTTTCTTCAAGAGCCTCCATAGTGAACCAAGTGTAGGGGTTGGAGGCCACACGGAAGCTCTTGATCTGGCGATCCAGCTCTGCCAGCTGGTTGAAATCAGCTTGGGCAGAACTTAGGGAGGAACGGAAAGCGTCGTGAGCTTCTCTCAGGGCTTTGATTTCCTCCAGTGAGTTGCAGCGCACGGGATCCGTCAGGTCCTCCTCAGCGTTCTCAAACCAACTGTTGAAAGCAGAGGCTTTCTTGGCGAAAGTCAGGAACAGATCCTCAACCTTGAAAAGAGGAAAAACCCAGTTGTTCAGTAATGCAAACGTTCTGTACGAGCTCATCTGGAATTAACATGCAGCAGCAAGAGTTTGCCTTGCAAGCATCTCAGAAATTCTCATGTTAAGTCTCCAGGATCTCCATAATTGTTAGCTGCAAAAATGTAAACAAGCTACAGAAGGTGCCAGTGTGTATTTTTTATAAAGTGCACAATTAGATTTTTGTAGCCCCATGGTTGGCCACTCACTTTTCTGAAGTGCTCCTGAGCCTCCAAGAGTTTCTTTTTCCTGGTAGCAGAATTAGCCAGCAGCTGATTCCAGCGTTTCATCAAGGACGCATGCCGGGCCTCAATGGCCTTGGACTGGATGTGCTTGGCTGCGAGCAGCTGGTCCTTCAGAGCAGTGATGTTTGCAATTCCCTCCTGCTGGAAAGCCTGAAGTCCAGCGTCAAACGTTTCCTGAAGCATTAAAAGAACAGAAGATATTTTATATTGTATTTTTCTTTAACCTTTCCAATACCCTGCCTGTATTTCAAACATGATTCCTGTGTGTTGTAGAAGAGTTCAGCTGTTCCCTCCCTCACGGGGCGGCAGCAGCATCAGCACTGACCTGTTTGGTGAGCAGGGTTTGCACTGAAGAGAGGTCACGTCCATAATCATCTGTCTTCAGACTGTTTTCCTTCTCCCCTGGAAAATGAAACAAATTTCACAAAAATGTCATTTCTCCATCTCAAACATTCCCTCTGCTCCAGATCAGGTTATGACAAAACCATAAAGCAGAGACAGCTCTGCTGATTACTCTGGGTCTAGGTCTGCTTGTTCCAATAGCACATGAGGAGCTGCTGGAGACCTTTGGAAATGAAGCAGTTCAAGGTTTCCTTGTGACCAACTCTTCTACTCCAGCGCAGAACATACCTATCCATGACTCCACGACATCTGCTTTCCAGTTGAACTGGAGGAAGGCTGAGTTCTCATCCAATTTGGCTTTCCTCTGAGCTGCTGCTTTCTCCAGATCTGACACCTTGCCTCTGAGCCCCTTCATCTTGGCAGAGATGTTTGCTTCGTGGTGATTGTTCTGTGTGACAGGGAGGGAGAAAAAATACACACATCCTGTATGGTGTGAAAGTCATCTGAGGCACTCAGGATGCTGGGGACAGAGCAAGGACTTCAGCTGAAAGATCTTGCCTCAGAAAGAGCTTTGAAAGCAAAACACCTACAGCTTATTCAGCTGCCAAAAAGGAGTAAGAGCTCTTTTCAAAGACATGACAGAGAAGAGCAAGTCTACTGTGACACGAAGATGCCCTGGGAAGCCTTTGAAGGTTTCTCTTTACTAGTTCATGCTCACCTTTTTAATGAGATCCTCTCCATTAGCACAGACATCGTTCACTCTGTCCTTGTGGACAGTAAAATCAGTCTCAAATGCCTCGTGCTTCTTCAGCAAGCCCTGCAAATACAAGACATAGGCACTTCTAAAAATAATTTCTCACCATTTATTAAAAAGTAATTCATTTTATAAATCAGTTAGCATAAGCTTTTTCTGACAAAAATTAATCCTAACTGGTTAGCACAACTTACTGGTTTTCTGTGGACAAAAGGAAACTGAGACTGACTTCCAATCAGAGGTCAAGAGGTAAAGCTACACCAAACTGCAAGTCATTTCTACAGGAAATTATATATTTGGGATGCTTTTATAAAGAAAATTTATGTTTTTTACCATGTAGGCCTTCAAAAAGAACCAACAATAACCTCTAAATTCTAAAGACAGTTAAAGAAAAGGTTTGTTATGCTCTAACCAACAATAATGCAATAACAAAGTGCTGACAACTTCCTCCACACCTGGATAGCAGCAAGTGTGTCTCCATAATCCTCACTGGCTACCAGTGTCATTTTCTCATTGATCCAGGCTTCTTCTTCCTCAACATTTGCAACAAACTGCTGATACTCCAGGGACTCCTCCAAACGCTGACCCCTGTGTGGGGAAGGTAAAACTGGTCAGTGCTGCTTTATGGCATTTAGATGTGAGATTGCAGAGCCTGAACCCCATCACTCACACTTCACTCCTCCAGCAGCAGCCATGGCTGCAGCTCCAGGAATTCCCTGGACTCCAAAGCCTGCAGCTGCCAAAAGACAGAAGCAAACTCTCTCCCAACAGTTTCTAATCACAAAAAACCCTCCTGGCAGTGGATTAAAGCCAGCTGATTTCAAACTCGTGGTTTCCAACTGGGGCAAGAAAAAGCTAAACACAGCACACGCCTCACGAAGAGACTCGTGTTTCTACTGAGGAACATTGTCTTGTAGAGTCTGTGACCAGTGACAGGTGCTATTGCATCATTTTACTAATAACCCATACCCTGAAATTCTGTAGATCTGATCATTGTGAGTCCATGTAACCTTTAATTAATCTGAGTTTTACAGAAATTCATACCTAGCAGCTGCCAACTGTTTTAGCTCTTTCCAGTGATCCACAAACTGAGCCAGCCTCTGCTGTATCTCCTCCTTTCCAATTGTGTTGTCATCTGAAAGCTTCTTACCAGTGTCCAGAACACCCTGCAGAGAAACAGTCATTGAAACATCACCTGCCCTCCTCACGTGCATTGTTTGGGGTGAGCAAACCTACTGCTGGCTTTCGTCTCCTCCACAAGCAAGAACTGTGCTGCTTATAGAGAAACCTGTCCTGGGCAGAGGCGTCTACCTGGATAGCAGGTTCGTGGGCAGCTAATTCTGCTTCTAAGCGCTTGTGCTTCTTCCTCAGGTTCTGCACACCAGTCAGGTCTCTGCCATAGTCCTCTGAGCTAACCAACAGTTTCTTCTCTCTAAATTCAACAGAGAAGAGAGAAAGATAAAATATGAAAATTACTTCTAAAGGTCCAACCTGACAAAGAAAACAAAAACCCCCTCAGATACACAACTGCTCTGCATTGCACAAAGATCGTGGATGTAAAAACTTGTTAACAAGAGTTATTAGCAAGCAGCAAGTAGTTCTTGGCAGCACATTCACGTGTGGGGGAAAGAAGGTGACAGAGGGCCCATCGTTTATCTTTGAAGGACAGAATTTATCTGTTCTGTTTTCTTTTCAAAAATAGAGATGCCTTTTGCAAAGCTGTCCAATTTTTGTTTGTTTTAAAAGCATGACAAAAGAAGTGCTCTAATTGGAATGATTTCTATCAGCCTCATTTCCTTCCCTCCTCCTGAGGTACTAACACCAACATGGCAAGACCATTTGATTAATTACAACAGCTGGCTAGAATCACAAAAGTACCCGAAACTGAAAAAGGTTTGAACTTTTGGTAGGAGCTTTCCCAAAATGACTAGAATAAAATTTCAGTTATTTGGTCCGAGTCTAAACTTTTTCTGCTTACTGGGATTTGACCAAAGAGAACTGCAGATAAGAAACCACACCCAAAAGAGTTTTTCTGGAATGGCAGCAAAGGGGATTTTCTATAGACACAGCTGTGGGAAGGCAGATGTGGAGCCACACTAAAGGCTACGAGTGTGGTTGGCAAGCCCAGCACTTGCCAGGCACCCACTTGATCCAGGACTCCTCGTCGTCCATGTCACGGAAGAACTGGTGCAGGCGGTGGCTCTCGTTGAGCTTGGCGCGGCGGGCGCTGGCCATGCCCTTGATGCGCTGGAAGCGCCCGTTGATGGTCTCGCGTTTGTCCTTCACCTGGGACGTGTCGAAGGCACTGCTGGTCATCAGACTGTCTGCCTGGCTGTTCAGGTCCTTCAGGCGGTCCTGGACACGGGGGGGGAGAGAGAGCAGGGATTGCTCAGAGCTCGTTTCTGCGCTCATTGTGTCAGGATGAAAATCACAATCTGACTCACAGTCACGGGTTTTGTTAAAAACCACATTTCAACAGGTCCGTGACTGCAGCAGGTATCAGGAGCTGTATCTGTAGAATTCGCTTATGACTGTGACTTATCTTCCAAAACTAAAGGAGAAAGCAATACCTCATGAGCAGATATATCAGCTTCCAGTAACTGGTGCTTTTTCAGAAGGTTGTTAACAGATGCCAAGTCCTTCCCATAGTCTTCAGATGCCAACAAAGCCTCCACCTGGGGATGGAGAAGGAAACAAGCAATGAAGAACAAATTGTGTTTCACAAACTCCTCGAAATTATAATGCTTTAAAACTACGCAAATTACTTCTCGATTTTCTACTAAACCTTTACCTTATCACCTGTTTAATACCTAAAAGGTTCCATGCAAATTTGCTTCTTCTCACCTTATTGTTTATAACATGAACACATCCACAAGAATTTTACTAGACTTTAAACTTTTCTTAAAGTAAAGCTAGATTTGCTCAAAGGTAAACAGTGCTCCACAAAATCTAACATCAGCAAAGGTAATAAAAAAAGAAGTCTTGCAAGTAATTAATTCCCATCTTATTACCTCTGAAAGCCAAAAGTCAAAGTCCTTGATTCCAGTATTGAAGTTCTGTTGCTTATTAGCTTCTTTCAGTTTCTGACTCTTCTCTGCTGATTTCTGTACCAGGAATTGCCACTGGTCAGCCAGGGCAGCCAGGCGTACCTGTCAGAAAGTGGGAAAGTTAAATAAACGTCATAAACAAAAAATGAAAAATGTTCTGATAAATGCCAAACCAGAACTTGGTGGAAGTTTGGCTGCTGATTCCAGATATGCAAATTAGAGTCCCTATTTTGTGCTGCCCAGCTGTAATTTACATCTCAATCAGAGGATCAGAAAATTTATTGTCCGTGAGACCGAAGCAGAATGATTCACCTGATTTACACTGTGTAGGTGAAACACAAAAGCTCCTATAAAGCAAGATTTGTTCTAGAGGGACACCGCCCTGCCTCAGTTGCCCAAACACTGCTCAAAGCAAAGGCAAGCAAGGTGCAGGTGCCCACCTTGACGGCGTCCTCGCTGCCGGCACACGCGCCCCGCTCGATGAGGGAGTTGCCCATGTCGATGACGCCGCGGATGCGGTCGGCGTTGGCGTGGAGCTCGGCTTCAAAGGCCTGGTGCTTCTGGTGTTTGCTCTGCAAGGACAAACCCAGCACGGTCAGACACTGCCCAAAGGGCTCCTCCGTTGTTCTCATGGGCTGGGTTGTCGTAAGCTTTGTGCACAGGCTGAGCTGAAGAAGTTCTCTCTGGGCAGGGTACTGACTGCTCGCTCCAGTGGTTGCTCTCATTACCTGAGTAACCACCAAGTTTTGACCCAGCAAAACTGTGGGTGAGCTGATACACAGAATTCTGGCAGCACCTTCTGCATGTCACAGGTGCCAAGGCAAAATTCCCCGCACTGAGCTGAGCTGTTACTGCAGCAAAGATTCCTTGTTTTCAGTGCACCCCTCTGAAAAGCAGCCATTACACACACCCTGAGTAGAGCAGATCATCCTTTCTACTCCAACAGTAATTGCGTGAATTCCTACTTCCCTTCCTAACCCACAGGTAATTAACAGAAATCACTGCTCCAGCTTATCTGCTTTCTGCACAGTTGTGGTATCAGTCACACAGCCCCATTATAGATAAATACTGAATTAACAGCCAAAAACTTATAAAAACATTACGGAATGATTTGGTAAGAATTTTTCTCTGCCGAGTTGGGAGCACCATGAGAACAACAGGAGCCTTGGTGTGGGAAGGAGTGTGCAGTTCTCATGTGTCCATGATCCATCCACCCACCAGGAGTATGACAATAGCACAAAAGTGACAAGACAGGATTTAAAAGTATAAACTGGAAATGCTAGTGACATTGGACATGGGGAGAGAGTATCCTAGAGAATGGAATGAAAGGAAATGTTAGATTAAAAATAAAAAAGGAAAAATACTATAGCGCTGGTATGAGAAATTCTGCATGAACTGCTTCATTTTGGGAACTGTAAATTCCAAATCCTGAGATTATAAAACCATATCCTTCAAAGCTAGATCTACCAACTTGGAGAATTCAATTTAAAAGCTGCCAATTGCATATCTCCATATAATTACCATGACAACAAATTGCAGACAAGCCTTTCTAGTTTAATATAAAATTCTTCTTTTTTTACCAACTAAAAAAAATAGTAATTTGATGTGCCACAGCCTGAAGTGACAAATGATTCTTTCTTACTCTTGTTAGCTTCCCCTTTCTTTGTTCTGTCTTCTCCCTCCACATACCCTCCTTTTGCTCCACCTCTTGGATTCTTACGAGTGCTGTCAGCTTCCATCTCATACATCTCTTTTTCTGGAGTGTTCTTTCTTTATTATTCCCTTCTATGCTGCTGCGAGAACTAAGCCAATCAAGATCTATCATTTATTGAATCCCCCATATGCAGCATTTGATTCTACAAACACAAGCTCATGGATCTGGCATTGTGTCCTGTGTTAAACCATCACAAGTGACGATCAAACGGACACGTTTCTGAAAAGGAGGACAGAACCCCATTTTCCTATGAGCTAACTCTTTAAAACACCCCAACTACATCACTATCGCAGCATAAATTAAACAGATCATGCAGAACACCTGCAAAACAAATACATAAATAAATGATGCTGAATAGGCATTAACAAAAAAGCCACACCCATAGGACGAGGATCAACAGCTGTACCTGGATGGAGGTCAAGAACTAACAGAAAACAAAGAGATCGCATGAACTGATGGATGGAGCAGCAACCAGAGCTTGGGCTCACAGAGAAGCTTATACAGAGAAAATAAATTCACATACCAGGGCTAGTCCAAACTACTTACCAGCAGTTTGGAAAGCTACAAAACAGATTGAGAGAAGCAGTTCAGTGCATTCATACTACTTCATAAACCAGAATTAAAACACAAGAGGTAACTTTATTCCTTAATACTGAAAAATAAATGAGATTTTACATTTTATAACGTGAAAGAGTTGAGACCCAAAAATTCCATTTCATTATTTTATTGTCTAGATGCTGGGAGAGACAGAACAGCCACTTGGGTTTCTTTAGGAAACTTTCTTTAGGAAACTGCTGCAGATACCACATATCTTATTAATTATATGCATGAATAATTAATTATATACATGAATAATTACTAACCAAGTCCTATTTTGGGTCTCCTTTCATGCATAATGCAACTTCCATTTTCTCCTTGTTAAAAGGAGAACATGTCCAAGATGATGGACCATCCTGTCATCTCTGAACAAGAATTCCTGAGCGTGGATTCTCAAAGCAGATATGTCCTTGCAAAGTTAACACCGATATTGTGAATTTTAAGCAAAGAACCACATTCACCTGGATATTTGTGGGATCCTTATAGGACTCGTCACTCGCAGTCTGGAGCTTCTCGCTGATCCAGGCCTCTATTTCATCTACATCACGACTGAACTGTTGGAGGGTCTGAGACTCTCCCAGCTTCGATCTCTTCTCAATCATTTGGGCTTTCAGACGAAGCCACCTGCAGTAATTTGACACATGCGATGAACCAGAGTGACACGAGGCATCGCCTTGAACAGCTACAGAACATCCCCAAGGAGGATTTCCAGTCACCTGCGCTCTCCTCGCAGGGCAGCACTGACCTGTCCAGGACCTCGTTGCGCCTGCTGGCGATGACTCCCTTGGCGTAATGATCAGCAGCGATCAGCTGGTCAGCAAAGGACTGCAGGACAGCGATTTTCTCTTCCTATTCAAACCAGAAACCAAGAGTTAGAACTGTGGCTCCCCAAAGCCAAATGATGAGCAATGTCTGGAACAGAACCTGCCTTTTTTTCTTCTTTAAATTTACATTACTGTGACACTATGAAGGAAGTCTCTCTTGTACAGGACTGCAGAGTTCAACTTAGAACACCTTTAACCTCTGATATTTAGGAAAAAAACATCTTTTGGGCTTAAAACTTCAGCAGTATGATCTCCCAATAAATCCAGGCAGATTTCTGCTACAGGAAACTGGAAATATACCCTTTTCTGCCATAAAATAAAGGGGGAAAGTAATTTCAAATCAGTAAATTTACACAAACACTTGCTACTATTTTTACACTGTCTGTAGGCAATAAAATACATCCTGATCTGCATAAGCTGCTTCTAAACTTCTGCAGCGAATTCCACATGGCTGAATATTCAGAAATGAATCTTAGAAGCCACACATGGCAGGAATTCCTTTTGCTAATAATCCGCATGAGAAAAATGAAATTATTTTCCCCTTACTGCAGCTACACTCCTCACCTGGACATTGATTGCTTTATCGAAATCTTCATGTTTCTTGATGAGTGCTTCCACGCTGTCTAAGGAGTCTCCTTTATCCTCTGTATTTAGGAAAGCCTCCCGGGCAGCCATCCAGTTTTCAGCTTGTTCACAGTCCCGATGAAACAGCTGGGGAGAAAAAACTCCAAAGCATGAGCAAGACAGACCAAGAGCGCTGTTATCACCATAAAATAATAAACTTTTTAGTGAAAAGAGGAATTATTTTTCTTATCCAAACTGCAGCAGAGTACCTGTAGTTCCAGGCACTGGTCCAGCATCATTCTGCGCTGGACCCAGGCCTTCTCCAGGTCTGTCCGTTCTTGGTCCAGAATATCCAGTTTCTCCTTGATCTCTGGGCTGGCATAGTGTCCATGGGCTAGAAGCTGTTGTCCAAACTGTTCAAAGGCCTGGAAAGTGCCAGCCCTTGCATCTATTTCCGTGCGGTGTTCCTGCAAGGGGCAAAGATGTGCTGCTCAATAACCAGAGCTGGAGCTGATCTGTCCTTGGAACTCCAATTGGAGAGCGTCAGAAAACGAAACATTTGTTGATGTCTATGATATATTTATCTTCCACATACCTGGTGCCTTTCCAATAAAGCTTCAGCTCCAGTCACATCCTTAGCGAGCTCATCTGAGGAGACCAGGCCCCGGATTCCATTGATCCAAGACATCAGGTCCCTGTGAACACACAGTAACAGGGAATATTTCCCTCCCTCCACTGAAATAAGTCAAAACAGGGAAAACAGTCCTTTTCTGAACCCTTCACAGAAATATTCCTGTGGAACAATAAGCCATATGTATTTCACTAATAAACAAATTGAGAGGGGGAACAGCATCACTACCTGAAGTCACTGAGGAAACGCTGCAGGTCATGAGAATCCCCAAGCTTCTCTTTGCGCTGGTCAGCACGTTTTCCCAGACTATTCCAAGCCTGATTCAGCTCAGTGCATTTTTCTTGGAGATCTTCAGCAGATTCTGGATGTGACTGGATCAGACGCTGGGCAGTTTCACCAAGAGAATTCACCTAGGATTAGAGAAGGGGAAATAAACACAGTGAAGACAGAGAGAAAAACGGCTATCGCTCTATCACTTCTGGTAGGTAAAAAGAAAGCTTTTGGGTTTTCTCCCTCAGAATCTCACCTTGTCTCCCAGAGCTGCCAGGTCTCTCTCAAAGCCTTCATGTTTGCGCTGCAGAGCCTGGACACTGGCCAGGTCATGCCCATAGTTGTCTGTATTTAATGCTTGGTTCTTCTCCTCTATCCATTCCTTGGTTTCATCAGCATCTCTGATTTGAAGGAAGGAAAGGCAGAAAGAGAATTAAAACCAAGACCACCCTCCACTGAACAAGCTGGGCGTTGAATACGATTTGTTTAGAACAGGTCCCACTATATTTTAGAAATCTTGATAGACAAAGCATTTGAGTCAAGACCAAACCTCACCTGTGGAATCTCTGGACCTCGTGGGCACTGCCCAACAATTGGCTCCTCTCCTCTGCCAGCTGCTGCAGGGATCTCCAGCGCTCATTCAGCTCCTGCATAAGGAAAATGAAAAGTCAAGACTGGCCTTTCACTACAGGTGAAGGTTACTAAATTCTGCTTAATTCCAGAAGAATGCACAAATTTAGATAGTTTAGTTAAATAAAATATTTTTAAGGGTTTCTCCCGAGCTTAAAACCAAATGATTTTATATATATAAGATAAGGATGTAACTTGAGAAGCAAATGCTGTACATACTACTGCTTCTTTCAATAAATTGATTCAAAAGAGTTTATAAAGCTTAATGAAAGACAAAGACTATGGAAAAGGAGAGCAAAAAATGTTCACAACTTCTAAATCAGCTCAGAGAAAGTTGTGTAATTACCTTGATTGAGTTGAAGGTTGCCACAGTGTGTACCATCAAACGAGCAGACTGTGAAAAAGCAGAAATAAAAAATGAAGCATTGAAGTAAATTCTAACCAAGAGCAAAACCAGACTGAAAGAGAAGTCCTTAAATAGAAACCACTAAGAAAGGCAATGTAAGTAAATTACAAAAGTAATTAAGAATAATTCATAATACACAAGAGTAAGAATAGTCAGAATTCTCAAGTGAGCACTGTCTTGTTAAACTGAAGCAAACAAGTCTTAATGAGAACAAAGAAGAGGAAAACTTAAAGACAACATTCAATACATGAATTAAAAACCCCCAAAATCTTAGTCATAGTTTGCTACGTTACTATGAGACTCTTAGAATTCAATGTACATGTTTATAATCTGCAAAAAAATATTTAAAAAGTCACCAGTTCCTGGCGACATGTCTGCATTTTCTGTCAAAATATTGCGTACTGACCTGGTTTCCCCACATTCACACAGCTTAGAAGATGAACAAGCAGCTGTAACAGGGCGGATGCAAGACACATGACGTGGGAATGAAATACAATGAATGGAGAAAGGCTTCTTCTAACTATTGTAGAAAATGAGCTGGAGATGACTAATGGAATACAGCATATTCCTTACTAAAGGACTATTGACATAAGTGGTTTGAGTTTGAGGAATAAAAACGTTGTTGCAGCAAGCAGAAGCAAAGAACTCATGCAAAGTGAACAAGGGATTATTCAAAATCTGCTGGCCGGAAACTGGAATCACTCTCATAGTACAAGCTCAAAACTAAACAGAGTTTTGTAGCAGAGAGGTAAAAACCAGGCTGTTGACAATTTCTGTGGGACGGGAGAAGCAAATGGTCTAAAAAAGATGATGTGCTGTAGTTTTGGGTTTGGTTTTTTTTGTGTGCTACTAAGCAATGACACCTACCTTCCAAGGAGAGGCTGTCTTAGAATCAGTTTCATCCTGTTTGAAAATGTGAAGAAACGGCTTTAAATACGAAGCAGAATCTAAAACTATCAGAATACAGTAAAAAAATCTTGAAAAGATCTCCCCGTTCAATCCTTAACAGAGTAAATACATCTTTACATGCAAGTACTTGTATCCATTTGGGTTATGCTGCTCGCTTAGATCTCTGATGTGGGGCAAGATACTCCGGAAATAAAGGGATCAAAGACAGGATAATCTTTGAATGTCCATTCAAAGTCATTAAATGAGTTCCATCATGGAAATTAACCACAATTATGGCTGAACTTCTCCTTGCACATCCCAAACCTGTTACAATTATCACTCTATTCACTTCAGAAATGAACACTCACCCTGGGCATCATCCCATAGACTTCCTGCAAAGGAGACAGGACAAACAACTTGTTATTTCCTAACAGAAAAAATGTTTTTCCCAACATGCTTCATACTTTGTTGGCACAGGATAAAATTATTTGCAGCACAAGTATGCAAAAAGCTGGCAAAAAACCCCTAAAAAACCCAAACCAAACCAGAAACACCACAAACCCCCTCCACCCTGAACTCCACTCTATTTTATTTCTCTTTTTCCCTAGCATTCTTCACCCATTTTCCTGCAAATAAATAAAGGCTAAATTTCAAATTTGCATGAAGCGAAATTAATGCATGCATTATCCGTGACTTCTAATATTATTGTAAAGACTTTCCATCCCTAAAAAAAGAAAGGAAAAAACTCTAGATGCCGCAATTTTCTTTAGCATTATTAAAAAACTGTAATTCTAAAGGTCTTCTTGGGATGGCCACATGAGAGAACAGCCTGAATCTTGCAATGCCAGGAAAAGACAACAGACAAAAGAAAGGAGGAAAATATTTTGTTTCTTAGGTTAGATCAAGGCAGAGAAAAAGAGCACCTGTTGCTGTACTGCTTGTACTTCATCCGCCATCAGCCCTTCTGACTCCAGGTCCTTCGCAACCTTGTTTATGTCCTTCAGGCGCGACTCGTTGGCTTTCAGATCCTGCACAGAGCAGGGAAATACCCCGGCATTAACACTCACCCAAGCAAAACTCGTGGAACAAGGTGGCTCACCAGGAGTGCCCCGTGTGTGACCAGCAGGAATTGGGTACAGTGACCCTGAGTTCCCACAGTGCCTGTGCCAGGGAATCCCAGCTGCCAGATTTTTTTTTTCCCCCCCCATATCTCATGGAAATAACTCTACAGATGGAAACCAAAATGCATCTTTCCTCTCCACAGGAATAGTTTAACTGAAGGTTATGCTTTACGCAAACTGAGATTCCTCCAAAGCTTGGCAGATTCTATACTTCAGCCCCCTGGGAGCTGGGAAGCATGGAGCAACCTGGGGAATGTAATCAAAGTGAAGACACTTGAACATGGGATTGTCTCTAGCCTCACAAAATGAAACAAAAAACTCATATATACCTACTATGGAGCTTTTATATCCAATCAAAGCCACGTTTCCTACTCAGCTATGAAGAACTGTCATGGATACATGATCGGAAAGCCTGAAGGGAAAGGCCAAAATTGACGCACACATTATGCAGCATCACAAGATACCTTCTGGAAATCATCAAATTTCTTCTGCAGCACCTCCACCTGCTCCAGATCAGCACCCACTTCCTCACTGGTGAGCGCTGCTTCCTTCTCATTGATCCACTGCTGAAGCTCGTTGGCTTCACGGAAAAGCATGAACTTCTTGCAGCTTTTTTCCAACATGCCTTTACGTTTTTCTCCCAGTTCCAGGAGAGAGTGATACCTGGGACAAGCAGGAAAGGAAAGCAGGGAATAAATAGTCAGGTGGAACTGAGGTTAATCGCAGGAATCTCCTAAGTACTGGGGTCCCCAAAAATGGGGAATCCCTGAAGTTATGCCCTGTTCCGCTACAGGGTGAGCTACACAAGTGTAGTAGGGAATGAAGACTGTCCATGTCTCTCCTCCCCATGGATTGCACACCAAAACAGGAACTCCCACATGCAACACCTCACTGGGCAATGCAAACCCAAATCACAGCCTGGGCTGGGGTAGGCTCTCAAACCACAGCACCACTGCAGGGCAGGAATGGCTCCACAGGCTCCTGCTTGCCAAGGGGTATTTTCCTAGAGTACATCCAGTCTGCCATCAGATTATTAAAATCCACCAGCCTCCCAGCTTTAGGACATAAACATCTTCCCTAGCCATTTTCCAGTGCAAAATCTGCTGAATGTTTAAGCAAGGTGTGTATCTTTGGTAACACACTTTTAATTTAATCAGGAAATCCATGAAACTCATTTCATGTACGCTTTTTGTATCTGTGGAATTCTCAACATCAGTGATATTACTCCTCATTTACATTAGAATAGACACAAAGTGAAACCTCCAAAATATTTAGATTCTCATTATTAAGCCATATTCCTTCTGAGGTTATCGAATCAAACAATACCAGACACTGCTGAGGTGCCTCCAGGGGCCTCAGATGGGGATGTTTTCATTTCCCACCCTGAAGCACAAGGGCACACACTGAGCAGCTACAACCTCCCAGCTTGAGGAGTTCAATCTCGGAACATTTTCCTCACCAACAGCCCAGAGATGACAAAGTGTCCTGAAAAAAATCCTCAGTATCCTGATGTAACGTCTATAATATACCAAACCAATAAACCAGCTCTCCTTCCATGGAAGCAGAGACTTTGTGGCTTCCTGCTTACTGCAGTTTAAGATTGGATAGAAAGGAACTAAGAATCTTTCATATCAGGCTGAAGTAGAGACTTTCTACCCTGACTTGAGGAAAACACTGCTTTGAAGCCTGCCCTAACCACAGCTGTTTGCCTCAGCAAACACCGTGAGGTATCAAATACTTGTAAAGCTCATAGAGGATCCGGGGAAAATGCCTTTAGAAGCAGACCTTACCTCCGAGCTGCTCTGCAACGCCTGAGAGATTTACATAAAAGTTTCACTTTTAATTCTCAAAAAATACATTTGCTATGAAAAGACGTGCACAGCCAAAGAACACTATGGCTTGGGATTTCCCAGTAACTTCCACCAGTATAATGCAAACTTGGTATCTTTTCCAGGAGACATGAACACAAGTTTCAAAATTTAGTTAATGTTAAAATTAAGAAATAATCACCCTATGTAAATAATGTTTTTTGACTACCCAGCATGAATGTTACTTTATGTGATAAACCATGACAGCCCCACCCTTCCCAAACTCTTGAGACATTCACATATGATGCAATACTTGGTGGATGTATTTTGTGTATATTTATATAATCAAACTAATATTTCTATCTGCACCTCAGAAAACGCAGGAGGTGCTTTTTAAGGAAAACAGTTTAGAGAGCCCTAAAGCCTCTTTGGTAAGCAAAACCAGCGCGATGGAATAAACATGAACCAATTTAGCAGCACAGAGGTGCCCCGCGAGATAAGCAGCTGGCTGCGAGGAACAGAGGAAACAAAGACCACCACACTCATCTAAACTAATCCTCATTGCAGAAATTGCCTCCTTCATGTCTCTTTGGAGCAGCTTTCCCAAAGAAGGAAACAAAGGGAGGATGACCAGTGACAGTGTGGAGACAGCATGGTTTAGGAAAGGGCTAATCCTACTCACAGTTCTTCGACCTGTTTCATACGCAGAGATACACTGCCGACCTCCTTAGTTATGAGAGTCCTGCACAGACAGGGAGCACAGCAAATGCATGCGAAAAATTAGTCAGATTAACAAAAATAATGAAAGCAGCAGCTCCATCCATGGCTGGTCTGTGGTAGGAGATGGGTAAGAGTTCACATTTAAATGGACAAAATTAGGTGTTGTTCAGAAGCAAACAAAGCAAATCAGACCAGGAGTACAATTCACGTAAGGAAACCTCAGCAGTACAGTCGAGCTCTCTCTATAAGGTCTCCTCATTTCCTGATTATTGTGCCACGGGATTGGAAACTAAAAGGTGGTCCCCTCTCCTTGGCTCTACAATAAGGACCCAGTTCTAGTTACTAAAAGCCACATGCAAACCCATGGAGGGAATTATATTATTAAAATCCTGACCAATGTGCCACGATTTTCCAGCATCTTTTCTTCACGCTGGTAAGAACTTTTTTGTTCTGGGCCGGTGGGGGGTTTTCTGTGTGATTTTATTTTAATTTTTTAATTCTAGAGGTAAGGCTAGTAACTATTGCAAGGCACTGTAATAACTGACGACTCAACACGACTGAGTGGGAGGAAATTCTCACACAGAAGGACAGCGTAGCTGCACAAACAGATGGGAGTACACAGAAAACTTTCAGCTCTGGCTTCCAAGTGCCTTGATAAGAAGAGCCAGCACTCACAGCTATCACCCACAGCCCTTGCTTGAATTAATCTCCAGCCACCATGTGCTTCAAGAAGGTCATTAGCAACCAGCCTTGCCGTTTCCTGTTTGCAACGATACGTTGCTCTTTTAAAAGAGATGATAAAACTTAAAAAAAAAAAAAGAAGGGGGGACACATTTTAGCTCCTATAATGGCAACAAATATTGACACCACGTTTCAGGAAAAAAGCTGATGAGCTAGCAGCAAAGCAGCCCCAGCTCGCACGGAGAGCACCTCCAGAGGCAGCCCTGTATAGGGAGAGCACTGTACTTTAGGGAATCAAATTTAAGAAAGCTTTTCAAAACAGATCACACATTAAGAGGTGACAATTACATTTACAAGAGCTGCTTAGGACATATATAATTCACAAACAAGTTTAAGTAGTTAGGTACAACAACAAAAGGAACACATAAAATACTCAAGTCGGACAGTAAGTTGAGCTCTAGTGTCATGAGTTTAACAGTTAAAAATGGGAAAAGCAACAAGAAAATCTAGAGTAAGAATAGAACAACTGAATCTGGGGCCTCTGGTAAAGGAGGCCCTTGTTTTGCTCCAATTAATTACTGCCTAGTGTAAGAAGCATTAACCTAAGCTGGTGGCATCTGTGAGGCCAAGCCAAGCCAGCTAATGCTGGTGGTGTCATAGCTCATCAGTTAGATCTTACTGGTTGTCAATTTGCTCCTGCCGCAGTGCTATGCTGCCTTGCTCCTCCAGGAGGTTCTCTCGGGATGCAGACTGGGCAGGATCCAGTTTTTTCACATAGGCAGCTGGTACAAATCCCTGACGGTCATTGACTTCCACCTTCCACCAGTCCTGGAAGGAAAAGAAACACAAAGCAACACTGTGAGGGCCATCATCAAGTGTAAAGAATGCTGGGCAACTGAACGCTGCAGATCAGAGACTTGTATTAACACCAGGAAACCAGTGATGCTCCCAATAGCTTGCTCTTGTTATGGAGAACATTTCCAACAAACTGTGTCTTGAAGACAGAGATCTTACTCCCATGTCTCCCCTTGTATTTGGCCAAAAATTCCTCCACATCAGGGAATTAAAGTTCTCACAGATATGTGCCCTGTGTCTTGGAAAAGCTGGCAGCGGCAGAGGAGTGATGGAAATGAAGAGGTTCAGCTGAAGCGCTGAATGGGGACATGGGCCAGATGTGCCAAAACCAAACAAAACACACAGCACTGAGGGAGCCAGGCAGGAGGCCAGAGCCCACCTTGTTGGTACTGTTGAGTAAGGTGAGGATATCCCCCTTCTTCATTGTCACCTCCCGGGGACTCTTCTCCTGGTAATCATAGAGTGCCAGAACGAGCTCTTTTCCAGTTTCATCATCTGTGGGAGCAACTTGTTGCTAAAAAAAACCACAAGAAAAAATGAGCTGTTCTATGTTTATTATAATCAATGTCGTTATCCTAGAATAGAATTTAGCCTTAGTTAAAGCTACTGTAGGGTTAGTTTAAGTGCTGTCTGGGCTCAAACCCTGGAGACCACCACATTAAATAGTTTTATTTCAAGGCAACAAAGCTGTCTTATGATTATAAAAACAGGCTGCTAATTTTTTTGAGAAAATCAAGCACAGTCTGCAATAACCACTGTTATTGAGCTTTGTTTTCACCTTTTGCTGACCCATGAGTTTTAGGGACATGATGGGCATCTCTCCTTACCCTGCATGACTGGGCCTGTTCCCTCAACGCCTGGATGCTGCTGCCGTAAGCGGAGAGGTCAGACATCAAAGCTTCATGTTTCTTCAGAAGAGCCTGAAAGTGGATGATAAAAACAACGTGCACACCTTGCCATTTTACAAAAATGCCTCTGCTTAAAATATTTACTTTGACTCCATTCACAGGGAATGTGGGTTTTTCAGAGCTGCGAGCCTTGTGACTCTCATGGGAATAATCCCTTCTATTTATTCACAGGCTAGATAGTGGGCCTAATGCTTCTGGTGCTTTGCCTCTACCTTATCTCAGCAACATTCTTTTGTTCTGGCCAGAAATAACTGTTTCCAGAGTGATACGGGGTAAGTTTAAAGTCTGCCTTTAAACTGCACTTCGTGTTGATAAAATGTCAGTCAGCACTGCCTGGGATGTGGCGTTTGACTGCAGAATGATACCAATAAAACAACTTCAGACAAAAAAAATTACTTCCAGACTAATGAACTGCTGAAAACCAGACTCCTACTGGAATGCTCATCCCATGAGGAATTTGCTGATATTGTTTTCATTATACTTAAAAAAACAAAACCCCGTAGGAGAGTGAATACAGAGGTAAAGCTTCCTCACAGTTGGTTTAATATATCAAGCAGCAGAATTTCATGTGCAATAACAACTAAGACACAGGAAAAATTGTCATCTTTTGACTAAGAGCCAAAATCTTGCTTGATGCAAGAATCTTCTGCCCTCTTTGTTAAGAACCCTGAAATTATCAGAGCTCATTTTTTTACCACTAGACAAATCCTCACTGTACTCATGCAAAACTGATTTAAACAAGAATCTCAAATACCTCAGCAGAGTCTTCATCTTTCCCATAGTCTGTGCTGCCTACAATGGGCTCCTTTTCCCTCATCCAGGATTCGGCCTCATTAGCATCAGCAAAGTACTGCTGAGCCTGCAGGGAATCCTCCAGGTCCTGCCGACGCTGAGATGCTTTGGCTTTCAGAGAGTCCCATTTCTGGTTTAGCTCGTTCAGTTTGATTTTCACCTCCTCAGCTGCAAAGTGTCCTACGCAACAGAAGCAGAGGGAATAGAAGGACTTCAGCAGACAAAACCAATACACTTTAAAAGGTTTCTTGTAATTCTTCAAAGTCACAGAACTTAGACCAATTTAAAGCCTATTCAGACTAGAATAATAAAAACATAATTCAGCTGGTGCTTTTGCCTTAGACTGGAAAACACTGAACCTGTCAATCAAGGATATCTTAATCATTACGAATAAAACAAGACACATCATAACATTTCTCAATTATGAAACAGGAAAGGTCATCTCTTTCCAGAGTTCTGGCAGCAGGCAAATATTTCAGACCTGCAGGACTTTTTTTTTTAAATTATTTTCCTGTAAAAAACACCCAGTCAGAAATAAAAATGGCTATTTATTCAAAAGCAGGAATTACTGTGTCTTTGTAGAGAATTCTCTCTCACATCATGATTATGTACTTCTGATAGAACCCATTAACAGACTTAATTATAGGGACTAAATACAATAGGCACAAAATGGCTAAATAAGCGTTCATTAAGAGTAGATGGAGATCTGTGAAAATTAGTCAGGTTCCCACCAAGAAACCTATTTTTATTTTCAGGTGAAAGGATAACCAACAGCTCATCCTGCTAGCAAGTACCTGTCTATTGTCAGGATAAAAACAGGCAATAATTCTGACCTGTGCTGGGCCAGAGAACAAAAAACTGTGACAGAGTTATAAAACATTGAGTCATACCTTCTTCCACCATGGCATTTCCCTTCTGTGTCACTGCTTTAATGCGAGGCTCGTGGCCGGCAATTTCTGCCTGCAAAGCCTGGTGCTTCTTTAGCAGATTCTGGACACCAATTAAGTCCTTGCCTGAAAGATACAAAATAAATAATCAGCTAAATCAGAGTCACTACACGAAACAAAAGTTTCAAGGCAGCTGCAGCCAGCGCCACACAAACTTGCAGAGGGAGAACTCCAACAATGAAGATGGAGCACTGTGGAACCTAAGTTATCACTGGAATTATATAAGCAACATAACAGAGACCCAGGGGCGATGGTAAATATGTAATTCTGGGCAGCATTAGTTACAACAACAGTTCCGAATTTTTCAGGGAATGTTCTATAAAGATATAATTTATAACAGAGCAATTCTGACATCTAAATCCTAGAGGATGGACCAACCTCGGTTTGTCGAAGCTGCAATGGGTTCTTTTTCCCTAATCCACGTCTCTTCATCCTCAATGTCACGGAAAAGCTGCTGCAGGCGAAGAGAATCTGCGAGTTTCTGCTTGCGAGCTACCATGGGGTCCTTCAGAGCTTCATAACGAGCCACTAAAGCTTCTTGTTTCTTCTTGATATTGTCAGCATCAAAGTGCCCAGCCTCTTGGAACTGGCGTGCCTGGATGGTGATGCCATCTATCCGATCCTAAAATTGATCCAGCAACAGCATCAGCTCAGAATTTCTGAGAAGCTCATTTCTATTAAAGCCATAAAGATATTATTTTTAGAGACATACAAGTTATGTTTCAGTTCAAAACTATTTTTGATAAGCAAACTATAAAACTCAAACCTAAAAGAATTATGAAAAACCAGACCTGCTGAGGTCTCTGACTGAGCATATCTGAAAATACCGTCTTTTGAGTGAGCAGATCTGAAAGGGCAGGAATAAAAATTATTTCCCTTACCTGATGGGCAGCAACATCTGCCTCCAGCAGGGCGTGTTTCTTCTGGAGATTCTGAACATTAGTAAGATCTTTTCCATAATCATCAGAAGCCAGGTGTCCTTCCACTTCATACAGCCAGAGCTCAATGTCCTCCACATTGCGATTAAACTGCTGCTGCTGGTTGGCTTCTCGCAGTTTGATACCTGAGCGAGATGGGCAAGAAGAGGACAGGACAAGGTAAGTGAAGTGGAAACTGAAGTTTACTCATTTCCTGTCTTCTCCCAGCCAAACTCTCTAGAAATTTGCCCATGTTCTTCTGAGCAAGTCATACCTTTGAGCTCAGTGGCCTCCAGAAGTTTCTTCCACAAGCTGATGACTTCATTCATGCGAGCTGCCACCTCATCGGACGCGTAGTGCTTGACATCGATCAGCTTCTGGCCAGCTTTCTCCAGGGCATCGATACGACTCTGGTTAGCAGACAGCTCTGCTTCAAAAGCCTGGTGTTTCTGGACTTTACCTTGCAAGTTTGATGGATCCTACAGAAGAAGAAAGAAATAGAACTTTTCAACACAAAATCAGTACCCAAAGGTCTCTGAAGAATTTTTGAAATTGGACTACTTTCATAGACACGCCATGTTGTCATCAGAGGATCTGGTGCCAAAAATAGGCCTTAAATCAGAATTCTTAAGCTATTGGATAGGCATAATTACAGCATGATGGGAAAATGCCCCTTGCGGTCAGGAAAAAATTACAATTCCTCCTGTTGCCATTAATATCGACGACTATCAGCAACATTTTGGCTGACGCTGCTTCCTATCATTAGACTGATTACATTAAGCCCGGTACTGCCTTAAAAGCAGTCTACCATCCATCTTTGTGTTTACCTTGTAGGCCTCATCAGTTGCAGTTTTCATCTTTTCATTAACCCAGCTCTTGAGCTCATCAGAATCTCGGAAAAACTGCTGCAGATGGAAAGAATCCGCCAGCTGAGCGCGGCGGTACATGGCTCTTTCATGAAGGGCATTTCGGCGGCTCAGCAGCTGAAAAAAAAAGGAAGTAAAAGGTTTTTAAATTCTTCGAGCTTGTAAGAACCACCTGTTGGAACAGCTCCACTGACTTATCCTATATTGAAGTCATAGCATGTAAAATAATAAAGCAGAAGAAGATTTAAAGTCTAATACAGTCCAAATGTATTTTGGATACTTACAGCATCTCTGCGTGTAGCAACATCGTCCATGGCATAGTGGTTATTCTGAATCAGCTTAGTAGCAAACTCATCTAATGCCTAGAGGGAAAACAAGTTTCCATTTATTTGGTGTAAGAGAAATTGTTTGTGCAAAGTTGGTTAGTATATTGATTCCCTAACGTTTAACACAGTAAAGCTGGCGGAAAGCCATTAGCAGATCGATCCTTACACCCTTTTCTCTCTGCACCCCCATCCTCTCCATGTGGATGAGTGGAGGATTTTGACAAATCTTCATCCTCCTGTGTGCTGCTATGATAAGGAAGCACCAGGTTACCCAGCTTTGAGACAGAAATCGAGCCCTACCCCACCCCTTTCCCACTATTTTCCATTTTAGAGATAATACCAGTTATTTAGAGCTAATACATCCCACACAACAGAGAATCATTCTGCAAAGCAAACCCCATCCTCCAGCAATGTCTCCTCCCCAGTCAATAAACGCCCTTGTTTCATTTCTTGCCCATTTAGCAATGGCCTAATGTCAATGTCTTACTGTGATTTTCTCCTCTTGGGCACTTAGGGATTTCTCGAAGTCTTCATGCTTCTTTAGGAGAGCCTCCACACTGTCCAGAGAATCACCAAGGTCTTCATTCAGCAGAAATGCCTGAAGGAAGGACACAAACACATTTTTGTGTTTCCATACTCAGCTGCTCTAAGTGAGCTCAAGCACAGCCAGGGATATTTCCTGCCGTACGTTATTACTGAAAGGTAAAATACGATATACTGGGATGGTGCTTGCTTCGTGCTGCTAACAGCCAATAATTCTTTCCAGCTTCTTATTCGACCAGCATTTCACAAGAGTTAACACACATAAAAGCCACATCAAGCCCACTTGTCACAGCTCAGTTTCAGCATTAGATGGAAACTGCCATCGCACCATTTCAGGCAGTCAGATCAATAACTCTGCGCAGCACCCACTCTCTAGTGGGTGTCCATGGCACTGCCAGCAGGCAATACCAGTTGCTTAAGCCTACCCAGAAATTAAAGTCCACCATATCTGGAGAATTCAGAGATATGCACTCACTTCTTGTTTGCTCATCCAGTTGTCAACTTGTTCGGTATCTCTGTAGAAAAGCTGCAGGTCCATGCACTGCTCATACTGCTGCCTGCGGAGCTCCCACAGTTCCAGCAAGGCAGACCTTTCATCTGAGAGGATGGTCAGCTAATCGATTGGGAAGAGGAATATATAATAATTTTATTTAACGCTCTGGTTCACTTCCATCTCAATGTAAAATCAAATTGTGACTCTAGAAAAGTGGTTAGCACTGAATTGAAAATGACCTCCTGTGTAAAGAATGAAATCTCCAGTTCCTGATGGGATCATCTTTTTAAATTAAGGGACACAGAATAAAGAGACAGAATTCTTCTAGGAGCTCTTGCTCTCAACCTACCTTTTCTTTAACCTCGTCAGAAGCGTAGTGCCCAGCCGAGAGCAAAGCCTGGCCGGACTCATCAGCAGATTTGAAGCTGTCTTCATGGGCATCAATCTCTCCCTACGGAAGGAGATGTGAAAAAGCTGTTACCAAAATTTATCTCAGCATAGAATGTCAGAATTATCTTACAATGCACATAAGGTAGGTCTAAATTCCTACATTAAAACAAAACTAAAAGTTGATTTGAGCTGTATTCTTTCTGCTTAATTATAGGCATTCCTCATGACGGAGAACTAAAACAGCTGTTTCACGGAGAACAGATAACAGCCAGTCCAACTGGCTGCTATCACGCCTATGTTTTATAAAATATTATCATAAGCATTCTTAAATACTTAGTAATTGGTCTATATCTACCATCTAGAAATAATTAAAAATTATTAAATCAGGACAGCCATCTAGTACTCTGTTAGCTGCATGATCAAAGCATTCCAGTGCTACAACCCTGACTCAGAGACTGTCAGACACACAAACCAGAGGGCTGCTGACTGGATTTGGCTGTATAACCACAGTACCTTATGTTCCTGATGTCTGTCTAGAAGGGCTTCTGCCCCAGCCACATCATTGGCAAGTTCATCAGCATTTATCAGAGCCTTCATCTCGGTCACCCAGCTGGTGAGGTCTCGGAAATCCGCGAGAAAGCGCTGCAGCCTTAGGTAAGCAAAGGAAAAAATGGTTGGGAATAATTAATTTGCAGAGTTTCTCTCCTCTGTCCCCAAAGAAAGGGTTACAAACATAAAAGCTGTTCCTCAGATACAAATAAAACACCAAAAAAAGGTGCTCAGAATAATAAATAACTAAATATGCTTTCAATCAAAAAAGAAGTCTTTTGAAGTTATGAAAACGTTGGGTTCTAAATCAACATCTCAAAGACACGTTTTGCATATAAGTTATATTGTAAGTAAAATTAATATTCCTAACTACACACTGAGGACAAGAGAAATCAAAATATAGTTCTCAAGATAATCCACAGGGCTGCTTCTGTCACAACCGTAACAGCGTGGGGCGGGGAGGGGAACTGACAGAAAATTTCAAGTGCACATGCCTCAGCCTTAAAACAAGCAAACAAATCCTCAAATTCCTTCCAGAATGCCTCTAATTGTTGCCTTTGGCATATCCTTAACACTTATCAGCAAAAGTCATCAGTTTCTGTTTCCCTTTTACATTTGCTGTTAATTGCTCTGAAGAGAGTACGGCAAGGAAGGTAGAGGAAAAGATTATTTTTGTGGATCTCCACTGCCAAAAATGCCACATCGTGGGAGGGAACAGAGGGCAGAAAAACAAAACCAGCAAGGATGTAAACTAACCACCACATTGGGATTAGTTTGTTTTTAGTGTGGCTTCTCAAGAGTGATCTAACAGGTTCTGTTTCAGAGAGCAGGGCAGTATAGACACAAGACTGGATGAAGGTAAATCCCACAGCAACAAAGAACTCCACAGCAACAGGGAGTTCATTTGGTCTGGGACAATACATCAAACAATATATCATACTTCAGTCTTCACAGAGACTCTTAAAGACTCCATGGGTAAATGTCCTAAAACATCACTGTGTCTGTTTTCATAATTGATCCACACCTACAGAATGACAAAAAGCTGCAATAATCTTTCCATCATATAAATATTTCTTTTACTACAAGAAGTTTGTGTAAAATAGAATTTGCTGAACACGACTGCTCCAAAACCACCAGAATCATCCCAAAATTTTGGAAACGGCACCCCTTTCTCCTCCTTCCAAGAGCCCTCTGTGAAATGTGACCAAGGAGGGAAGCAGCACTGTCCTGCCGCAGGGACCCACCTGTAGGAGTCATTGAGGCGCGCATGCCTCTCTGCTGCCAGCGTCCGGATCTGCTCCCAGTTGGCAATGAGCTCCTCGCGCTTCACTTGAATCTGGGAAGCGTTTATCGGGTGAGACTGCTGCAAACGGTCGGCTTCTGCACACAGGGCCTTCACCTAAAGCCAGGCACAAACTGTGAGTGAGCATCCAGCCTTTTACACGCAGGTTACCTCGTTCAAACTGCAGGTAAAATACATCTCGCAGGGGTACCTTATCTTCCAGAGCTGCCAGGTCTCTTTCCAGGCCTTCGTGCTTGCGCAGTAACGCCTGCACGCTGGCTAAGTCTCTGCCAAAATCATCTGAGGCCATCAACTGCCCTTTCTCCTTAATCCAGCTGATTGTTTCATCCACATCCCTTCAAAACAAAGCACAAATTGAAAGCAGTTTGTCTTGTACGGAAAAAGGAAGAAAGCAGGATGTGTTCCCATACGTGTGCCAGACGTACTGGCATACAAACCCACACATGTAAACACTGCAGCCAACTACAAACATTCTTCAGAGAACAAATAAATAGACTTCCTTTGCATCTCAAGAAACTTTAAGCATATTAATAGGCCACTGTCACCAGATGCAAACCAGGAATTACAGCACCACTGCACACTGCCATGGAGTGGATCCATTTCCCACTCTGGACCCTTCTCCAACTTAATTACACCAAGTCTCAAAATGCTGTAGATGGAGATGAGACTAGAAAGACATTGCTCCAAGCCTCCAGAACAATTGGGCTGACATCCAATAAAAAAAGCACACCCCAAATAAGGCTCATCTAGGACAAAACTGGGGGAAAAAGCCCTCAGAGGAAAGGAGAGCAAAACTGCCATTAGCAGGAATGAACAAAACTGCCAAGAGCTGAAAAGCTCCATCAGAATGACCATTCTAAAGTAATTGTAGAACAACAAGGTCTTCATTCAACAAGTCATGCAGAAGAACAAAGCAAAGCCAGAGGAGACAGTAGCTCTTCTCATAGTACTGCGTGCAGCTGAATGCATCATTAAACACCCACACAGGGGTTACATCATGCAGCAGATCCGGCCAAGTTCATACCTGTTGAAACGCTGAACTTCAGCTGCCCCAAAGAGTTTTCCTTGCCTCTGAAGGGCAAGTCCCTTAAGACGCTGCCAGCTTGCATTTACTTCATCCTGTTTGGACTTTATCAGTTCCTCTTCAGGGTGCTGTTCCTGCCAAGCAAAGGAAAAATGCTATTTTCATATGTTCTTTGATTTTACATCCATTGACAAAACGCTGCTGGTCTTCAAGAGATCAATTTATAATTACTGTCCTTTCCACATGATTACTCAATTCAATAGTTTCCCTGAAATTTCACTGTGCAAACATTCAATACTCTTGTAGTGGTTTCCCTATATACTAATTACTCCATGGGAAGAGGGATATGAACAGTATCTTCTTTTTCCCTGGAATGAAACACTTCCTGCCCTGTCTCCATCCTTGTTCAGGTCCCAGATGTCAAACCAGAAGAGATATTAAACCTCCTTGTCCAAGGGAAATATATTTAACCCAAATATGACAGTTTCTCTCACTAACCACTACTCTCCACGTTTTCAGGAACATTCCCAGCTGGGGCAGTTATTCCGGCTGTTCAGCAGAAGAACAAGTGAATCAAATGGTGACCATCTAAGGTGAAAATAGCCAAGTACCCATGTGGAGCAAAGCTTAAAGATCCGCCCCAAACGAGGGAGGAAACGGGGGAAGTTACAGACAAAGTTTGCTGGGATAACTGACCTGCCAAGACAGATTTTCACCACACATAAATGCCTACCTGGATGAGTTTGCCAGCAAACTGGTTCACTTCATTTACTCTTTCTTCATGAGCTGCCAGGTCTGTCTGGAACTCTTCAAACTTCTTTTGCAAAACTTCAACATGCTCTAAGTCCTGTCCAAGCTCTTCTGAGGTCACAATTGCTTCCTAGCACATTGTAAAGAAAAAAAAGAAAAAGTTAATTTCAGTATATCCCATGGGAAATCACTATTAAAAATTAGGAAGCAAACTGTCCTAATTTTCAATAGGTCAAAGACAATCACAGTGTTTAAGGTCAGATTTAAAACGACAAAGTTTGATCCATTTTAACTCCATTCCCTGCTCCAACCCATTATTGCAGAAAATATGCAAGATCATTAAGGGAATTATTTTTTCATCTTCCTTGGTTATATTAATTTTTCAAGTACAAACTCTCAGCACACAGAGTAACTAGAATTTGTTCCTTTTTACACTGTTGATGGGCATTTGCTGTAGGCTTCTGATGCAAGATTTCTGCACAGAAAGTGCAGTGTGGTATTGAGTAACAGTTACACAGGGTTACAGTTCGAACCCACACGGTGATACAAAACAGCAAACCATCATTTAAGGAAACCAGTGTGATTATTGTGTGGCTTTTTTCCCTTTTGATAGTGTGGTTTGTGGTCTGCTTTCTTAGAGTTCAAAGAATCAAGAGCCAACAGTCCTCCTGCAGTTCATGACCTTACAATGTACATCTAAAGATATTCCAATCATTTAGTAACTACGTACACACTGCTTGGGCTGGTTCCTCTCTGAAACAAATAATTTAGAATATTTATTAAAAAAACATTTGCTTTTACATGTTGAAGATTTCCCTTAGAGGAAACTTGAATTTTATTTGTCTTCTCAAAGCAAAGAATGAATTGATTATGCTAAAAGTGCTCTCCAGCACACAGGTTTCCTCTCAGACTAATAACTTTTTTTGTGGCTGCAAAAGGACAATAATAGTTTGCACACCTACTGCTGATGCAATGTGAATAACTAAATAAAATGTGCAGGTGCCTTTACGAGCTTTCTGTGACTACCTGACCTCCAGCAACTCCATGCTGACAAAAATTTTCCACAAAAACGCATCAAATTTCCCTTCAAGGACACAGGAAAGGGAGGTGATTATACACCTTATCATTGATCCAGTCCAAGACATCTTCACATTCCCGTAAATATTGCACCAACTTCTGTGCCTGCAATAATTTGACTCCCTTCTCTCTCATCTTTTCCATCAGCAATTCCCATAGTCGGTGCAGCTCCTGCAGTCGAGTCTGAAACAAAAGGATGTTGTTATTAAAATCCCCTGCCAAAGAAGATGAGATTTATTCCCTTCCTGTCCTTAACAGTAGATTTATTTATTTTTCTGAAGTTGTACATTCTAAACCTTACTTTAGACAAAGGGTGAGGGACAAACCTCACGATTTTATCTCCAGTAAATAGTTTTCAAATTACGTAATGTGTTGTGAGACAAAATTAGAAATTACTGAGCTGAGTATTTAGACAGTTGTTATTAATTAATGAAACTATCAAGTAGTTATCTTTACATAACTGTGAGCTAAACATCTTGAGATAAAATTTGATTTAAATTCTATACTAATATAAAGTCAGACCAAAAATTTGCTTTTCTTTTATACGAAAGTCAACTCCCAATAAGTGAATCGCATCTTCCTTTGGGAATTTATTTTTACTTAACACATTTTTTTTCAAGTCAAGCTTATGCCATTTCACCATATTTTAACCACTTCTCTTAGCACTAAACAGTTAATTTATTTAGCTATCATTGTGAAGAGACATGATATGGACATGCTAGGAGCAATTACTAATTTTAATATTGAGTTTCTCTGGCCACACTTGGCCTTTCAAAACTGCTGGGACCACTATAACCTTAACAGACAATGAAAAGTCAAACCACACTCCCACACATGCACACAACTTGCAAAACAGGAAAGAAACTGCTCCACCCATTGTCTATAGCACTGTGCTCATCGAGACCTGAAACTTGAAAGTCATTCAAGGGAAGCTTTTGAACATCATGGGCGGACACCACTTAATCCACTCAGAAAGTTCAATTCAAGAGGTTTCAAGGGAGGAAAGAGCTCTGAGCGCTGCCCAGAAGGACGGTGCAAACTGTCAGCCGAGGAAGGAAGGAGACATTGCAAAGAGAAGTTGCACTGCAGAGGCACAAGCTTCACCTACTCGTATGTGGGACCCCACTTGGGTGGCCGTGACTATCGGGCGCTGGGCAGTCCGGTACGGCGTGAAGGACTGAACCAGTAAAGGCGAGTTAGAACAGAATGCTGAACTCATCAATTAAGTTTAATAATCACTACGAAAACATCTCATCTTTGAACAGTTCTCCTCAGAACCGAATCCAAAAGAAGGTATGAGCTGGGTGCTCATGAAAGAGAAAAACACCTCTGAGCTGTACAAATACAAATTCTCTCATGACTTCACTAATTAAACACCTGTAGAATCTTGGAGAGTAATTTCGAACATAGAGTTATCTGTGCAATCTGAACAAAGTGCTTAAGGAAAGGCCTGTAAGTGGAGGGAGGGGAAAAAAGCTTTAAAACTCACTCTTATGGTTTCAGATGCAAAATGGCCTTCATTAATCATCTGATTTCCAGTCTCATCCAGCTTAATAATGGCTCCTGAGTTGGCCTGCACCTCAGCTTCAAAGGCTTGGTGCTTCTGCAGCTTCCCCTGAAAGGAAAACATCAAAGAATGTGACCGAGATTTGGTGCAGGGACTCCTCCACATCCCCCAGTAACAAGATTCTTAGTGTCTTTAATGCATATTCAGGACTGACAAACAAACAGTAAAACTGCACATTGAAATCAGTTGTATCATGTGTTTGACAGGTGGATTCAAACATCCCAGTTTTAGTTCCTTCCTTCTTGTGTTTGCTCTTGCACATGACAGTGTTCAAACCCCTGAGAACCTGTCAGCTAGTTCCACCCACACAAGCTTATTTCCTATAAATATATAATTTTTTTTTTGTGAAAACAGTAAGTGATAATTCACATTTATTCACAGAGTTAAGGCATCCAACAAATTCTGGGATTAAACAAAGTTGGTTTTACACTACATTACACTGAGCAACTTTTTGCTGATGCAGAGTCTAATCCATTATTAGATATATTCCAATTACATCAGCAAAAAAGCCAGGCTTTTGAAGAGCACTTTGCAAGGTCATGGGTATTTGCATCCATCTTTCTTCAGTCTCAGAACAAGCTTCACTTCTGTGTTTGTTCTACCCCAGCTGACCTGTAACACCCTAAAATTAATCCTACATGAAATATAAAGTGGTGGGAGGACTTGCCTGCAAATTGCTTGGGTCTTTGTAATTTTCATCAGATGCAATCTGCAGTTTCTCTTGGATCCATTTTTCAAGCTCATCTGCATCACGCTGGAAAAACTGGAACCGATAGGAATCTTCAAGTTTTTGGCGCCTTAGAGAAGAGAGTTCCTTGAACCTGTGGTAACGGTCCAAAACTTGCTGACGCCTTTCTTGGATATCTTCTGCCGTTTCCAACACTTTTACACCACTTGGGTCCATTTTCTGAAAGCAAAAATAAAACCCCATTATGTTTGTCTTATAAAACGTTGGTAGATCAGGAGGAGATGCATGCAGAAAAAAGCTGTTTATTTAAAAATCACATGTGGTGTACTTACAGTCTTACTCTGTGTGTGCAGATATGTGTGTAAAATACAAATATCTTACATATAAATAAAACCACACTTCTAGCAGAAAACAGTGGCAAAGGAAAATTTACAAAGACATTTAGCACCTATTTGGTTTGGACAAATACGGCTGCAGTCATATAAAGTCTGTGTCACCTCAAATTGTAGCATGCAAGTGTCCAATACAAGAGTTAAAAACGTGGGTTTGTGCACAAATAGTGTAGATACAGACATAAAACACTTCTTGTACAACATCTCAAAACATTTTATTTAAAATACTCAATAGTAAAGGATATTACTCTTCTCTGAACAACAGTTAAGTGGCCCCCATGTATCTATATACATTTACACACATGTATAGAGCCACATCTCTGATGCATCTCTTCTTTGTTCTCTCAATTAAAATAAGTTACAAACCCATCCTGCCACTCTCTACATAACCTTTCAAAAGCCAGTAAAAGGCTTCACAGATCAAGGAGCACTTTGTTTAACCAATGATCTTGCTCCAACTGAAAATCCTTCTCCATTGCTTTATGTACTAAAACCTAAAATTGTTACCACGGGCAGCAAAGACCTGACTACCGATCTGCTTTTCCTCTTTTTTATTAAAATTGGGACAACCTTTAATTTTCAGTTCCTAAACTTTCAAAAAGCAATTTGATTTTCAGTAAGAGATCTCGGCACTAGAATTAGAACTGTAACACAAATTTAAAAAGTGGAACTATTATTATCACTGAAGTTTGAATATTTAACCACTTATTTAACAACTAACTCTGCATATCTAGAGGTTGCTGCAACAAACACTGCGCTTGAACAATTCTGCAATTAATATCTTCATGTACAAACGCTTACTCGAGTCACCCACTTAATGCTTTTCTACCATCAATTCTGCACACTCCAAGCTAAAGGCATTTCTCATCAATCCTGTCAGAGACAGGGAAGAAACCCAGACTAGAACTGCAGACTAAAAGACCTAGGCAAACAGCTAAAACACATCATTAAATATTAAATTGTTATTTAGTGATTAGTTAGCTGCATGCTTTAACTAGACACGTATGTTGCATAATTGTATGGAAAACTCCACAGGTTGGAAAGTGATCTGCAAGGCCGTGTTTCCCAAGCACTTGTAAAAGGACAATCTGATAGAAAGGAACATATGGGGACGAATCCGCACATTCCTGAGCTCCCTTCCAAGGTCCCCACCCTCCAGAGGACAGCCGTGCCAGCAGCACTCCCTGCTCCCATGAACTCTGAGCCCCAGCTGCACTGCGGCACTCGCAGGAAGGAAAGGAAATTCAGCTTTGCTTTTTCTTCCACTCATTACTGTCAAAAGAGGGCAAGGAGAAAAACCACCCCAGTGTGCGCAGACTGTGTTACATAAATGAAGCCCAGGTTTCGTCTGGCAGGGCTACCAAAATCTCCACTCGATTAGTGTATCTGAGTATTAAAAGCTCAGAGCCCTGCACATAACTTGAGCTCAAGCACAGACCTGGTTCCCTGAGAAAGCAGCTGTTTTTTCCAGTGCTCTTTCAAACAGCGTTTTTCCTCCAGGAAAGGAAGTTATCGCTAAAAACTTCCTTTCCTACCCTGGCATGCTGTGTTTGAATCCCGACAAAGCTGCTTTTAAACTGCACTGTGCTCAGGAATAACACAGTGGCAGCTGGTCTAATGTGCTGCATGGCTGGAGCCCCTCTCTGCTGCTTCTGGGCAGCACTGGGAGAAAACTAAATCCTGGACAGTCTCTGGAACTCTGTACACTCATTCACTGTACTGTACTTGCATTTCAGTATTTTAAAATTACCTCCACAAAGTGATTTGAAAACATTTTAAATTATTCAATTATTTACATTATTAATCTATGGAAATATTTAAATTATTTAAATTGTCATTTCAAACACTGTTACAATTTTGAAAGCCAAATGGGAGACCTCCTGTACTTTACCCTGGGAGCTGGTTTGCCTCTCGCCACACAAGCTAGGCAATCTGGCTCCGCTTTTTGCTGGAATTGGTTAAAAGAAAGGCTCCTTTTGTAACTACAGTGGAGCGAGTCAATTGTAAAAGAAGTGCTTTAGTGCAGCAATAATGGACTGTTCTTCCTGCAGCCCCAGCCGACGTCAGCAGTGTCTGTGCTGCCAGAGCCACCAGGGAGCTGGGAACTCAAAAGTCATGGATGCTGCAGAACAATGCAGTGTCCCTCCCTCCCATGGTATCAGCTCCAACTGAGGCGCTCCCTGGAATACCAAGCACCTCTCCAAGATGTTCCCAACACTTCTTGGTTCAACCGCATCGTTTGAAGACACGTGGGATACACCAGCGCACTTCTCGCACGAATCCCACCAAGTAGAAGTTGTACTTTATGTTTTTCAGGTGAAAAGCGCTGGGATGTGACTGCGCCAGGCTGTCCCCAGATAACCGGCTCATCGCTCCGGCCCGCCCGGCACAGACGGTGCCAGGCGATAAGGACGGAACTTTCCAGGCCCCAGACAGCAGATCCGACCTGTCCTGACGACATTTCACTCCTTCTTTCATGCTGTGAAGCTGACATGAGGTCAGCTTATGTCTAACTCCAAAAATCAGAAATGCTTCTTCACGCTGCACCGTTTTGGTGGTGTTTGAAAAGAAAAACAGCCAACAAAAAGAAGTAGGAAATTCAAGGAAAAAAACCCCGAACAACAAAACAAAGTCATTACTCTTCTCCTTCCATCTACGCCTTCCCCAGTCAATACAAATTATACATAAGAGCACACTAAAATACACAGCTGCAGGTATTTACAGACACCGCAGTGCAACAACGATGATGTCAGCAACACCATTCAAGTTCGGGAACAGCGGAATCGAGGTGGGTTCAACAGGAATTACAGCGGTGCCACACAGCAGAGCTGTCAGCATTTCCCTCACCAAAACATGTTTTCAGGGATTTAAAAGCACAAATGTGAAATACATTCAGTGCCAGGCAGAAGATTTTAGTGCATTTTTTAAAGCACTCACATGAAGCCTAAAAAAATTAAACTCCCTTGCCTGAAAAACAATCAGATATGAGCACATAAAGATCTTAGAAAGTAGTAAAATAATTACTTTCCCTTAAGACAAGTCCTGATGCGTTACATATATTCAGCATACATGACCTCAGTAGTAGCCTGTCACAGAAATATTTTCCCTATCAAAACATTCCTGCTTCCCAAGTGTGCACACTCAATGCATTTTTCCAATGTCCATCAACATCACACATCGTCAGTCCTGCCTAAAGAAGATTTAACTGATATCAGATACTCCCTCCTGGGGAACAGGAGCACATTGCTGATCTTTCTTCTTTAAGCAAAAAATGGATGTGAAAATAACCTTCAAAAGGACGGAGAAAAAAAAATACCACATTTTTCCCAGCTTTCATCTCTCCCATTCACAGCTTCCTCAAAACACCAGGGAAGAAATAAACCACCATGGCTACCGGGTTTAGGCAAGTCCACAACTACTTGTACTGCTGGAAAATCAGAGAATCCTTCTGAAAACATGCACAGCAATGGCTCCTGCAAAGGGAGCCTGAGCACGCTGTGTTACAGAGAAGGAGCTACAGGATGCCATATCCCATCCTAGAGATTTAAAACACCATCAGGACAAAACTAATGCCTGGCCTTTTGGTTTGCTGAATTTAACTTTACAAAATAAATACATTTTAAGGTTAGACTATGTTCAACACTGTGTCCAAATATGCTGTTAAGGAAGGTCACTAACAGCCCCAAACCTCCACAAATTCCAGGCCAGACAAATCGATCAAGCACTGCAGTACAAGAAAAAAAAAAAAAAAA
>VYZT01001928.1:326572-355661 GCA_013400735.1 Pomatostomus ruficeps
GGGCGAGCCCGAGCGGGGCGCGGAGCCGGCCGCCGGCGCACCCCTCCCGCGCCCCGCCGCATCCCCTCACCGGGTCTGTGGGTGCACAGGGACGTCCCGCCGGCTCCGCGCCCTCCGCCACGGACCGCCCGCGCCCGCAAGCCCGCCCTTTTAAAGGCGACGGAGATGACGTCAGCGCCGCAGAGCGGCCCTGCTGGCGGTTTCCGAACGACTTCGGATAGAATCGGGAACGCGATGCGGCGAGGCCACGCCCACCCGAGCTTCGCCGGTGAACTGCGGGGCGCCGGAGAGAGCCGAGTGATTCCGAACAGCGACGAGCAGCCCCAGACAGACCGAGGTGTTCGGAAGAACCCAGGGAGAGGGTCCGGAAAGGCACGAGGGGTTTCGGAAGGAACCGAGCGGTTCCGGAAATGGCCGAGCGGAGGAGCAGGGTGCGGAGGGCGTTTATTCCCTGCAGGGACGGGCCTCGGGCACCACAAAAATGCACGAATAGAGGGGGAATCGGTTAAAATATCCGCGCGGGGGGTCGGCAGAGGGGTCTCTGACCCCTTCTCCGGCGTCAGGGTCAGTTTGGGTCTCAGAGAGTCGAGGTTCTGCGGCTCAGGGACAGGGACAGGTAACCTGTGCAGCATCCAGCCACCCTCAAAGCAGCAGCTTCATTAGTTTTACATTATAGAGATATGCATTTATATATATATATATAGAATTCATATACACATGTATAGATGTGCTCGAAGCACGGTGCAGTGTCACCCAGAAGCCTGGCAAGGACACAGCATCAAAAGGCTGTGAGCGCCTGTCAAGGAAAAGCTATTTCTGAAAAGCTGATGCATAAATTCAAAGGAAAATGAGCCTTTACCATTAAATCAATGTTTAAAATAGACACATTTGACTCTAAAAAAAATTAAATAATTAGAGATTAGAGGGCTGGAAGGCAGCAAGAATGTTACTGGCTCAAAGTGGTGAGTGGGCTTGATGGCTGTGTGAGTTAATACCACTTTATTTGAGTGAAGAACTTCACTGGAAGCACAGGCACTTATGGTGACATCGCATCCCTGGGACTGCCTGGATCTCCTGTCTCCAAGCAGGAGCCTGACTCACACCAACTCTGATGCCTCTCGTCATGAAGGCACAGTATTTCCACATCTGCGATGCTCTCCCTGGTCATATTTAATATAAATATGCATGTAAAAACACCGTGAATAGATGCATATGACCTTGTTTGCACTGCATCTTCACAACACCAACTGGCTAACATCCAAACCTGCTAAAATGACAAAAACAAGTCAAACATTCAGCTCAAGCAGCAGATACAACCTCAAGCTCCATCTAAAAATAAATATTGATTTTATGAAGCACATACATTATTAATTTAGAAAATCTTCTCAGTATTTTTAACACAGTAGGTATGTGGATGCTCTTTACTGAGGCAGAAAAGGATAACTCGTTTTTTATAAAAATATATACTTTTATTTTCTCCACAAATGTTAGAAACCCCGCGTAGCTGTCAGCAAAAAAAAAGTATTGTATTTCACAAGAACATCATCAAATTTCTCCTTGGGTTTGGCACAGGCAGACAATTCTTTTTAATAGACAGGACTAATTACTGTCTTGGCAAAGTGAATCTCCACCATAATTATGGATATGCAATATATAATTAAAACATCTCCACTCAGTATTAAAAAACTTTGTACATTTTCAAGTATACTAATAAAAGTTGCATTGCTTCAGAGTTATCTGGCAAAAAGGACATCAGGAGGATATTTCCAATTTCCCAGAACAATCACAAGGTAACCGTAGTCTAAAGAATTCCAGAGTCTGTTTACAAAATACATAAACCAAATACAAATTTAACTTAGGTACTAATCCATTTTAAAGCCAAGGTTTAAGGCCTGGTTTCCAAAGCACATGTTGCAACCTCTTCTCAGAAATCTCAAGAACTATACAGAAAATCAAATTAATATTCTCATATGGCCTCAACTCCATGTTCTACAGCTTCAAACCATGGTGCCTCTAGGAAACACAAACCCCAGTCTGGTAAAAATAACGTTTTCAGCTTGCTACAGTATATTGCCAGAATAATTAACTGCCCTGTGGAACTCAGAAGTGAATTTCCTTATCTTAGGGGCCATCAAAACAGTTCAAGGACAGCTCACTGTAAATCAAACAGATTTCCCATTTCCTGTATTCCTTAAGGAGCTGTGGATTTTCTCGATTTTCTCTCTCCAAGAGGAAAAGCCCATGGAATTTCTATTGTTACCCGAGCTCTTCTTTCCCCCACAAACCTTTTGGAGCAGTGAGTCTACCTCCCTTCAACACACAGTGCTGCCTTTTGGAGTGAAGTTACATCCAAGGGAGACAAGTGTCAGCACTGCTCAGCCTTTACCAGCTCACCACAGTTTTTAGACAATGCTGAGACAAACAACTCGATCAGTATAATTACAGTTGAATTATAAAAGGCAGCTGTAAGAAATACAAAAATAAAGTTCTAGCAGTAAGTTTGAGATTGATTACGCTGTTGAGAGTTCATAAAGCTGTGAGGTATTTTCACTTCCATGAGCTGAACAGCACAGTGCAATTTTTCAGTCCACGAGTCCTTAACCTCTGGAGCCAGCAGGACACTGGTTTTAAAGCATCTTCCATGTGTTTGGACATATGAAGGAAAAGTCTTGAATTTTCAGTCATTTCTTACACAAGAACTTTTAAAGATCGAATGCAAAGATTAACTTCCAAATCTAACAAATAAATCTTCTTGAATTAAACATTAATTAATAACATATTTTATCCTCATTCTTCTAAACTGTGTCCAGGGGCTCCCCATCCAAGAAACAGTGACCTGTTGGAACAAGTCCAGACGAGAGACACTAAGTTGATGACACGGCTGGAGTCCCTCTGCTCTGGAGCCAGGCTGGGAGAGCTGGGGGTGTTCACCTGGAGAGGAGAAGGCTCCAGGGAGAGCTTAGAGGCCCTTCCAGCCCCTAAAGAGGCTCCTGGAGTTTGAGAGGGATTTTGGATCAATGGCCTGGAGGGATAGGACAAGTGGGAATGGCTTCTCATTGCCAGAGGACAGGGCTAGATGGGATATTGGGAAGAAATTCTTTCCTGTGAGGATGGGGAGGCCCTGGCACAGGCTGCCTGGAGAAGCTGTGGCTGACCCATCCCTGGAAGTGTCCAAGGCCAGGCTGGGCCTAGTCTAGTGGAAAGCGTTCCTGCCCGTGGCAAGGGCCTGGAATGCGATGATCTTTAAGGCCCCTTCCAACCCAAACCACTCTGTGATTTGATGCACAAAATATATTTTGTCTTAATGTGTAAACAGAAAGCCAGGTCTGAAAGCACTGACGTCCAGGGGAAAGGAAATACAGACCAATTTATGTTCTCCAAAAGGAAGGTGTCAGAATGCCCTTTGGTAACGGAATTTCCTCCTCCTGTAGGCATTTCTAACGGAGAGAAAGATAAATAATAAAGATAAATAAACGTGTATCTTAATTTGGGATCTCTTCTCAGGAATTCCGACAGCTCATACTGTACATTCAAAGCATTCCTAATAAAGTGTACCACAATTAATTATGAAATGAAAGTACAGCTTCAAAGCTGTCATATTTTAATATAACAATCTAAGTCAACACTCACAAAACAATTTAAACAATCAAGTATTTTACAGTTTTGCAAGCTTTATTAAAAAATATGCAGAATGTAAAGCTAAACAACCACTACAGAGAGCAGTTCAAAGTGTCGCTTCCCCATGTATCTAATATGGACAAGTGCTAAAAACAAGCAACTGCTGATAAGCAATAGCTGTGACAGAAATGACTCAGCAGAATCCTCCTCAACCTGTACATCTCCTCTCACTGATCTTCCCTCATAATCAAAATACATTTTCACTGATAAAAATTAGATGTGAAGTAAGAAAGCAGTGAGATGCTTGACATCATAACTATCATTAAGGTAATTCAGTAATTGAAAAGTTACAAAAGATGGGTTAGATCATAGAGAGAGGTCTGAATTATCAGGTATGCTGCAAGCAGTGCCAGCCTCATTAACCACATGATGCACATATTCAATGATGGGAAAAAACAAAACCCAAACCAAAACACTGGAAAACTAAATGAATAAAAAAATCCCCCCAAAACTGCTTTACCTGCACAAAATTCTTCAAACGTGACAAACAGCCCATCTGGCCAGAGCTGGTCACAGCTTCAATTCTGCAGAAACAACAGCATGTTTCAAAATCTATTTAGAAAGTTGGGTTTGATTCACAAGTGGGTGTGGGGGTGGATGGCAGAGATTGGAAAACATGGATGAGTCATTTAAGAATGAACACCGACATTCCCATCCCCAGATATCATACCTTGGGATATAGGATTTCTGGATAAAGAACATTGTTTTCCAGAACTGAATCCCATACTGCTTCATCAGAGCATTGCCACACACCTGTGATACAGAAAAGCACAAAGAGCAGGTTACAGGACTGGGTTTCAGACTTGCATGACAGCTGAAATGAACCTGTTCCATACCAATGACTTAATGTTTTATTTAGACATTTAAAGAAATACATCTGCACTAAACCAGGCAAATCCTCTAAACGCTGCTACTGCTACCACAATCACCTTTTTTCCTGTTGACTGTGGTGGCCACTGATACAAATCGTGTTATCCTTTGTTTCACCCCAGTCTCCCTCCAAAAATAGTTCTCTTCCCAAACACCGTTTGCTGGGGCACACTGTGGCCATTTCCCCACTGTGGCTACTGCTGTGTGCAGTGATTCATCAGCTTTCTCCACACAGTCAGCTCACAGGACAAATGTTCCTCTGACTTCACCACCCCTGACACAATCCCCCATGGGGTATTTCATGTCCCACTTTCTCATCTGTACTTTTACAGTTCTCTAGAAGTATTTGAAGAGCACAGAAGCTGCTTGTGTTCCACAGTGTTTGTGTCCCCTGATTTCAGCCTTTAACTTTGGCTCTTATTTAGCACAGGCCTGTATCTTAGGATATAGGATTAATATCCATCAGGCTCTGTTCTCTTCAGCCTGAAAAACCTATCCCGTTTTATGAATTAATTTGGCTGAACAGCCACAGGACCTCCTTGCACTGTATGAACTGCCAAGTGCTTAGAACAGACCTTATATAACACCACACAACTATTTTTAAAATACCCGGAACCTTAAACAGAGACAAGTACAACAACAGAAGTTGTGTGTATAAAACCTTCCGTTTTGAAATCATTCAGCTCCAAAGCTATATTTGCAAGAATGTGGAAATATTCACGTTCCTTTCTGAAGGAGTAAGAACAAGTTAAAAAAAAACCTGCAGTGAATCTCACCTCAGCAATCCCTTCAAAACCCAAAAGAAATCTAAACTGGTGATATTTAACTACTAACAGGTATCCACACCACTTACTTCCAGGAAATCCAAAAGCAGCATAGCTGTCACATCAGCCAGAGGCTCCAGATTCAACATCTGCGCAAGCCAGCGCCATCCATAGCTCAGACCATGAGGATGTGCCTTCAAAGCAACAAAGAAACTACTCAGCACTTGCTTTATGACTTGTAAAACACAATTATCAACACAGGCAGTTTTCTGATTTACTTTCTTCTTTATAAAACTTGATATAAAACTTGTTCATTGTGAAAACACAAAGGAAGTAAAAGTCCACACTATGAATTACTTGGCATTGCTTTGTTCATCCTGGTTATGACCATTTCCGTTCAAATATATCCTGAGCAAGTTTAAATTCAGCACACCCCAACCACAAAACAAGCTTGCAATACATTTAATATACTCCTGGGACAGTAACAAGATCCTAAGAATAACGCCACAGACATACCCCTTGTTTGTTTCCATAAGGCCACCGGAGTTGAATGATGGCAGCATAGAGACGAATCATTCCTGACATCCTTTTAAGAAAATGATCTTGTTCTTCCACCTTGGAATCATGAACTTCATATCCAAGCATCCTAAGTATGAGAAAACATTCTAGTATTAGAACAGCAGAACACATTCACCCAAGTCCCTGCAGCTCTCAACCGTGCTGAGAACAGAGATTCTTCAAAACCATGCAAGAATCATTGCAAAGGCTGATCATGACCCGCTGGATCATATGTTCCACCATTTGGTGAGGCACTGAAACAGGTCACACAGAGAAGCTGTGGTTGCCCATCCAAGAAAACGTTCAAGGGCAGGTTGGATGGGGCTCTGAGCAACCTGGTCTAGTGGAAGGTGTCCCTGCCATGGCATAGGGTTGGAACAAGATGGTTTTTAACACACTTGTGAGTGAACCTCCAGAGTCAATGCCTATGTGCTCAGGGATGGGGGAAAGTGGAGTTCACTCAGAATAGCCTTCACCCTTGCAGAGTTCATGTTGAAAAAGTTCAGTAATAAATCTACCTCTGATACTCTTCCATAGATGTCCCTTCTTTCCGAGCAGGGTAAAACGGCACAGCATACGGGCACTTTTTGTGCAGATGAGCTAAAAAGATGTCTCCAACTCGAGGGTGTAATTCCCAGATTCCTGAGAGCACCACAGCAATTGGGAAAGCTGAATCACGATGAAAAGATACTTCTCCTTCCCCATGTTTCTAGGGGGTGGAAAAGGAAAGTCAGTCACCATCCCTTCAAATCATTTCTCAGGCAAAAAAAATTCCTCATTTTTCTAATTAGCCTTTAGTGAAGGATCTTAACGTTTCCATGGCTATGAAGCCAAGGATAGAAAAGCTGATGAAGCTGCATGTCCTCAGCTCCCACAGAGGATGACAATAAACTCTGGCTCGGGATAGAAAAATGGGATTAGCAAACACAGGCCCAAAGTGCAGGCTGCACAGATATACTCTACCCAAACAATCATTTTCAAACCTTTACAAATCAGTCACAGTTTCACTCTATGGGCTGATTTTTGCATGCATTTGTTCCTGCGGGGATAAAAGCTTCAAACAGCCCAAATTTTGCAAATAAAGACTAGAGAAAAATACTGCCAACTTCAAAAAACAAACTGTGACACCTCTTTTCTTGGGAGGTGCTGACAACAAAGCAGGGACTGAAGTCTGCCTCTTGAGCCTTAGTGTTGGGGTTTTTTGTCCCCCAAATTCTGCCAAGATGTAAGGGTTTGAGCCTGTACACAGGTTTGTGATACACCATAAATTAACTATCAAGCTATCTTCCACAACACTGTACCTACCTAGTGCAAAATATGTAAGATGTAAGCATGAAATTTAAAAGAGTTTTTCCTCCTAGAAGAAATAAAATAAAGGGTGGAAGGGAAAGAGAACCTAAGTTCTTTCACTGCATTAATATGGATAAAATGAACATGCAGTGATTTTGTTCTTCATAGCTGAAGAGACAGCTCAGCGTCCAAAAACATCTCCTACAGCACTGGCTACCTGTGCCACCCCAAAGAAGAGATTTCCTCACCACAAACTTCTCCGCAAGTTTGTAACAAACAAACTCCAGCCCCTGTGGATGCTGAGTCACTGACACGGTTTGCCCTTCAGTCTGAACAGGCTTCCCAGACAGCAGGTTATTGATCTTGTCAAACACCTCTCTCAGCTTAGAGCCTGCAAAGAGATAACGAATGTACAGAGAGAGAAGACAAGGGAACGGCAACAAGCCTTACCCAGACACATCAAGTTCACAAACACCAGACCCCCATCCCAAAGGGCACCTTTGCTCCATTTGATTAACCGAACTTAATCCTGATGCAGAAAGATGCCTCTGAGGCAAGCAAGAGGCCTTCAAAACACAAGCAAACACTACTGCACACACAGGCTGTGTGCAGGTCACCTTTCTGCTGTAGGGATAATTACAGGAACACCTGATTTGCTTGTGCCCTGCTAAAATCTTTAAAGCAAAAGGAATTTCAGTGGGATAGAACTCTTGGTGTTTTCCTGACCTGATATGCTGGAGATCTGGCTCACAGGGATTGTAGCTGCTTTCTGTAAGTTTGTTTTTATCTTCTTCACCTGGAGAACAAACAAACAAAGAACTTTAAAATACTTTCCAAACAAGTATGTATCTATAATAGCTTGGATGAGCAGACTGTTAACAGAGGCTGCTACAACAGAAATTTTTTTAAGTGAAAGCTATCCTATCCACCCTAGAAATTAAGATAATCTCTCTTCAACAGTATTAAGAATTTGTTCATACCTCAGTGTTGCCTTTGCAGTTTCCAATTTCACTGAAAGCAGCAACGCATTGCTCAGCTGCATCCTGAAGCTGCTGGTACCACTGCATGATAGTTGCTTCTGTTTTAACTTGAAGTCCTGTTATTAAAAAAATAAAAAAAGATGATAACTAAGAAAGGCCTAAACCTCTAGTGAGAAAATTCATGGAAAAAAAAAATGCAAGGCAAAGAAATAAAAGAGATTTTTAAAAGAGCCTAACCAACCTTCCTTCTGTTGCTTTCCCCCTGACTGCTGAGCAGGGGCAGCCGTCTGACTCTTCGTCTGCTCTTTTTTCTCTAACTCTTTCTGCTTTTGTTTCTCTTCCTCTTCGTCTTTCCTCTTCTTTTCCTCCAGAGCCGCAGCAATTTCCTGCTGCATGCTGGATATCAACCCTCGCATCTCCTGCAGGGCTCGTTCAGTGCTGGCCACATCTGCTTGAGTAGGGAACCCTTTCTGTCAAGAAACAGGAGAAGAAACGCAGCATTAACCTTCTGTTCCAGTGTCAGAGGGCCAACAGCAAGGAGCCTTTGAAGAATTTGCCTTCAGATAATCTGGGAGCTAACTACATATTTCATCCCCATCTCCTTTATTTGTATATAACATTCGTCATAGTATTTGCAAATAATATAAGTCCATGACTAAATCTCGTACGATCTTGGACAACAAAAATTAAGAATACGCTTGGACAAGTGCAAGTGAACTCCAATGCAAAGCCTTGACAGCTCCCTCTGCTGCAAACCAGCTCTGACAAGCTGGAACATAGGATTAGCTTTATTAGTGTTTTATTTTTCAAGATTTGTATCCCAGCCTAGAGAAAAAAAATGTCAAGGAAGCCAGCTACTGCAGAAAAGCTTATGAGCAGAGGAGAATCATAAGATGTTCAGTATTTAACAATTCATGAACCAGTCCATTGTGTCAGAAAGGAACTCTACAGCACCAAGAGTTTACAGCAATTTAATTTGAATCTTTCTCCTGTGGAAGTTCTCATGCATTTTTATAAGCCATTTTCAAGAGAACAGCTAAAGTGCCAAAGGAAAGAATTCTCCTTTGAAATTAGGTGCTTTATATGACGAATATCTAAAAACATTGCTGTAACATCTTATTTAAGGGCCTCATGACAAGCTGCCTTTGAAGACAACTACAGAGAGCTTTATGAAGGCATGAGAGCCAAAGTTCACAGCTCCAGAGCCTGTACCTCACTCGTGGTGCGGATGAGCCCTGACACCACTCCACAGATCTGGTTGCCACGATTGCTGTACGCAGACAGATCGATTCTGGGCAAGTCTTTGTGCCTGTAGTTGGGATCAATCTGCTGATTCAGCTGCAGCAGCTCCTCCTGGATGGAATAAAGGCGACGCAGCCTCTCCTGGCCCTCTTCCTTGCGCAAACGTTCCAGCTCTTCCTGGCGTTGCCTCTGCTGCTCTGCCTCACGCAATTTTAGGTTCAATATCTGGGGAGACAAAGACACAAGAGTCATAAAATACTCCAGTAACCCCAGTTTTACAGTTCCTTCTTGGTCTGATGACTCCAGCTTTACAGGGCATTCCTGTTCCTGTGACACAAGTGCCTTTACTGTATTTCCACACTGCAGCAGGTACCCAGGACAGCACCAGAAATCCATCCTCACTCCAGGGTGTCACGGAAATACAAATAAATCAATTGGTTTCTCCAGTTCCCACCCAGCAGTCATGGTCTTTTATGAAAGACAATTCTTAAGAGTCTCAGACCTTTGCTCTATGTCGGTGTTCTTCCTTCAACTTCTCTTGCTGCCCCTGAGCCTCCTTTGAGCTACAATACACATAAGACAGAAAAACTGTATTCAAGACATTCAGGAGACAAAACACAAACCAACACACAGTAAGTTATTCTTAAAACACGCTAGAAGAACTTTAAACATCACAAATATTGTCTTTTTTTAACCACTGAAACCTCAACAATAACCGCAGATCTACTCTGACAGCCAGACTCTAACAAGATAGCTAATGTAAGAAAAGCAGCAGGTGAGATTTCCAAGCACAAAATTGTCAGGCTCAGGAATTAATTCTCACTTCGATCAAATGCTATAAAATTCTAAGGATACCAGAGATAATCTCACCTCTTCTCCATGACTTCTTGCAGCTCCTGGAATTCCTGATGCCGCTTTAGCTCCCTCAGTTCATCGAAGCGCTTCAGCTGCTCGCTGGCCTGGGCATAGGCTGCCCTCACCATCTGCTCCTGCTCCTCCTGCCGCTGTCTCAGCCTCTCCTGCATTACAGAGGGGCCAGAGGCACCAAACGTAGTCACTGAACAATATGGACAGAAGAAAACACAAACGAAACTGCCCAGCATTTATAACTTGCTATCCTTGCACTGTTACATCCGACTGTGGAGCTCTCCTGGGACTTGCAGATACCCCCTCAACCATCTTTTCTTACCTTTGCTTTCAGCCTGTGCAGCTCTTCATACATCCGAATGCAGCCTTCGACTTTTGCAACTTTAGACGACAGAACCGCTGGAAGAACTTCTTGATTTATTTCCAGGGAATTAAGATGACCATTTTCCTGCATGGTCAGCATGAAAGCAAAATCAGTGACTGAGCACAGGATCAGCAAGTCTCCTAAACTATTATTTGCGAAGAAACAGACAAAGGAGTCAACAAACACATGTTTCTAGAGCTGTTATGTACCCCAGTAGTGCAACCTCATTATTTTGAGTATCCTCCAGCACATTTATGAGATTGGGATAATGACTTTCCAATCACTGAAACTGGGAGCGGAGATACCAAGGGTCTCAAGGACACTGACAAAAGCCAACTGACACCTGGAAACCCCTGATGTCCTCTGAACAGTCAGGGAAGATGTTACACTGGAAGAAGTCAAGACAGGTTTATACTTTGAATCATTCTTCAGGAGGAGTCTTGAGACTCTCTTATGAAGTTTATCACATCTTCCCGCTTCACTAGGATCTTTTCCTCACAAAATATTTTTTAAGTCTCACTAGAGGCAGGATGATACAAAACTTTGCTGCTCAGTATCGCTGTCATGTGGTGAAATCATCACTGAACAAAACAACGGACATTTCTCTTTCCAGGTGCTTCATCAACTTAATTACTTCCACAACTCAACTGCTCATTGCCCAGTTTCCTACCCTTCTGCCTCATAAAACAGTGTCAGAATACATGTAAATCACTCAAAGACTCCAGAGAACCCAAGGTGGTTACTCATGGAATTTTACAACAGCCCTGACGCTCCTCTGTGACCCCATCCCTCCAAATGGGTGAATCCTGGGCTGCTAATCCATAACACAACAGAGCTCCAACTATTTTTCTCAGTTATGATGAAAAATGGAGTTTGCTTTGGGTCTACTGTGAAACATTTTTCTACGAAAATCTTGTTAATACCAATTTTATTATGACCTGTTCATGCTATGTAAAATTAAAACTAAGGATGTTTTCCCCATAAATTAACAGAGCACAAACCAGCCTTAATCTGACAATTTATGGTAGCAAGTTAGGAATTTTTTTTCTCACAGCTGCTCCATAAACATATGGATTATAAACAGAGAGCTACCTTGGTCTCACTGGGCTCTGTAGATGAAGGTGGTGAAGAGCTGCGGTGGCTGCCAGGCGGGATCTTCTCCCCAGACGCCCGTTTTGGGAGGGGGGTGGAATGTTTGGGCGTTGAAGTCCCGGAGGGTGACATTTCTTGGGCTAATTGCCCACTGAGGCTGTCCAGCACCCAGCCGCAGTAAGGGGAGAGCTCAACGGGAGCCACACATCCTTCCAGGGCAGCCTGGAGAGAAAACATTCTCCGTGAAAGCGACACAGCCTTAACAGTCAATAAAACTAACACACCATGAGCACAGTCAGGAGCTGCTTTATCACCGCAGCTCAACATCCCATTTAACCCTTCTTTCTGTTGTCTTTCCAACAGTTTTCCCGGACTCTCCTACTTTTGCAGAACATTTGAACCCCCTCGGGCCAGCCCCGCTCCCAGACCCCGCGCGCCCCAGCCGGGGATATTTCAAGCCCTGAGTGACACCGAGATGAGCGCTCGCTGTGTCCCAGCGGGCAGGGCCGACTCCCGCGGCGTGCCCTCACCTCATCCTCCTCCCAGCGGCTGCAGTAGCTCAGCCTGCCCTTGCTGGAGAGGCGCAGGGCCTCCAGAGTCTCGAAGCGGAGCTGCCACGACTCCATGGCGACCCTGCCCCGGTGCAGAGGGTCCCTCGCGGCCCTGGGGTCCCTGACGGCCCGGCCGGGCCCGTCCCGCCCCTTCCGGGCCGCAATGGCCGCATCCGCCTCACGCCGGGCGGGAGCGGCGGCGGCGGCGCCCCCTGGCGGACGGGCGGGGCCCTGTCCGGCACCGGGGCCCTGCCCGGCACTGGGGCCGCGGGTTCGAGTCCCGCCCCCGGCAGCGATGCGCTAAGAACGCGGGCCGGGAAACACCCGCAGATTCACCAATTTCCCACTTATTCCGTGTATTCTCAGCGAGGGAGAGCTGCAGCCACCTTGCGCTGCTTAGCCCCGGGCGCAGAAGCAGAGGGAGGGCTCCACCCGTGAAGCACAGGAAGTTTGGAATTCAGTTGCCTGCACCGACGTGTTTGCTTTTCCGAACTCAAGACACACGCAGCACCTGAGGAGGAAACCCCCACCATAACCAATTAAAATGTAGTTTATTGGTTTTCCCCCCAGCACTTCTGGGATTTTTAAAGTGTCAAACGCGCGCAATTACACATCTTTAGAAAACTGATTAGTGTAGAAAACTTTTTATGACAAATACTGCCAATGACCACATCACATTGCTCATAAATAGGATACAAAAGAGAGAAAAATAAAAGCAAGGTTTATTTTTGTTCCCCTAAGAACCAAAATACACAAACGATCTGATTTTCCAGAAGGTGCGGGTGAATTTGATGAAGAAGTTGAGTATCTGCAGCTGCTCCTTAGTTGGCTTAAGACCCAGTCAGGATTTCATGCACACCCTGACCTCGCATGGCATTTGCACCAAGACCCCAGACAAAGTGACACTGATTTCCTCCAAATTTAGCTTGGTTTGGCTCAGTCCTGGGTATATTCAGGATCAGAAAATCAGGGTAAGAGGAGTAAAGCATCACACTCACAAATAAAAGGAAGGATCACAGAGTATATAAGAATCAAGTATAAAAACCCAAACCAAACTCATAATTTCTGGTATAAAATTGTTACAAACACTGTGGTTGTGCAGGAGATAATCTCTTGTGAGTGTAGAACCCAGGCATTATAACCTCAGTTATTTTCAGCTTCACACCAACAGTATAAAAAAATTATTAAAAAAACCCCACAAGCAAAAAACCCCCACATTCTCCCCAACAGAGAAACCAAATGAGAAGTGAAGCACAAAGAGAACTCTTTCAAAAATTAACACATTCAACAAACCTCTGACAGGTTTTAAGAGCTGAAACCATTACGACCTTACAGGAGGAAAAGGATCTTTTCCATTATATGCAAAACCACCAAATTTTGGGGCTCGGTTTATGGTGTAACACCAACCTCTAACACCAAACCAGTATTGCTGATACCCCACATTTTGGTCAGATACCAACATAATTTTATTTTCTCATTCTGCAATAAAAAGACCTCCCAACAGTGACCCTGAAATCCCACCCTGTTTTCTACATCAATATGGCTTTGAAACAAAGCTCCTTCGATGTGCTTAAAAAAGGTGCAAGGAGAGCATTGCCCTCAGAGAAGAGCGCGAGTGCGGCTGGGGGAGCCCAGCAAAGCACTCTCCCTAAAAACGTTGTCGTAGGAAGACTTGAGGAACTGGACGTAGTTCTGCATGCTGCGGTTGGTGCTCTCCGACTGCTCCAGCCGATCCCGCAGGTCCTGGAGGCGGCTTTCGTATCGGCGCTCTGCCTGCACAGGGGAGCACAAAACAGGCTGAAAGGCAGCAACATTCATCCTATTCACGTTAAACTCTTCCCCCAAAGTGCTGAGGAGAGCCAGAATTAGCACAGCAGGAGATGACATTACCATAGATGGTGCTGTGATATTTATAATTTGTTCTGCTCGTTCCCAACTCCATTCAGCAACCCGCTGACAAAAGCAGGAGGCAACGTGGCTAATCAATTGGGCTTTTAAAACTCATTAGTTGTAGTTATGGGGAATTAAACACACTATTTTCCAAAATGCACCTTGACTGATCCATCAGCCAACGCAACTCCAAGTAAAACTAAAGCAAGGAAGCAAGGTAAATAGGACATGACAAAAGCAGAAATCCTTTCCTCTAGAAGAGACATTGCACTCTCTCTGATATAGGCAAAATGAAGCTGAATTCTGTCCATCATACCTGCTAAAAATCTCCTTTGAACACAAGGAAAGTCTGATTCTTTTCTTGCACACACATAACTTTACACTAAGTTCATTCACACAACTGTACTCTCACCTACACACTCCTGAATCGGTGACACAGCAGGCATGTCCCATGTCACATATACACACAGACAACAGCACATCACAGTGAGGCACAGCTCTGCATGACTTCAGCAGCACATCCACAGGATAATTTATGGACTCCAATTGTAGCCAGGGCACCACCAGTACAGCAAGAATATCCCCCACAAGCCACTCACATCCTCTTTGCTCCGACGCAACTGGTTCAGCTCCGTTTTATTCCTGCTCAGCTGCGTCTCCAAATCCAACATCTTGGACTGGGCTGCCCTCTCTCTGGAGACTGCTCGTTCTCGAGCTTGTTCCACCTACACAGAACAACAACTTTGTTCAAGGGATGTATATGGAAGAATGTTTTTCCCCTACCCATTGCCCACAAAAGCCCTTTGAAGTCTAACTGACACATTCTCATGCATAAGCAGCAGCTCAGTGTTGTGCTTTTCTCTACTGCAAACTGAGTTCAGTTCTTCAACAGTGCTGATGAACAGCACCAGCACATTATTTGCATTTCACTGAACATGATGATTTTAATGGGTTTGGTCATAAGCTGAGAAGATATTTTCAGCATTCTCGCTGTTCCCCTTTCACAGGCTGGGTAGCTTTTGGTGAATTCGCAAACATGAGAAATTACTCACTTGTGCTTTGGCATCCTCAATGGCCATCTCCAGCTGACGTGCCAGGGAGCTGCACTCACGGCTCTTCTCCTCCAACCGCAGCTGACACTGGTGGATCGACTCCTCGCGTTTTGCTATGACCTGAAGGAATTCTATGTTCTGGGCACCCGTGGACTCTAGTTTTCTAGTTTAAGACAATAAGGGAAGGAAACCTATTCATTTTAAAATGGAGTGTGTTTCATTCTGCCTTTTTGTCAGGTCCTGACTCCTCTGGTAATAGATTCTATTCCCCTCTGAAAGGTAAGAGTCCCAAGAAACAGTTCTCCAGCCCTCAAAAAAAAATTTTAAAGATTAGGGGACCTACAGAGTACCCATATGCCTGCATTTTCCGAGACATTTTCACTAAAAGAAATTTATAAACGGGGTAAAAATACTGTAATATCTAGTAACCTCAAAATTGCCAGGCTAGATTGGACAAGGAACTGGCTCCTCTGCTAAACCATCATCCTGTCTAACATTCAGAACAGATGCTGCTGCAAAAGCAAGTAACTCTCAGTGGACAGCTACTGATTAGAGATCCTTGTGGGGTAAACAAATGCACAGAATCCTGGAGGCATGTGGGGAACTGGAACAGGACTGAAGCTGTTTCAATCTCCTGTAAAAACAATGGAAATGGAAGGTTAAAAAGGCAAGAGAGCCTAGTATTTCTAACCTTTCTAGCTCCTCCACCTTCAAGGTGAGTTGCTTTTTCTCCTCGTGGGCAGACTGATATCTCTCTCTTGTCATCTCCATTTTGTCCCCCTGGAGGTCAATCTAAAAATTACAGGAATTAATTACTTCACAGAGTAGTTACCACACACACACGACCAGCCACCTAAAACATACGCAGCTCTCAGAAGGAGACATGCTCCATTCATAATTTCTGGAGAGCTTCAGAAAGGGAACAGTGGATAGAAAAGAACTAAACATCCATTCTGCTGATGCTTCCAGTTACAGTCTGGAAAGGTGTAGGAAAACTCTTTCATACTGCAAAAGAAAAGCCAGACCTGTAAATTCCTGCACATAGAGCAGCACCTGCAAGCGCAGCCAAGCACACACCAGGAACAGCAGCCACAAACACGCCAGCAGCCCACAACAGCATCAGAGCCTGAAACACCAGAGAGGTTTATAATTCCAAACCAAGCAGATTAAAATGTTCAGACAGAGATCATGTGCTGTCTTGAGGCACAGCTGTAGATGTCATCCCTGTCTGAAATTGTCCTGCAATACCCACACAGTCTTTCTGGGAACACAAAAACAGGAACTGGGTAAACAACCTGAAATCAGAGTAAGAAAATGGTTGGGACAACACCATCAGCAGAAAACTACAGGAGGGAAAGCTGACAAGATGATGGAGGTAACAGAAGGGAGTGTGCTGGCATTAGCAAGTGCTGCCACTGCTGCTATTCAAGTCCCAGAAAGATTCTGCACCAAGGGATGAGAAATCTTTCAAATACTAAGGAATGCTACCAGCAAAGCCACTAACTTCTTGTACAAAGACATGGCACACACCTTTATTTTGCAGTGCACGTTTAATCTTTTCAAAAAGAGACGAGAACAGAGATGAAGTCTGAACCTTGCTGTGATTAGAAATTCATCTTGGTTTCACAGATGAGGTTTTCAGTGGTACGGGTGCTTTCAGCGAGTCCCTTACCAGCTGACGGAGATCTGCAATCATGGCACACAGGTCCGTGTTCTTCTTCTCGTAACACAGGAGTTGGTCATGGCATTCTGCCAGCTGTGTCTCGGTGTACTTTAGGATCTCGGGCAGCTTTTCCAGTTCAGCAAGCTGGGCCTGGAACTTCTTACGTGTCTGTAATCAAAGAAGAGAACGTGAGAACTTTCAAATGTTGGTAAGATCAAGACTAAAAAATTTCTCAACTTCAATGAAGCTTTGTTAGTCCACAACCATGGTGACACCGTGTGGATATTTGGCCAGTGCTGGATTTCAAAGCCTAAGGTCTTCTCCTACTCCAAAAAGTTTTCACTTAGGATCTGGCATTCCCTATGGATGGTGTAAGAATGAATATTCTGGATTGTGGGCTTCAATTTTACTACAAGTACAAGTTCTGCTTTTGAGGTCAGCTATTCCATACCAAATAATGGTGCAACCTACCTAACCACTGTTCTAAACCACTATTTCTGCAGCAAAGGACACACCAAATAATTTATACACCTTTGAGGAATGCCACAGAGTCAAAAAGAAGCTGCTTAATGTTCATTCTGCAAAACTTATTGAACAAGTTCTGAGAAAAAACTGATGGAAAAGGCAGGCTCAAGATAAGCCTTTTATTTCCTATTCACAGCTGTTTTTCACTACATTCAGAACGCTAAGATCCGTTAATGTCTACAGCATGTCTTTAGAAGGATAGTTACCATTTCAAGCTCCTTGTTCATTGCATCCCTTATTGTCATGTTCTCCTTTTCACACTTCTCCAGTTTTGCTGCCAGGTCATCTGCTTCCTTTTGGGCCTTCCGTGCCTGGACATTCAAAAAAAGACCCCAGAGTTTGTCTGTTATATACAGTTTTCAACATGTGTGTGCAATGCCTTGGAGTAACAGAAATTCCTCCAGTTGGCAATGGCTAAGGCATTACATCACATTACACAGCAGAAGGAGAAAACACCTTTGTGCAAGGGCTGAAGCTTCTCAGACCCACCTGTGCCCCGTAGGTTTCAATCATCCCTTCATAGTTCCTGGCAGAGCTTTGGAGCTGTTGCAATTCCGCCTGCGCTTGGCTCAGCTTGTCCTCCATTGACATCAGAGCAGTCTGAAAACAGAGAAAATATTTTCCATTGAGTGATTGGAAGTACCTGCCATGTGAGCTGTCTAATGTTGTCTAGACTTAAGAAAATACAGTTTTGTCCATGCAATTTGCCAAAATTTTCCAGACTTCAGTGGATTTGCATCAGCTGAGCACAGAGGTTTGGGATGGAAAAAATTATGTAGGTCACCCACAAAATCACTCATGGTAAAGGACAACAGGAGAAATACACCAGTCATTTTTTTTTGTTCTGGAGATCACCATTCGCTCTGTATGAGCTACAGCTGTTTGTTCTCTGGTCAGCAGCATGAAGACGTAAGGACAAGATTTAAGATCCCAGCTAGATGAAACAGTAGTTGGAGACTGGAGATACTCCTAACCAAAATGTGGAAGAAACACAGTTCTCCCAGTACATACACTTCCTCCGTCTCCTCCCAGCACACTGGCCCAGTCACAGTCAGGTTATATGAACTGGTTTGAAACTGTATAGGAGTAATGGGTGCAATTTGACTTTGTCCTCAGTGGCCAAGCAAGTCGTTATATTCCCCCTTCTTTTCTTTGTATCATTCGATCTTCAAACCCTTATAGTCACTGACCTTTAGTTTTTCATTATCCTTCTTTAAGGAATTGTTCTCTCCAGTCTGTTGCTGCAGTTTATCCAGCAAAGCTTCTTTTTCATCCCGTGTCTGTTCCTGCAGCTTTGCCTGCTGTTCCAGCAAGTCTGCGACACGGCTGCCACACAAAAAGAAAATCCTTAAGTGACAAAAAAGAGTAAGGCTCCTAACCCTTGAAAACTAGCTTCAGAAACATGGCTTTTCCCTATCCTTTCATCTTCCTTCTCAGAAGTCACATGTCCCTCTCCACCTCTCCAAACTCTGCTCTAGCCCTTAGGCAGTGCTGGTTTTGCTTGATTATTTACAAGCAATCCAATTAAAATATTCATTTTGATGCTATTATTCAATTAAATTATCCTTGAAGTTTGAACTCATCCCCACTCCTGCTTCTTTCTCTGCACTGATTTTATTCTAACCTGTTCAGTGTAACGACTTCCAGTTCGAGGTCATCCTTCTCCTTTACTGCTTTGTTGCAGCGATTCCTCCAGGACTCAAGGTTGCACCGGGCCTCAGCCATAGCGCTGTCCTGTCAGATGAGGGAAATACAAGAGATAAAAATAAGGGAGAAGACAAAATTATCACTGGTGTGAGATATGCAGACAATATGCAGAGATGCCCTTAACTTAGGACATGCAATGAATACAGTGACAGCTGAGCAAACTGGATTTGTTCTAAACTTGGCATAAATGGGCCATGGCGTCAAGACAGAAATAAATTTCATTAGTCGAAAGAAGAGACGCTCCCCAGGGCTGCTACCAGAAGTCACCAGTTTAAAAGCATGACCTCAAACGAGGCCTCTCCTGTTTCAGCAGGTACCTTTTCTGCCAGCTGGGCAGTCAGTTTCTGCACATACTCCTCACTCCGCTCCGCCCGCTCTCTCTGTGCACGGACCGCTTTCTTCAGGGCCTCTTTATCATCATCTCCCTTGCTTTTCAGCTCTTTCAGCTGTTCCAGGGCAAGTTCCAGCTCTGCCTTATGCTGAGCTTCACTGATCTCCAGATTCTGCGGGGGAAAAAATCCCACCATATGGATTAATGCCCATGTTACACCTGCAAACCCAAAGCAGCAACTAATTTCCTAGAAATGGTGATGAGAACCAGGCACAAATCTCCCATGTTCAGCCTGGAGGTATTTGCAGACAGATTTCACCTACACAATCCTGTCTAAATGCTGAAAGAGATGGCAGCATGACATCTTCCTTTTCTTCCAAGAGTCCTCCTTTCTTCTTTCATAAGCTGCTTCCTAAAATATTGATTTCTCTCCTGACCAAAATAAATAGTTCTAACAGTCTTTCCATCTACCTGAGAACATTCTTTTTATTGACTGAAATGTTTGTATACAATAATGTTGCTTTATGCAGCTCTCACTTGAACAGATTAAAGCTCCTCTAAACCATTAACACATTTATGTTCCTTGTAACATCATCCCAACAAATGCTAAATATAAAATTCTAATCAAGATAAACCAGGGGAACTTTCTCCTCCTCATTAATACTGTAGAACACATGCACCAGGGTGATCAAACTGGCACAGCATTTTTCCAAAAGAGCAAATTAAATAGTTTCAGTTTGCCTTGATGCTTGACTAAACCAAAGCCATCTTTGCAATAATTATGGAGTAACTAATTTAGGAAAAAGAAGATCTAATTAATGCACATGGACCTTAAGGCTAAGATTTTGCCTCATGACTCAAAAGCGAAAAGATTTCTCTTTTCTTACTTAATTTGAAAATCACGGGGTGCGTTAATGGCACGAACATCACCAGCCAATATTTCAGTTAACCAGACTCAGGAAGAAGCTTGTGTGCTACTCCCCTTGTGAGTGCATCCAGTCCACGGGAGCAAAGGAAGAGACACTCCCCAGGGAGCAGTGCAGACGTACCCGCAGCTGTGTGGTCAGACGGTTGTTCTCAGCTTCTTTGCTCCGCAGCTGGGCTTGTAAATGGGCTTTCATAGACTCCATCGATTTGGAGTATTCATATGCTTTCTTTGCCTGTTCCTAGATAAGCAGGAACAAGACAAACACGTTTTTACTCAACAAGCTGATAGAAGGAACACTTTATAATACGCAGTATTCTCAGATTTCTTCACTGAATGATCTCCAGCCATCTCCAGATGGACCCTCACAGCTCTTCTAGTCCAACAAAAAGAGACCAAATGAGCAGCCATGTATTTTACAACACATGTGAATGACTGGCCTGAAAGGCATGTTCTAGGGCAAAATATCCTTCATATCTGATCTCTCCCACTGCATTCCCCTTTTTCTGCCTAAACTAAGGAACAGATTGGAATTTGCCATTGGGAACCAACAGGACCTTAAGCAGAACGGCAATTCAGTCCCCAAGCAAAGAGAATTCTACTCATCTATCCTTGTGACAGACATTTTATTAGCAGAATATGGAACCCACTACTGTGCAGGAGTTGGCATCTGTCTATTTTTATAAGCAAGCCAGTCATCTGATCTCAAAATAGTGGTCTGCCAACAACCTCATCTTTTGGACTGTCTCTGGTTTTACAAAACTGCAAAGTAGAGAAGAGAGGGCAAAAACAGAAAAAGGAAATTACCTTTTCTGCCACTATCTGAAGTGCGAGGCTTTCCGCTTCCTTTTCTTTTCCCTGAAGCCTGATCTGAAGTTGCTGGAAAAACAAACACGGTGCAGATGCTCAGTAACAAACACATTTAGGAGGGCAGGCAGAAGGCAAAAGGTGTAACTGCCTCCCTCTCAGGACCACCTGATCCACGGCACTGTCTTTTACCCACAACAACAGCATCCTCATCCACGGGCTGCATTCTCCTCAAGCAGGAAGCAAAAGGGATACACGTACATTTGTGTAACAGGGCACAGGATACCCAGCCAGGACCATATATACTCCACTAAAAAGACTAAAAAGGGCATTTGCCTATGTCTCACAGCAAGTTGTATAACTTCTGGCAATGCCAGAACTCTTGTCTCAGTTTACAGAGAAGGAAATGAACAAAAACTGGCACAGGGTCAGTGACAGAGCCCAATACACAGAGTTATCCCCATTCTAAGCCCCCATATTTCAAAGGCAATGAAGATCTACCCACTTTGAAGTGCAATTTGTTAACCAGAGGAGCAATGTAGTGGCTCTGATTACCACAATACCTAAAATAATTTTTTCATTCATCTAAAAGGCGCTAGTTTAAGATTTGACAGCTGATTATAAGACAAAGAAGGGCTTGTAATTTTAGATCTTTCTGCTTTATCATTAAAAAAGAGAGAGATTGTGGTTTGCTTACCATGTTCTCTGCATCTGAGTCAGCCAGTCTTTTCAGCAGCACGGCTTGCCGGTCCAGCACCTTCTGGGCATCTTTCTACAAAATAAAAACATGAGAAAATTTGTTAACTAAAAAATCAATTTTATACAGGTTCTTTAAATGGAACTGGGGAAATCAACTATTTCCTCCCAGTTGCAGCAGCAATTCTTAGAAGATATCCATAAACATCACATTTGCTAAATATTTCACATATTATTATCCATCTCAGAAAGCTTTTCCACTTCCCAGTCAAAGACTAAAATAAAAAGCATGATGGCAATGTAAGACCATTTTGAACTCTTCCACCCTTCAGGGAAAGTCATGTGAAAGAATTCAAACCTTTTAACTGGTGGCTGAGATAACTGTTACCATCAGCCTGCTTTTGCTGAAATGGAATATAAACTATAGAAAGAAAAGAAATTTCACTTCTCTATTACACTTACAAGCAATAGAGAATTATTCTGTACAAGCAGGACAGAATTGTTTCCAATTTCTCTGTTGTTGCTCTCAGAGCCTACAAAATCAAAATTCAGAATATCCGTAGGCTCCCATTAGCTGAGGCCGTATCAAGTCCTCAGATTCCAGGCAATCCAAGTGCAGCAGCAGCACCTGAGACCAGCAGGACCAGCAGATACGGCCGTATCCAGATGAGACAACTGGCAACACAGCAGTGCCTGAACCGTTTAATACAAATACTTAGAGGCTCTACCATCCTCAGAGCAGAAAAGTCAGTCTTACTCTATGAATTAGGCAGAGACAAAGAAAAAAAACCCAAATAAAAACTATCCAACATTTATGGACTGACAGGGTCTGCTGCAGGGCTGGGAAAAAGAGTTGAAAGATTTCAAACTCAAACTTCCCTTCCAGCCCATGAGACAGCACAGCTTCCTGTACTCAGCCAGGCTCCTCACACAGCAGTTCTCACCTCCCGCGACTGCTGCTCGGCAATAAGTTCTCGGAGCGTCCGGTTCGTTTCTTCAAAGGTGCTCAATTTCTGGAGCAGAAGCTCTTTTTGTCTTGTTAGAGCATTTATATCTGTGCTGCTCATGTGTTTCTCCTGAAGGAGAAATATTAAACGAATAAACAAAGACCAAATAAAGAAACAAAAATAAACAAAGAAAGCAGAAAAACAAAACATAACAACTCAAACAAACAAAACCCACAAAACACAAACAAAAGGAAGTAATTGTTCACTTGTGTGCAGAAGGTAACTGGAAGCAAACACCCCACTTTCAAACCAAACTAGCAAACACCTTAAGGATGTTAAATCCCTCCACTTTTCCATGTATTTTGCTGGATTAGCCACTATAACATCACTTTTTTAAGACAGCCATATAACAGTACAGTGTAGTAAAGGCAAGAAAACGGACACCTACAATGTTGAGTCTCCCAATGGTATTTTTCAGGGCATGGATCTGTCTGGCAGCTGCTGCTCCATCCCTTTCTGCTTCATTCAGCTTGGACATCAAACACTCCTTCTCCTGCTGCAAGCACTCCTTCTGCAGCCTGCAAGGAGAATTCAGCCAGCAAAGAAACAAGAAGCTTTGGCAGCTGTACCAGCCACTATTGATACACAGTTGACTGGCTTAAAATTCATAAAAAACCCAAAACAGACGATAAAAGCTCTAAACAAAAACTGCTTAAGATTTGCCTTGTTTCAGCGTGGAAACTGTTTTGAGAAAAGGTAGAAAGACACCAGGAGCTTGCTAAGATCAAAGCCATGAAATTTAGTGCGGACAAATCAGGCTTATACCAAAGTCTGCACACACTGCTAAACTCAAACCAAAATGCTGTGCTTTTCCTGGGCGCTTATGCCATACCAGAAATAAGACTCCAAATGGCCAAACAAAAACCAGAAAAGCACACCAAGATATGCAGTTCAGTGTTCTTAGCCAGGACTTAAAATCTCAGAAGCATTCGCAGAGTTTTCTGAAAAAGGACTACAAAGTATTAACTTCCAGGTGATCTTTCTTAAGGAAAAAATAAAACTAACTCTCTTGAAATACTAATGTCCCTCTGGAGACACAAACATCCCTAATTCTTAATCTACAAAGCAAATGAAAAAATGCCAGACTTGCAGACCTTCAGGATCACTAAGAAAAGCCCATGGTTCAGTCCTCTCAGGAGCTGTCACTCCTGTGTCTGTATGATTTTTATAAAGGTCAAAAATTCTCCTCTAGTTTTCAGCTCCATGTTTTTTAATTTATTGTTCTATCAATATCATCACAATTCAAGTAGAATCCCTTAACATTCAAAATACTAATTGCAGGCTAGGATGACCCTCCACACAAGCCAGCTGCTCCAGTTCCTCTCAGAGTAGGTTTTTTCCCATTCCAAAAATCATGCTAGAGCCCTTCTCTGCAGCTATTGCAATCTGGAGTTCCCCTTCTAAAAGGTGACAAAAAACTCAAGTGTATCTGTTCTTCAGCAGCAGCTACGACCTCAAATCATGTCAGCAATAAAGGAGGGAGGTGCCTGTGGGTGCAGGAACAGTGAGAAGCGGAGCTTTCTTACACAGTCAGGTCCTTCTCCTCCTTGATGCGCTCGATGTTGCGCCGGAGCCGCGTGTTCTCGTGCTCTGTTTCTACCAGCTCCTGTGTGACCTCATTCAGTTCTTCCTTCTGCTCCTCCAGGAGACGCTTTGCCATTTGCTCCTGTTCCTCCATTTTCTGCATCTTGACCTGAAGATATTGGAATAAAACTTAAACCAGGGGCTTTGGAAGTGATACACAGAATCCACATCCCAAATCACAGAAGAAACGATCTCGTTGAGTAAGGGGATTTTTTGACAATAAAACATCAGTGCATTGCATTTTTCACTTTCTGGAGTCATCAGTTTTCAGATTTTGGACTTGGGCAGAGAAGAGAAATTATTTGGAAACTAAAGCATGGCAATACCTTATTAAATGAATAATGTTTTGAAATGTTTCATGGTGTGGCTTAGTGAATTTCTCACTAGGATACTTCAGCTATTCTAAACAATTCAGATTGATTTTTGATTTTCAAGCAAGCTACCAACAGACTGGGTAGCCTTCCACTGAACCAAGACCTGACTCCAGGCTCCTCTTGTCAAAGGATCAGCTACAAAGCCCCAGACAGCACGTCTTTCCACTGTCTTCTCACCTCTTTCTTCAGTGTTCCCACCATATTCATCAGGCTATCTATCTTCTTTTCATATTTGTTCATTTTGGAGCAAGTGGCATCGTCGTCATCCGTGGAGAGGTCACTGAGGCGCAGCACTGACTGCATCCTTTCAGACTCAGTATTAGGTGTAACTTCGACGCGTTCAGTCGATTCCTGCCAGAGAATAAAGGGTATAATTTTTTTAGTATAACATATAAATAGCATTCTAAAGCTAACATGGCCAAAAAACAGAGACTGGGTCGCATCACTGCAGCAACGCTAGCAAAAAAAAAAAACAAAACACATTTACAAACAGCTCTTCCGTTTCCATCTGGGAAAGGTCAAGAATGCAGAAAGTGTACAACAGTAAAAGAAGAAAAACTAATCAAAGCTCAAATCCTCATCTAGGAAGTGCCAGGAATACAACAGGCAAAACTATCAACCCATGAGAAAAAAATATGACCCAATGCTACACAAACACTCCATGCTTCGGAAGAGACCGAGACCAGCAGTCCCTTGCTGAGCCTCCAGATGAGATCCTCAAGGGCAGCAGTAAAATTACAATAAACAAATAAATGTGTCAGGCTTCTAGAGACAGAAAGGCATGGCCACAGGCTGTTTATGAATTCCCAGTTCTTCTATATTAAAAAGTGAAAAAGATTTATAGAAGACACTTCAAATAGATGGTAAGTAACAGTAGCCTTCCTCCACACCTGCCCAACTCTCTCACCACACAGCTGCTCTCTTCAACCTTGGCTAAACCTCAAAGTTTGTTTTAAAGAGCAAAACCAGCTGTACCTCCCATTTCAAGGTGGTATCACGGGAACGTGTTTTGCCTGGGGGCATCCAAGGGGCCTTAGTTTTCACCCGCACGGCTCGCACACCATCCCCTTTTGATTTCTGTTTCTGCTTTTGCTAAGGAAAGAGAAAATAAAGTAAATTACGGACTCTTAAAGAACCATTTGCAATTTCTAGTGCTGCAAAACCAAATGAAAGATCATTCACATGGAACTATCAGTAGTGTTTCACAGGATGCATCAGGTGAGATGAGATAGCAGCCACCAGAGAAAGCTGACACCAGCCAGAAGGAAAGGTTATTGCACACTCAGCTGGCAGGATGGCTGGAGGCAGGACATGACAGATCCCTGGGAGAGACCTTCTCCATCCCAGATTCACCTCACAAAAAAAAAGCAGCTATAGCATTTGACACCATGGTTGATTTTGGAAAGCCCCTGAAGTGTTTTCCCTACTCTGCAGCCAACTAAAAGATCCACATTTATTTGTATTGAAGTTGAGCTGCTCTAACCGAAGGAGAGTTAAAGTGTTTTTGGACAATTCTAACCTTAGAGAAAAATCAGATGCTGTAAACATTCCCTACTGGCAATTAATTAATAGGATTCGTTATTTTCACTGTCATTCCATCCCATTATGAAATTTGCCATTAGCAACAAACACAGAATTAATAGAAGACTTAGAACAGGACGTCTGCAGATAAGGAAGAATAAGACAGCAACTTCCATCAACTTTTTAGAACGACTTTCCATAAATACCCAGCAACAAAAGAGGATATGGGATAGCTAGAACCTCAGCTTCAGTATTGCCTTGTGCCTCCTGTGGATAAGGCTGGGAAGAGATCTTTGCTGCAGAGCTCAGTGGACAGAGAATGTCCTTAATGCCAGAAGATGGTTTGAATCAAGGTTCTTTTTCTAAGCACATTTATTTTAATACAATCAAGATGCTACTTGAAATGCCTAAATACTACCTCTCCTCAAACCTCTCCTCCAAAAACAGACATGAAGCCAAATAGAAAACATTATCAGGACACAGATCCAGGAAATAAAATGGAAAAAAAAATCCTCCAAACTATATCACATTGGAAGCAACATTCCTCACACGAACGTGAAAAGCAATTCTGTATCATACTAAAATCATCTTTCAACAAATCAACATAGCAAACGTGTCACTGCAAATTCACCACTGAATATGAATGAAGTCTCACAGTTCTAACACAACAGTAAAACAGACCTGGAAGATTTTGTGATGCTTCTAGGGCCATTCACCTTCCTCTCTGCAGCCCTTACAACCAACCAGGTACACACTCCTACCTGGCACACTGCAGGTGTGGTTTTCTGCCCCTTTTTAATATGGACATGGACAGGGGTGTTTTCATCCACATGGACGTGCAAAGGGGGAGATGAGGAACGGTTCTTCATGGCTCTTCTCCCACAAACGGGAAAGGGAAATACAATGAAGGGAAACCTGTGAATAAGGAAACTGGAAATAACAACATTTCCCTCTGTGTCAGAGAGGAACAGTGGCCAGCCTTGGTTAACATTTGAGCTTTCTATCAGTAGCATCTGCCATTTTGAACTGTACATTATTCTTCTGTAAAGTCAGGATTAACACAAACAATTCCCCTGCTTCTGGTATTTTCTGCTTTTAACCTGGTTATTGAAGATCAAACACAGCTGGATTGATAGCAGGGGTCTGTAAGAGTCATTGAAGTTCAAAGCCTTAAAGTAAGTGAGCAAATCAAGGCTTCCCATAACCAACAAAATCTGATTACAAAGAGAAATTCGAAGCAGGGAGGAGAATGAATACAACAGTTAAGAAAAACCACCTGACCACTCCATCCTAGAACTCTGAACCTGTATTCGCCTTTATATTTGCTTAACTTTAAGTATCTTTTTTAAGCAAAAATCCTTAAAAGCTGTTGCATCACAGCATTTCTTTAATCTCCACAAAAACACATAACCATAACCTGACACAACACAGAAAAGCCTAGAGACACAAGGTTCAAGTCATCATCGTGGAGCTTGATGCCTCAGTTGATGTAACGGCATAATGCAATCGCAAATCTTACACAAAGCCACCAGCAGCACTAATCTGATTCTGGCAGAAAGGATATTGTTAGCCTAGGTAAAGTTACTTACAGTTACTTTCAAGCTTTTGACTTTCCTGGACACTTTGCTGGGTGAAGAGGTAGTTTCCTCATTGACGGATGAGATACGCCTGGTACAGAAATAATAAAATTATTAAGAGGAAACGGTGCCAGTTTCTGAGCATCCACTTCCTTTTGATTTAAGGGAGTACACAGGCTCAAACACATCAAGTGTGTGAACCCAAACAACAAGTTGGTGTGCCCTGGCTTCCTCTGTCAAGCACGGGATGAGGGAAGGAGAGAGACTGTAATTCCTAACATACTGACGATGGGAATTGTTTTAAACAGTGGAAATGCTTGCACCATTAGATGATGACACTATTCACTTACAAACTTTCAAATTCTAACTGCAATTTTTAAGGAACACAGCAGTACTTCCTTTAATTCAGGAAGAGGAAGACAGAGCTTTCTGAAAGAACAGAATTCCCCAGCTTCCAACTATGAACAATTCCCAACACTGCTGGGTGTTTTCATCATCTTTTTCCCAAGGAAGGGCTAAACTCTCCCCAGGCCCAGCACTGACAGAGCTTTTGAATCACCACGAGTGAAACTCGAGTGATTCTCGAGTTGTTTTTGAATCACACGAGTGCATCTCAAGCGCTGCCACCGCGCCTCCCTTAGCAACAAGGCTCACTCGTAAGTTTTAATTCCTCCTGCAATTTCTGGAGGTTTTCCACGGGATCTGTGGCCACCTCAGGGTGGCAGGGGCGCGGTCTGGGGGCCGCTGTGCTGCTCGCAGCTCTGAGGGCAGGGCAGGCCTGCTCCCAACGCCCGCCCGCACCGCGCCGTTATCCCGAGCCCGACGGCTCCCGCCGGCCTCCCAGCGGGGAGGAACCCGAAAAGCAGGGAGGAAGGAATAATTCCCGGGGCTCGAACACCCACGCGGTGAAGGGCACACAAATGGTGAGGGGACACACGAATGGCGAGGGGACACACGAATGGCGAGGGGACGCCCACACGGTGAGGGGACACCCACAGGGCGCGGCCTCCCCCTCCCCGGGCCCGGCGCTCTCACCAGGTGGCCCCGCGCGGGGTCCGCAGCCACCTCAGCTCCCCATCGGCGCGGCGGGAGGCGCAGGGGCGGCCGTGGGCCGCGTTCGGAGGCGGATTCCCGCACCAGGGGCAGGAGGCGCGGCCGCAGGGCCCCGGCCGCC
>VYZT01001929.1:0-20672 GCA_013400735.1 Pomatostomus ruficeps
CTAAAACCACAACACCATATTAAATGTTAGAGCTGTTTCTAAGAGGCTGCTTTACTGTTCTGTTGTTTATAAAATTTGTGCCTATTGTGTGCATGTCTACTATATACAGGTTGTTGTTGATTTTCTCTGTATACTTTATTCTGGAAAATTCCACTATAATAGATTAAAATCGAAGACTCTGAGACCTTCAGTTTCTTCAGAGACTGTAAATTTTCATGTTTTATATGTAATAAAACTTCAATTTTCTCATTAAAACTTACTGAATTTATTGTGCACTCAGATTACCTGAACAGACATTTTGCAGTCTGCAGTCATCTTCATGTCTCTTTCTTTCTTTTTCATTCCTCGGTATTTCTGTCTTCCAGCATGCCATATTTCATAGGCTACATCTGGAGGCAAGATGGCATTTGAAACTGAAATGAATAAAACTGGTCGGCTGAGCTCAAAAATGAGCTGAAGTCATGTACAATTTGCACCTGTGAGTAAATATACGGTAAGCTCATTCAAGACTGCATAGATCAGTAAATCTTATTTGAGAACCAGCATCTGCTTGCTTTCACCAAATGACTGCATGGAATCTGCTCCTTTATACATGTGAAATCCTTAAACCAGGCATTGTGAAGGTTCCACAGATCTAAAAAGCTTTAATCCCTTTTAAAACCATTGTTGAATCCTACCTCTCTATTGATCACACTTCTTTATGGGTCACTCTTTCCATTTTCCTGGATTTGATCTTTCCATTCCATCCTTAAAAAATTGTTTAAAGTCTTAAATGAATATTTTATTCTGTGACTCTTCCTTTTATTAATCTTTGCCTGTCAGCTGCCTTTAGATAGATATGCCCTGGATTTTGGTCACAAGGTCATTGTTTGCTGGTTCTCCTCTTTCTTCTCGGGTCAACATTTATTTTTAATACTTCACATTTCTCAATCTAGCTTTCTCAGAAGACCTCTTATGATTTTTCCCCATGCTCAGAAAAAAACATACTGAAGAAAGAAGTACCTATGGAGAGAAAGAATGGAGAATGTCTCATCTAATGAGGTGAAATTTGCTCTGATTATGATCTAGGTAACACAAAGAAAAGGGTACACTGCTTTTTTGTGAGGTACTAGTCTCTTTAAAAGATGCAAAAGATGGAAAAGTTATAGTATACATAGTCTTTTTACAGTGTTCAACCATGAAAAACATTTTAGCAAACAATAACATGATTTTATGTACCACCTATTGCGCATACCACTCCATATTCCAATCCACTTGAAACTTAAATTAGTCTAGGATTATCATTCCTCATACTCCCCAGTTTAACTGGACAATAACTACATATCATTTATTTCCAGAGACATTTCTTTAACCATTTTCATTTAGATTAGATTTTTCTAGCAATTTTTAAATATGCCAGAGTAAGCAGCAAAGTTTTACCATCACAGGGATTTAAACAAGCAGAATACTAGATTATATTATGAGTGGGATGGTTTTAGGAAAGCACATTTCCATGTCTTCAAAGCAAAAACTCTCAGTGTTTTGTAATGTCAAAGCCTGCTTCATAAATTACCAAAATTAATGAGGTGAACATACCCCTGTGCATAAAGAATAGCACTTTCCTTTGGCTACCTTGCAGTGTTTTCTTCTGTGTAAGGAGAACAGGAGTATTTCAGGGAAGAGTGGTAAATATGACTTCACAATATCAGTGATGAAGTGGTATGTTATTTTACTTTCTTATTATAAATAATGGAGATTCTACAGCCCTTGGATTTATTTAATTAAGAAATTAAGAAAGGCAATTGAAAACTATCATGTGTGATCTGATCAAAATGTTCAAGAAAACACTGGGGAATGGGGGGAAATTTTCATTTATCTTGGGCACAGGCATTCATGGACTTTCTGGATGATATGGGATGGAGTAATTGTTAGGTGACAGAGCTTAATTTGACATTTTCAAGTAATGTTAGGATGAAATCTGAACTTTATGTACCTCTTCTCTACCACCTCCTCCTACTCACACATACACACAAATAATGCAAGTAAATTATGAGCTTTTTAATTAAAATTTATAATGCCATATTACCTTAGTAAGGGTATAAGTGGAATCAGTATCAGGACCACATTATCTGAAATTATGAACCTACTGCTTGTTCAATTCCTTTGTCTCTGCTTTTTCCCTCACTTTAAAACTCCAGTTGCCTCCTGAAAACTGTTTTGCATTTTTCTACCATTGATAAGATGAAAATATATCCATTTCAGATGAAGAATTATGTGTGGAAATAGGACAATAATTCTCTCTCACTATCTAAGCAGCAGAAATCGTACAAAATGTTTTGCCTGATTCATGCCAAATGACCTACTGAAGTCAATAGAATTAGCTCTGCAAGGAAGGAAAGCAGATTTTAATGATAGCCTGGATCATCAGAACAGACACTTAGAACATGGTCCCTCAAACTGAGGGTAAAATATTAAATAAATTCAACATACATTGACTAAAAATGTATAACCTGAAGTTAACAGAAATGGTCACATTAAGTTATAATTATTAACCTTTGCCATGAATTTTCTGCTAGGACTTTTATAGCCTCGTGTATCTTTTTACAGCTCAAAATAATTGTGTTTTCCTTGTGTTCTAACAAGTTACCATCAATGTTCCCAGTTAACAATCTCCACCTACACTGGCTAAAGAATCTGATTCAGAAATGGATGATTTCCTTGTGGTGATTTAGTTATTTGGATTCCCCCCTAGCTGGTTAACATGAATGCATAAAACTAAATAACAGTCATATTGCATTCGTAGTTGGTGACTCATTCTTAATATCTGAATATCACACAAGTTTTCACATATTTATTTTCACAAAGTCCTAAACTAAAAAGTACTTTTTTTTCTCTGTTTTCCTTCTGGGAAATGAAGAAGAGAAATACTGAAAACTAGATCCACAAAGGGTCTGTATTGCCAGTCAAAACTAACAGCCTGAAGTTAGGCTAATTATCCCTTCTAGAAACACAGGCTTCACAAGTGCCAGAGAGGTGACAGGGAACTTCTTGTGCTAGCTTAGAAAGAAAGGCCTGCAAGTGTTTGATCTTTGCTTGAGCATCCCAATCATAGAACAGAATCACAGAAATGCAGACACTCACCCCATGACCCAGGCAAGAGAGCACTTGTCTTGAAGATCATGCCAAGTGCCACGTTCCTGCTTGATGGGAAAGAGTATTTGATCTCAGTTTTTTTTATGTCCCAAAAGGGTACCTCAGCACCAAATCTGCCAGGCATTTCTCTGAAAGAAATTCCCACTAAACATGTTTCATATGTATAAATAGGTAATCTTATTGCCCAAATGAATCTCTTTGATATTAAGTTTTGCACCTATTTTTGTGTCTTTTAGTCTATGTACTCCAGTAAATGATTATTAATATAATGTAAAACGTTTTCACCTAAACAGGGTGAGGTGATATCTTTAGAGTCTGGGACCAAGTCAAACAAGAAAATGTCTAAATTAGGTCAATGGAGAGCTCTCTGGCCAGATGGTTATTGACTCTCAAAGCTGGTGAGAGGCCTGAAGTGATTCAAGACACCTTTTAGATGGACTTCTCCAAATAACACCTAGTTCTGGGGAAAATGCTTTAATTTCAGTGTAAGGAGGTGTCAAAACAGATCAGTGGCAACACGTTATTCAGTCACTTAACCATCAAGGAATTCAGATTAATAGAAACATGGAGTATATTTTTCCAGAGTACAGTGCTTCATGTCAGAAACAGCACCACTCCTTCTGCAGGGCAGTTCAGCTCAGGCAGAACAGTGAACAAGTATGGCTCTTCTCCAAGATTTCAGACAGTTCATTAGGAATGAGCTTAAATACCTCTGCACAACCATTAAGTGCACTTTTTCTCCTGTATTTATCTTCTAGAGAAGACAGCGAGTAACACTCAAGAGTCAACCAACCATGGATCCATTTAACTCATGATCTGAAGAATCACGTTCTCCAAAAGAGAACAAGAAGAAACCATAGCTCATTATGAGGCATTAGAAGTGACAACAAAGCACACTGATTTATTATCACAGAATCCCTCTTTACCCTTTAGCCTTCATAATACTGTGATTATTTTAGGTCACTTTATCGAAAACCTCTTAAAAATCTTTTGTATTCTAGCCAGAAGATGTACCTATCATTTGTGTTTTAAATGGAAAGAGTGGCTACAAAAATGCAATATCGCCAGTTAAACTTACTCCCATTACATCTTTCTTTCTTATCCCACTAACCAGCAAACACCTTTTCCTCTTTTAATCAAAACTGCAGGTGGCACTAGTAACTCTTGTTGCTCTAAGATGTTCAATGCCAGTGATTCAGCCTGCATAACTGGAGTTGGAAAGGAGGATGTACACTTTAATAAGTCTGCACCATGAAAAGATTCCAAGATAGCTGATTCTCTTGCAAATCAGGTAGCCAGACCATAAAAAAAAAAAAAAAATAACCAAACATGGTCAGTTCAGCCTCTGAGGCAGCAGGCAACAATGGATTTTTTCCTTTCCTCTATAACCAAGCAGCTACTGCATAGGTTTTTGTACATATATTTCTTACCAAGCTTGTAACTGGGAATAGAAAGACGAGGCATCTGCCAGTGTACATTCACACTTTTGGAAATGAATGCACATGAAATATGAAAAAATTTAAACATGCTGTTAAAGTAAATATTTCTGTGATTGACATTCAACCTGGAATGCATTGTTTCACTTGACTATCATCATTACTGAAACACTTCACATTTTTTCTCACCATTCCTCAATGAAAAAACCTAATTGCAATTCAGAGTAGTGTATATTCATAAAATGAAAAGCCACTAATCAAGGAATTAGATTATTATATCATGCAGAATAAATAAACCCCCTAACCATTTCAAATCCTTACTAAGATTCACTAGTAGAAAGGGTGTTAAGAAACAGCTCTGTTTAGTCTTAGCAGACAAGAGTGAAGATGCATGCACATGATTATTGATTTATTAAGGCTTGTTAAAAACTTCTCCAAGAGGGCAAAAGCACAGAGACCCTTTTGACTAAATACACTAGATGATCCATAAAAGTCACATATTCTGAACTTTATCTGAAGGGGAATGTCTAAGTCATCGTGAGCACAAAGAAAAAAACTTGCATACAAACCTTTTGCCTTTCTCCTCTCTGTATAGCTGTCATTCAAAACCATACAACTCATTGGAAAAGAAGTAGTTGAAGGAAAAAAGATTAATGACAAGTTCCTCTCTCTGTTAAAATTTATGGGAATTATTTTTATTTTAAAGGGTTCTCAGCATTCTGAATGCAAATATTTTTGTAGGAAGGAAAATAATTTTTTTACCTTCAAGATATTCTAAAATGATGCTGCTTGCTGAACAAGCTCATCTGCTTTGTTTATCTTGACAAAGGAAAAATACCAGTTGCAAGAGCAGCCTGAAGAATTTATGACTTACTGTGGTACTCTGAGTGGACAGTTTATTGGTCTAAAGAGGAAAGAACCCCCATATGAAAAAGAATAAGACAGTAGAGCAATACACAAAGCACTGATTACATCCTTACATCCCCAATTTGAAATATTCAGCGCTTATTCCTCTCCCATGAGTGCAGGCCAATCTAGAACACAGCAGGCACATCCTTTTGAGTAAATTTGCCAGTGCCAGCCACATGTCAGAGATGATTAGTGAGGCAGAGATGCCAGCCACCTTCTCTGACATCAGAGGTCAGACAAAGGAGAGTGCGACAAAAGCTAAAAAGCATCAACCCTACAATGATGTTGTGGCTGACCTGGCACACCCACTATTCCCATCACTTCTCAGTGCTCCTTTTATTGGAATTACCCGCTGTGAGAAGAGTCTCTCTGGAACTAGCAGCTTGGTTTTTGGTCTTAGGAAAATAATCATAATATGGAAGGAGTCAATCAGACTGCCAACTCCTGCCTTTCAAGTAGTGAATTGCACGAACTGCAAAAAGGCAAATAATATTCAGCTCACAACTTCCTCAGATGGAGCAAACTTTCCAGATTGCTGTGAAGCAGGCAGGTTCAGTCTGCTGCATTAAAAGCATGCATGTTTTGCCCCTCTTTGTTAGAAACAGTCTGCAATACAGATAAGAAAACAGATATCCTCCTGGGAGGCTAAGAATTCCATAGAAAATATATGGTGAGGCTCCTGGGCTACCAAATACCTTTGCCAACAAATGAGGTTATTTAATTTTATGCAATGAGAAAGCTGCTTCTTCTACTGTGAAGACCATCTCTTAGACATGTGTTGTATAAGTAATGTGCACATCATTTATAATATTTTTTTTCCCAGAAGTCCTATATCTGGGTATTTTTTTACTTTATTTCCTTTTCCATTAAGAGTCACTTCTTAGGCATCAAAGAGTAGTGTTTTATCAATAATTATGGCAGAGATTTTTTTTCCTAATGGCATGATAACCTGGTGTAGAGTTCTGCATCTAATTCCCTTCAAAAGGTATCAACACATTGGGGCAAATGTCATTCTTGTGTACAAATCTGAACAGCCTTGTTTGAAAGTCTGCAGGCTCAGGAAACGCTGACACCGAATAGATATTCCAAAGTCCAGCTTTAGAGTCCATAAGACATCTTACAGCTTAGCACTGATTACAGAGGAGAGAAAGAGAAGGTCATTCACTCTTGAAATTTTTTGTATTTGAGAAGTGATATGGTTACAGCTTCCTGAAATGTCCTTTTCTTCTTGGCTTTGAAAACTTAGATTCAAGACAGGTACCAAAAATGAAGTCAACCCAGATGTCTCTTTGCTTGTCATATTCTTCAAAAATCACAGCATAAATGTATCTTATTTGCAAACAGAACTCTAAGCAGAGATCATCACTGAAGCAATTGTTGAAATTAATCATCAATACATAATTTTCTTAACTCCTTATTCATACCAGTTAGATTGCAGCAGCAGTATAAAGCCATTTAATCAACAGATTTATATAAAGAAATTGGTAATTTCAATATTATTTTGAAGTTACTAGAGAATGAGATGGAAGGAATTGGCTGGATATTGCATATCTATTTTTAATTAACCCACTGCAGAGGTTATTTAAACTGAGTAAGCCTTTCTTGCTATATATTGTTGAGCTCAGAGAAACAAGAAGTGCTTTGTGCTCTTTGCTGCCTCTGCAGAATTAGTCCATAAGCAAGCACTATTTCTTCAGATTGTGCCAACCTCACTGGTGCTGCTGGTCAAAAATACCCCTTCACCATATGTCTGTGCTGCTGTTTATGAAGGCAAATATTTTCATATCAGCTCCATTCAGATTAATGAAAATAGCTTACAAATTAGTATCTCTTAAGTAGATATTGTGTTTTTCTTTTATGTTAACTTAGCTGTCTCTGAGCAAAAAAAAAGAATCTGTAAGGTTCTAGCTTTCAGCTTCTAAGATATAGTAACTCCTCACAGTGACTCTATATTGCAGTAAACAAAAGAAGGATGCATAACTCAGTTTTAACTAAAATATTTCTCATATTTCAAAATGACTTGGCTTACAGACTTTAGGCATATGCCCTGGATTTTATTCTCCTGTCTGTTCTTTCTTTTAAAAGCTCATCTCTGGAATCATCCCAAAATACTGTGCTCATGATTACCTGTTAATTAGTTGTCCTATCACTTCCTTTCTCCATTCTGTCCTTCAGTAGTCTCAGAACTCCCCGAGGATGCACATAAACTACACCTAGCATGGGGAACATTCACAGAACTTCAACAGTGCCTTTCAAATACCTAATCACACTTTTACTCTAAGGTGCATTCTGAAAAATCAGTTCCATTTTTCCACATGCATACTTCCTCAAGTTCCTCAATGCTGCTGCCGAGACACAGACAGCTTTATTTGAACTGTAAACATGAAACACACTGGCATAGGAAATAAAATTATGTTGATAGCACATGCTCAGCAAGAAGTCCCATAAGAACTCAGTAAAATTGCTTATCTTTGCTTATATAAAAGAAAGATGATAGCAGGTAAGATTGTCACAAAATAAGCAGTAGGTGACTTTTTAAGGAAATATGATTATATTCTTAAAAAGTATTATAACAGCAGATATATTGATGGGTATCTATAAAGATAAGTATCTCACCACGAAACTCCTAATCATCTCTAATTATATAATATTTTTAAAACTCTTTATTTAGCTGCCTTTTTTCTTTGATTAAATTTCTTTCAAAGAAGATGGTACTGATACAATAAAACCAAGGGCACATAGACAGAATAACCATAAGCTATCCTGATTTTATTATAACATGGAATCTAGAGGTTATCTTGAAGGAAATGCTAAGTTGTAGTTTATTTTCCCAGCACTAGTTATAAACATCAGTGCCTTTTTATGCTTTTGACTCCTGTGTGTCAGTAGACACAGTTAAACTATTGGGAATGGTTTTTAGCAGATTTCTTTTTTTTCAGCATACATGATTTTGCATTTGTCTGCATTCACCATATATTTAACACACATGCACATAAATACTTTAAAAAATGAAAAAAGGTTTTAAAAGCAAACAAAGCTGGGAAACAATCAAAGAGCATGTAAGTATGCAAAATTCATAACTCAACCAAAATAGAAGGCATTTTGAAGTCAAACAGAATTTGTTTGGTTTGGAAACATCTGGAAAAATATATTCTTCCCTTAATGTAGTCTTCTGGTATAGATGAAGAATTTTGCAGCAGTGAAAATAATAGAGAACACAATAACCACAGACAGATGAAGGAATTTTCTTTGGAAAATCCTTATTCAAGTGTTAAAGACGGCAAAGCCGTCATTAAAATGGAATTTCATAATTCCTACCATATATCTAACTAGATTTTGTACTACAACTGGCACTTGTAGAAATAAACACGTGGAACTATTTGTAGTCTCTCTTCACCCACAACTTCTCAGGCTGCCCAGAGAAGTTGTGGATGCACCATCACTAGAGTTGTTCAAGGTCAGGCTGGACAAGGGTTTGAACAACCTGATCTAGTGGAAGATGTCCTTGTCCATGACCAGAGGGAAGGGTTGGCAGGGAGAGGGGTGTAGGGTGGGGGAGGATTTGGACTAGGTGATCTGTGAAAGTCCCCTCCAACCCAAATAATTCTGTAAGTCTATTTACATTTACCTGTGGCACCTTTTACTGGAAAAGATGCACTGCACTCATGTATTCCTAGCCAACAGAAATTATAGACTTCCTGTTTGATATCCTATTGACATCTCATAGCAGTGTCTTAATTCACAACAAGGGATTCTTGGCTGTTATGACAATTTCTGCCAATAATCATGATATCTGCAAATGGTAAGAGCCCTATAATAGTTGTACATTGAAATGTCAAAGAAGGCCAAACAGCAGCAGCACAAAACTCAGCTTTTCTCTTCTTGTATAAGAGAAGTGAATTTTAGCTCTGGTTTTATAAATTTGAATATTTCCTCCTGAATTATGGCCCGAAAGTATTTTACAATGTTACTCCTCCTCTGTGTCCAATTCTAAATTTAATAATGAACAAAGATTATCTCTCAGAAATCTATGTATTCCTTTATGTGGCCAGTAAGGACATAAAATCCATAGAATAGCTGATTTTGTGTGCTATTTTCCTAGCCTTGCTGCCATCTCCATATAATTTTATAATTATGGTGCTCCCTCAATAAACCCTCATCACTACTTGTTTCTGCTTACACAGATGCTGTGAATGTCTATTTTTATAGTCATTCTTACTTGGAGTTTGCCCACAATTAACAACTTTGTGTCTCTGTTAGTAACTGAAGGCATTTTCCATGTCAAACTCCACATTTCTGAGTCCATAGTGCATGCCAGATCGAGAAGGTTTTTAATTGTGAACTTTAATGATGAAATTTAACACTGTAGAAGAAATTTCTTTTGTAGTAGATATGTGAGGGGCTGAAGTGAAACTCCATCCAGTTTGCATTGAGAAAAGTTTCCAGAGAATGCAACTTACTTTTGAGAAAACTTGAAATACCAAGTGTCAGATAATCAATGCTACACTGGAAAGAGATTCATCAGGGAGATAGCATGGCCTAACAAACTGAAGGCTTTATAAATCAATGCAAGAATCCTGCAGTAGACCTAGTAGTGCAAATGGAATTAACAGTTCAACAAATAATGATGTAAAAGATTCTGCATGGGACACACTAAGCCAGCAGTCAGGTACATTGGCTGAACGAGATCAGCCCAAGAGCATTTCCCTGAAGGACAGGGAAATGTCAAATTCAAAGATGAAATGCTGTGCCAAGAGCTCAATGGCTTCACACAAAAGCAGCAAGCATAGAGACAGAAGCTTCTGCCTCTCTCAGCAAATGGGAAGATGAGGATGTATGTCACCATCTGGAATGGGGAAAAGGAGCAACCTCACTGTCAAGGGTTGGCTTTGGCTGAATGCCAAGGGCCCACCAAGCCACTTTATCACTCCCTCACATCAACCGAACAGGGGAATTAAAATACGGCAAATACCTTATGGGAGTTGCTGGTAGTTCATCATATATTCTGTCTGCCACTCCTTTCCCCTCACTGTCTTCCCTTTTCCAATGTGGCGTTCTTCCCACTGGAGAGAGCACGCTATGAACTTCTCCAACACCAGCCCTTCCCATGGACTACATTCTTCATTAACTGCTCCAACTGTCCCTTCCACAGGGTCCAGTCCTCCAGGACCAGGCTGCTCCAGTGTGGGTCCCCCAGGAGGTCACAAGTCCTGTCAGCAAACCTGCTTCAGTCTCTCCACAGGGCCACAGGTCCTGCGAGGAGCTTGCTCCAGTCGGGGCTTCCCCTAGGTCCACAGCCTCATTAAGGTAACTGCCTGCTGCAGCTTGGGATCCTCCAGGGGCTGCAGGTGAATTTCTGCTCCAACCATGGATCTCCATGTGCTGCAGGGGCACAGTTGCCTCACCATGGTCTGCACCACGGGCTGCAGGGGAATCCTTGCTCCTGCACCTGGAGCTCCTGCCCCTCCTTCTTCACTGACCCTTGGTGTCTGCAGGGCTGTTTTTCTCACATGTCCCCACTCCTCTCTCCTGGCTGCCTTTGCACTGCATTTTTTTTTCACTTCTTAAATATGCCTATCCCAGAGGCTCTATCACCCTCACAGATGGGCTCAGCCTTGGCCAGTAGCAGGTTCATCTTGGAACCAGCAGGCATTGGCTCTGTGGAAGAAGGGGGAACCTTCTGGCATCTTCTCACAAAAGTCACCCCTGTAGCCCCCCACTACTGAAACCTTGACACACAAACCCAATACACTCATCTGGCTTGCAACTACATCCAAATATAGAAAAGTAAGAAATCTATAGGAAAGTGTGAAAAGGAAGAACTTTGCTGTTGTTGCTATGGCCATAGAGTAAGATAAACACTCAAGCTGACATCTAAATCTAAGCTACTCTGAATCAGATTTTCCATTCTCATAATTGAATTTTATAATGAAAATAAGTAGATAGTTTCTTTAAAAGTATTCATTATTTTCACACAGCTCTGCTTATCATAATAAGAACAGTAATTGCTTGACATAGGATAAAGCTCTATGTCTCCCTCGTGTGTAGATAACAAATACTGAACTGCTCCACTAACACTTTACACTCCATCTCACTACTTGTTTAACTGCTGCTCAGTTTAGAAAGTATCACTAAACACCCATTCCATGTCTATATCATTATACGGGACATAAAATAATTTCCTATTACCTGGTAACAAATTTAAGATCCATCTTGTGCAAGCTGCTGTCTCCTGTACTAGACTTCTTCAAGAGAAACCTTTAGAAGAAATTATCTAACAATGTACTACTGATATCATAGTCAGATTAAAACCTTTGTAAAGAGGTGAGGATAGGGAGAGGAGAGGGGCAAAGCTTTACTGATACTTATTTTTAAACTGAAAAGGTGCAAAAGAGAAGGTCAAGGACAGAGAAAACAAACTTGAGAAAACAGATTCTAAAACCTCCCCCATCATATAATTTCTGGGTAATTTTGGGCAAGTTCCATATCTTCTCCATACCTCCAATTCCCAAGTGAAACAGTGGAACAATTCTTGCAGCATGTTGTTCAGAAGCTGAGGAAAAATTAGGAAATAAATTAGGCAGATTTGCAAACATGGATAGACACTTAACCTGAATGAGTTTAATGATGTGTTACATTTATAGGTGTTTGTAAACAAAACTGGCCTAAACTATATCTGAACCTGTAGGAATTAGTAGTGGTTACTCATTAATAACTATACTTTTAATATATGCAAGAGAGCTTCAACTCTTAGAGATTATGAGTTGGAGACACTATATGAAATATCTGAGTCCATCTACAAGCAACTTCAGGTGAGATGGAAAGTTGAAAAAATCCATCATTTTTAAAGTCACAGTCACAGCTTTATTACAAGGCTAATATTTAATAAGGGCTCAAAATACCATTGTGAATATGGAAACATCTACTTTGTATGCATTCAGAAGAGAGACTAGTTTAACAACCGTAATTACTCATGATGAATCTTTCTCCTTCTCCTGTTACTGTATTTCTTCAGAGGATTATAATGTACCTGTTGGCCTTTTCCTATGCAATAAACCTTTTCCGAGGAAACCTGTAGTTACATTGGATTCATAATACTAAAATAAGCTTTGTTATCCAGCCCCTTTGGCCCCATTAAACTATCTAAAGTATCTGGATTGATCTCTTAGTAAAATAAAGACTGTGGCATTCTCTGGAATCTGTTCCCTGCAGCAGACTCTTGGCTGTATCTCAAAGTCATTTCTCCTCTCACCCTTCCTTGACTTGGAGGTCACTTTTTCATCAGATTCAGTCGAGACACTACTATGAGACATTTGTTTATTCAACAGTCTGTATTGGCACATAGATCACAAGTGTAGTTCAATCCTTGTGCAAAAGAAGATTCAAAACTTAAGTCCTCAGAGCTTCCAACTTTGTCACTATAAAATAGATGGTATTAAATATTTCTAGAAGAGTACATATTTTATGAGAAGAGAGAAGGAAAGGTAAAGAATGGTAGACTTAAAATGTTTTTCAACCTAAAGGCTATCCTCTAATACTAAGGACATTCTTAAAATATGGGAAAATTATTTCTTCTCATATTTAAAAACACTAAAAGCAGTTAATTTTAAATATAGGACAAAACAGACCTCAGTACTTAAGAATTCCAGTGCAAATGAAGTCACTATTCTCATCTTGCAAATTAAGGTACCCTAAGAACACTGCATAATAAGACTTAATATGAATGAACTTTTGAACAACTATTTTTATTACTGATTATATTTTTAATCCAGTTCCTGAATTGAGAATTCAGTTTAAATGAAATAAAAAAACCCTGTGCAAAGAACATGTCCCATCAAAGAAATATATAGTTAATCTCTCAGCAAAAGTATGCTTTCACATTATTGGTATTAAAAGTATGCTTTTATTTTTATGTAAACTAAATTTGGTTTAGTACATCATACAATTAACTGATACATATTTTTAGAGTAGTAATTAAATGCATGGATTTCTTTTATTGAGCCTGAATCTATGGAGAAATTACATAACACATTCAAAAATAATCAACAATATTATAATTATAAATTAAGTTCTGCAGGGATAGCAGCTGGGTTATTTGGTTCATACAGTGTGCAAAGACCACCTGGCAGGAACAGAAACACATATTTTTAAATATCTAACACACTTCAGAATTAGTGGCACTGTTTTCCCCCAGGCCTTCTCTCTATAATTTCCATATTTAGACATAAATTGTCAGGGTAGGAGCCTTTGTGTTCACTAAGATGAAGTTTACTGTACTGAAAAATTAGTATGTTCACTACTTCTATGGTAAAACTTTGTTTAAATAGACATCAGGAGGAACTGTCCTCAGATGAAAGAAATTCTGCCTACCTCAGGGAGATCATGAAGACTGCTACAGCCCAAAGGTTCAAAGCCAGTGACTCTAAAGAGTAATTTTCAAGTTCAAACTCATGAACAATGATTTTTTTCATGGTTATCTTCACTACAAATGATTTTCAGATGCCCCGCTCTGTTCCCCATACATCCCTGTACAAGTCAACAAGCTTTCAAAATGAGAGAGGTTTTCTGCAATATCCAGGTCAAAGCTATTTAGTCATCTCCACTTCTTTCTTAAATTGACCTCAGCTAGTCTCTTCTTTACTGGCCTGCACTTAGGTTTTCTTTTTTCACTCAATTTTAAATAAAACTCAGGCATTTTAGTACACACTGCTTACCTCCTCCTGAATCTCTGAAGTCTTGTGCGGTGTTATCTGGCTCTGTTCATCTTGCACACTGCTTTCAAATGATCTTATAAAAGAGTACAGTGGAGAGCCTGATGGGAAAGTCTAAAACATAATTAGCTTTTTCTCTAACACATTTTCATGCAAAGAGCCTGTAGAGAACACCCAACTGATGAGCAGCTATGTGGGATCAAGTGATCTCAAGGTGTCAAGTTGAGGAACAGCACAAATGTCAACTCTCTAGCAGTTGTCACAAAACAGCCTCATGGAGAGATTTTACAGTTTCTAACACTGTGCCAAAGCAGAGAGCAACTTGGAAGCCTACTTTTCCATTTAAATGTGTGAAAGTATCAATAACAATCTTGGTATTACCACAAGTCCATCTAGTTCCTTAAAGATGGTTCCCTTCTTCTAGTTGCTCAGGATGGAATCATCATCTCAGTAGGTGTTCAAGAGGTGTCTGGATGTGGCCCTTGGGGATACGGTTTAGAGGCAATTATGGTGGTTCTGGGTTGATGTTTGGACTAGATGATCTTGAAGGTCTCTTCCAACGTTGATGGTTCAGTGATTCAGTGATTTGATGGTAAATATCTGAATAGAACACCAAGAAATCAAAGAAAACCCTTTGTAGAAATGCATCCCACTGGGGTTTTCACTAGAGTAATATGTTCCACTGCAAAGGAAATCACAGAAATTTGTAGCTTTCAGGATATAAAAACCAAGAATGGTTTTCCCTTAGGACAGATGGGGAAAATAACAATTCATTTAGAAAGAAAGTTAAAGCAACAACAATTAAAAAAAAAACACTCTTGAAGCAAGATTTTAAAAAAATAGAAAGCTTAATAACCTAATTTTCAGACTTAGAAATCTACATTAGAATTTTAATTCTGTAATGAGAGATGTACTCACAATGGGACCTTAATTACATGTATCACTTGCTCCTAATTCCCTTTCATTTTACCCTCCACTTTAAAGAGAGTTGAAGCATATTACAGAATTCCAGGGAACTGGAGATAATTCAACAAATGGCAGTAAATCGGATTTTTAAAAAGCTGAGCTTAATCCAGCTTCATAACAATTACTGTAAGATACTCAGTGAGATGTAAGAATATATCTGTCCATTTCCTCAGGGAAATAATTTTTCAAAGTTAACAGTCTAGATGGTAGACACAATAGGAAAATCAGTGATGTAACAGGCTTGTCAACTGAACAATATCTTCAGCATTGTGGTTTACATACACAGCGAGTGAGCAGAAAGAAGCTTGCACTATACTCATTTGTGCTGTTTGCACTCTGCAGAATCACAGAAGCTTTAGCCTCAAGTACTGTCTATTTTCATTTCTATAAATCCTAAGCTGTTGAAAAGGTAGACATTAAGAATAGAAAAGAAAATAAAATTGCTCCTCTTTTTCAGCTTTTACTAATATTTGTGCCTACAGCCAGAGTGAAGGTCAGCATACTACCAGGAGAGATTTTGCTTGAGGAATACAGACACACTACAGTCTGGGAATGAAAACAAATCCAAATGTTAGGGTGACAAAGTGCATGGGGTAAAAGCACTGCATTATTCTCAATAGTACGTTTAATTTACTTTTTAAAAAGGCACAGCAAAGAATAATGTTTCATTTCCACAGAAAATAATACAAATACCAAACTATGTAACTGGTAAAGCAAGTAAAGGAAAAATAAAAGTGGTGACAAAATCAACACAGAGGTTTTTTCATGAAAAATGCTAAATCACTCTCAGGCTGTGTGGGAGCCTGAACACTGAAATTAAAGCCATTGCTTAAGATATATCAGTGGTGGTTTTACAGGGAATGTACCATACTTATTCAAAAGGTGAAATGTCTCTTTACCATAACAGTCTTAGACATTACTGATTTTTAACTCTGCTGCTCCATTTGGAAGTATAGGAGTACCTGGCTTCATTAGTATTTGGACAGAAAACTACTACATGCATGGGTTCAGTAAAAGTAAGGAAGCACTAGAAACCTATTGACATTTTTTCTCCATTGTCTCCTTTCTCCTCTTATGAACACCATAAAATCTAGATAAGTTATAAAAATGTGACTCTTACTATTTGTCAAAACAAAATATTTGGAGTTAGAAAAGTTAGAAGTAGCAGCCCCAATTTTCTTTTTAAATTGCTTTTCAAGTCATTACATTCTGCTTAATTAAGTTCCTCTAGTAGTTTCCGTCAGGTAAGCTATTCCTTGTTTTCCATTTCAAAGCAGAGCTCGTAGCAACGACCACAGATGAAGCCATTCATACATACAAAAGCCATTGTTTCATTGACCCGTAAGTAAAATAGGCATATTGATCTTATTTGGGCAATTATACTAAAGAGTTGAAATTCACAGATGTTTTATCTTTGGCAGACAGGGGCTGCAGGAGTGTCTGTGTGAGAAGAGGACAGATGTCTGTCAAACATTACCAGTTCCACAACAAAACCACTGCAGGACACAGCCAAGGCCATTGAAGAAGCTGGTGGCAGTTCTAGGAAAACATATTTAAGATAAAAAATTTCCAGAGAGAAGAGAGAAGAGTGAGTAGGAAAAAAGTATGAGAAAGCACCCTGAAAACACCAGCAGTGGGGAAGCAGGGGAAGGAGGTGCCTCAGGCATCAGAGAAGATATTTATGTGCAGCCCATGGAGGAGATCAGTATGAGGAAGGTATTTCCCACCAGCAGGCAGAGAGGATCCAGGCTGGTGCCACACTGCAACCTGTAAATTACCCCATACCAGAACGTGTAGATATTCCCTGAAGGAACTGGGGCCTGAAAAGAGCACACACAGGAGCAGGTTCATCCTAAAACCTCCAGCTTTTGGGAAGTATCCAAACACTTCAGGTTTATCTTCAAGAATTGTGGTGCATGAAAGCCCATAACAGAGCAGGGCAATGGTGTTAAGTGGAAAGAGCCGCAGAGAGAAGCTGCTAAAAACTGAACACATTGGCCACATTCCCCATCTTCCCCTGCATGGATCATCAGGGGGAAGGGCAGAAGAGTCAGAAATTAAAAAGGAGTTTGAGCCCGGGAAGAAATGGGATTGGGGTGAATGAGTTTTAATTTTTGCCTTTGCTTCTCGCTATTTAAATCTATTTTTATTGGCAATACATTAAACATATTTTCCCTAAACTGGCCCTGTTTTGCCTATGTTGGTAATTGGTAGGTCAACTCCTTGTCTTCTTCCTCACCCTCCAGCTATTTCACCTCAATTTCTACCCCTGCCCTGTTAAGGAGAGGGAGTGACTGAGTGGGCAGCTGGCCAAAGTCAACCCTCCACAGCCTTAAAACTTTTGCTTTAAATTCAGTAGTGATTCCATCATCTTCATATTAAATTACACTTTTATTAAGCAGCACTTGCATTCATGTGTATAGGAATTTACACTGTGAGTACCAGTCTTGTTCATTGAATAAAATCTGTCACACTAAGTTTATTTATATGAACCATTCTGTTTGAAGTTCAAATCATTAGCACTATCTCAAATGTTTTTTCCTTTCATGTTTATCAGGACATGGTTGTGCTTTCAGTGTGACAAGTGCTTATCCCATATGTTTTTCATTTTAGTCTCCATATATATTCTATTTAGGTAAATAGATACATACTTGGACCAGAAGCATAAAAAATGAAGGTATCTACTGACTTATATGTGAAAAACAAGGCATTTTTGCAAGTAAATTTATGACGTGCAGAAAATCTTTGTATTTTGTGAAAAATGACTATGTGTACATTGATAATTTAGCCCAATATTCAGAAGGCATAACTTAAAATTTCCAGAAATTCAAGGAGGAAAGTATTATTTACCTCCCCTGCTTGGCCAAGAAGCAAATAGGGCTTCCATGTGGCTTAATGTACAGGCTACCTGCATAATTGTCTTGGAGTCATCATAAGTATGCAAAGATGGTCACTTTGGAAAGAAGCATTTCAAAGGGTAAGGGAAGGAAAAAACCAACATCACCAAAACAACAACAAAAAAAAATTACTCCACTGAGATGGTTAGGAGGCAGTTTACTTCTCTCATGTCTTCCTGTGACATGAGAGAAGTAACTGTTAGTACTGGATGTAGCTTGACTATTTGGATTATGTTATTTAAGTGCGAGGGGTGATGTTGGGTGGGTGAGATGCAGTTAGTCAAGGAACTGATGGCTACCCCTGGAATACTTCTCACTGAACACAGAGAAAGGTATTATATTTTTGATCTAGTGAAAACTCCTCATTGATTATAGAAGTCTGTGTTTTCACAAGTTTTCAGTCACTATCCTTTCCCCAAATGTTTTCTTCATTCCTACGCAGTCTATGAAGGGAAAATTCAAAGGAGCAACATTCAGGATTTCCCAGTTTATGGAGAGCATTTAAGCAAAGCTCATGTTTGTCAAGAAGCAGCATGACAACATTGTTCTTGGCTCTTGCTGTGAAACAACTGCCTGAAAGGTTATCAATAATAAACACTTTGTATAGCAAGTCCTAGACAAGGTCTTTTTAAACGCGTATTAAAAACATCCTGGAAGTCTTGTGCTTTTTGTTGGTATGGCGTTTCTAGAAGCAATTTATTTTTGGTGACCCTGGGGATGTAATTTCATCAAAAATGCTGAAGAACACACTGAAGGAAATGCAGTCAAAGGCAAGAAAAACTCCTACATTCCGTGGAATAATTATTAACGAAACTCTTTCAGACCACTGACTGCATGCTAGTTTTTCAGATTTCAAAATTGTTCAGGGAGCTGACAAACAATTGGGATATAAAACAAAATACCAAAAAGGACTACATGTCTTGGAACTTTTCTCCCTACAGTTCTTTGCCTTTGATGAAAATCAGGAATACCCACAAACCCTCAGAATCAAGTTTCTTTGCCCTTTTTATTTCTTTTATTTTCTTTTTTTTCCAAAGAGATCTACGGACCTTAAGTTATGCTATTTACCCTTAAAAAAATGCAAAAAAAAAAAAAGCAAAGAGAAACTTCCATGAAGCAGAGTCATGACAAATCTTAGAGAGTAAAAATAAATTGCTTCATTGCAATGATAAGCTCCTCTTGTATGTAATTTATGAAAAGCCAACTGTCATAAAATTCTTAATTTATAGTGTTCAACAAAATGCTACTAACTGAAAAGCATTAATCAACATCACCAACTTAATGTGCTTTGTCAAACTTCTCAGTCTGTTCTGCCAAAGAAGAACATTTTTGACAAGTAGATTGATTGGTGAGCTAACAGTGTTTTACTGAGGGGAGAGTGTACAATAAGAACCTTAAAAAAAGATGTTAGCACTAATTCTATTTGCTCATACAGAACCTGTGTACAATACTATTATTTTGCAAAATATGTGTCAATAAGACTGATAAATTATTATGTGGTTATAAGAAATTCTGTTTCAAATTTGATTTCATTCTCCTTGTGAAATAATTCATAAAGAGTGAAAATGTGCAACTGATGTGAAAGATGCCCATTAGATCTGAATAACAATCAACGAAAGAGTGCTTTGCAGGCTCAAGTGGTTAAAAACAGTCATTGATATTCTGGCTTTCAAGCATAAGTAAGCAAAATGAAAAAGCATATACTCGCTTCTACTTTGTCAAGTGTAATAGATACTGCAGATTTAAGATAGAAAGCAGCTCCTTTTAAAAGGAAGGCTTAACTGGGAATCCCATACTTTCCCAGAAAATAAATCACTATTATGTCTTGTTTTTCCTAGTTTTCAGGTATTCCAGCTATTGTAACAAGACACTTTTTTCTGAAAGTGGATGGGAAGAAGGAACTGAAATTTTAACACAAGAGGCTTATAAACAAGATCATACACCTGTCCCGTCATGTAATGCCCATGCTGTTTGGAACAAAGACCTGCCCACAAGCATTTTCCAAGACTGCATGGAAATAAATGTCAGAGATTTGACATAGGAAATTTTGTGCCAGACACGTATGTCTGTGTGAGTATCTGTTAGTGTGGTAAGCATGGGAGAGTGTGACACTGAAGGGTTTTATTCTGTTGATCCTGAGGCAAACGGACAGCACGAGGTAAAACAGTTTTCAATAACTCCACTGAAGTATTTCAAGTATCTCCCAAGTCAAAAGAACAACCCTTCTGGTTCAGACCTAGGGATTTATCTAGCCTTTTCTGCCTTCAATAATAACCATAAAAAGGTATCTAGAGAAAAAAAAAAAAAAAAAGCAAAGCAAAACTATGCAATGCTTTAACCTATTTCCTCCTGTCCTCTGACCACTTTTGATTCAAATTTCCTGAGCATATTGTAGTTTGTCTACTTAGTTACTCCCAATAATGTCTCATTCCAAGTCTTTTTACACTCACGCCTTTGAGACCACATAAAATTTCACATCTCTCTGACATCTCTTGGCAAAGTGTTGGACAGGTAAAAAATCACTGTGGGAAGTCCTACAACACTTTTCAGGTATCATCCCCTAGGTGTAGTGACCATCAGTCTTTCCTCTAGCTACACTACTTGTATTATATGGGGGGGCA
>VYZT01001929.1:20701-35416 GCA_013400735.1 Pomatostomus ruficeps
GTAGCTACACCAACTAAAAGTTTGTTGGCATTTATTTATCTGTTCGTCTACCAGAACACCATAGCAGTTTTCTGTTTGATTAGTATTTACTCTTTTTTTTTTTTTTTTGCTTTTTTTTTTTTGACTCATTATTTAAATTCAAATATCAAAGAACTTGTTGAAAATCTAATTTTGGTATTTAAAATTCCTCAAAAACTTGATTGCATTGTTTTTTAGCTCTCATACTCAGTACCTTAAAATGGAAGCAATATCATCTTCCCACATTGTAACTACGGCCGCTAACACATGTGTTAGCGTAGAAACACATAATCACTGGATGATTATATGCAGGTGCTTTTATTTGGAGAGCTCTGGGAATCAGGGGTACAGACAAACCCAAAGCACCTATCAAATATTCCTAACACCACACATACTTGTGCAATTTAAGTCACAGTGAAGAAATTTTCTACATTTAGTCCTTCTGGAAAGAGAACATAAGACTGAAAATCAAACACAGATAGATGATTTTACACAGTTAAATGAGCCAACCATGGGCAATAGTCCATAATCCATACCTGTGTGCATGGCTTACCGAGTTAGCCTTTCATAAAAACACTCGTATTATTTCATGTTAGCCCTGGGCTAATAGCTTTGGCATTCCCAATTACAGTGAGTTGGCTGACTCATGTAAACTTGTTAATCCCTAATGAGTTGTTCATATGCCCCAGCCCCACAACAAGGTCAGCAAAACTCCCCAGGAAGAGATCACAGTCCACCTCTAGCCTCAACCTCTCACTCCACCAAACTACAGAGGCCTGCTACTGATAATGGAAACCTCAAAGTTACCCAAGAGAAAAATATCTGTCTCTCATAGAATATAATGTTAGGCAAGTATATGGCTATTAGGAGGCTTAGAATAGTGGAAAAAGAGTAAAGGAAACCATTATAACAAGTGAGAAAAATGCGAGTTCTGTCTTTTTTTAAATTCTGCTGTCACAAATTAGTCTTACAAAATTATGAATAATTTGAAAGCTCTCATACCTAAAACCAAAGCCTGAGGACATTCTCATAAGAGAAGTTTAAAAAACTATTCAAGTTAACAAGTGGAAAACACCAGAAAACAAATCTTCTCCCAAGTGTTTAAAATCAAATATTTTTAAGTTGATCTTGGAAAGGAAGAATAGTTTGAATTACTATTTATGAAAGCTTATTTATGAAAGGTTTGTTATTTTTTTAAGTTTATATGTGGTTTTAATCAGCAGTCTTTCACATAAATAAATTGAACCCTCCGTCTTTAGTTTCTAGCAGTATTTAAACTTATTTGCTCTTTCAGTGGGAAAAAAGATCAAATATATGCATTTCAGCTTTCTGTGGAAATTGCTTCTAAAACCTATCACTTTTTATTCTCTTTCAATGGGAAATATATCCCAGTATTTTTCGAAGAAGTAATGACAGGACAGGACCATAAATATTTGGATATGCCTATAAGTCATATTGTTTTCTTTAAGATAATAATTTTCTTAGCTTCAATATGATAATTGTAAAAATATTTGCAGTCCAGGAGACATAGCTACATGAGTCAAAAGGAACACACATGCTTCGCATACACTCAGCATTTTTGTTGTTTTCTGAGCTGCATCAAAAGACGCATGACCAGCAGCTCGAGGGAGGGGATTCTCCCCTTCTACTCCACTCTTAAGAGACCCTTCCTGGAGTGCTGCATCCAGCTCTGGGATCCCCAATGTAAGAAGCTCATGGAGCAAGTCCAGAGGACAGCCGTGATGTCCAGATGATCTGGGGGTTGGAGCAGCTCTCCTGTGAACACAGGCTGAGAGAGCTGGGGTTGTTCAGCCTGGCGAAGCAAAGGCTTCAAGGTGACCTTAGAGCACCTTCCTGTTCCTAAAGGGTGACTACAAGAAAGCTGTGGAGGGACTTTTTACATGGGCATGGAGCAATAGGACAGGGGGGAATGGTTTTAAACGGACAGAGGGTGGGTTTAGATTAGATATTGGTAAGAAGTACTTTATTGTGAGGGTGGTGAGGCACAGGAACAGGTTGTCAGGAGGAGTTGTTGTTGTCCCATCCCTGGAAGTATTTAAGGCCAGGCTAGATGGGGCTTTGAGCAACTTGGTCTGGTAACAGGTGTCTCTGTCCATGGCAGGTAGGCTGGAGCTATAAAGTCCCTTCTAGCAAAAATATTTCTACAATTCCGTGATATACAAACATACTGGCAAAATAGGCTAATGACAGGAAATAGAGGAATTATCATTTTACTGCACATTAGTCTACCTAAAGCTCTGTAAAAAGAAAATTTATTGAGCAATTTTGCTCGTAGCACTACATACATGTTATTACTCTACACAGTTTATGTTTCATATAATGCTTTAGGGAACTTACTAACTATAAAAAAACGCATTATCCTTAAAAAAAACTTACAAAGTACTGAACATGTACAACTAAATATGGAGTTAAAAGTAGCAGCAAAGACTTCCTTCTTCAATCTTATATTTAAATAAGAACACCAAGTGGGCAGCAAGGAAGGATCCTGCAATATCTTTAAAAGGGTAGAGATACAAAATTTTCGTGACTCACAACTCACAAAATTACAGTATAGAAAAAAAGTAACCTTATGATTCAGACTGTAATTAGCAGCTTAGAAAATGCAGAAGAGAAAATGAGTCAAATACCACAGCCATTCAGGGCCTTAAAAATAAGGACAAGAACTTTAAAATCACTGCACTAAATTTACAGTAAGCCTGCAGTGAAGAGAATTTTTTAAAAGGAGACATTTATAGAAAAGGAATCATATATAAGTTAGAGATGAAAGACTTTTTACATTGAAAAAAAATCCTCTTCCTAGAAATAATACAATCAGAAAATTTAGAAAATAACACAATCCTTTCACTGATCAACAGTTTCGATTTGTTTACATTAAGACAATAAAATCAGATACCAATAGTTTTTCCAGAATCAGCATTTCTGATGGCAAATAAATACCATTAAGCTGCACAGAAAGTAGAACACGCAAGTTTTGCTTTTGAACAAAAAGAAACAATTGTTTATTAAGGAGCGTTCCTGTCATTAAAAGCCTGCCCCACTACCAAAACAAGGACTGAATGCTAATTGAGTCTGAGAGGATACACGGAAAATTCATTTGAACAGTTTTCAAATCCGCAGCAGTGAGAGGAGATAGGAAAGCAAGGCCCGATGCTTGCCTCCTTCAAGAGTAGAGGTATTTCTTCATCATGAGGGAGCGGCTCCCTCAAGGCTTTTCACAGCCAAGACCCAGAAAAGCCACAGAGACAGACAGAGATTGTCAGCAAACAAACTAATAAAAAAGTGTCCTGTAAGCTATCTCCCACTGTGTTCTAGGGCAAAGCTAGACTTTCTTTATAAGTAATCCAAACAGAACACTTCTGTGCCTGCAAAACTATACTCAGTCTTTCTATGCAGTTAGTTTATCTGTCCCTGAGGTCATCTCCCAAAGCTTTACTCTCCAACTTATTTTTAGAGGGCATGAAAAGCATTAATCAAATCAAATAAACAAGGGATGGTGTTAACTATGTAATCACTTAACATATATAAATTCATACTGGTATTTTTCAGGAACATGTAGGTGTCTATAGGATAGAAAAAAATAATTTTCCACAAGGTCCTGATTTCTCTACACTTACTTATTCTTTAATCTGTCTCATGCATCATCTTGGGTACTAGAAAATTCACACATACTGCAGAAATCTTTCCCTGGTTGGTTATGAGCTGCTCACCTTCTGCAACCAAAACCAACCATCAGTGACTACAAAAATAAAAAAAATCCACAATACACTACTTTTTTCTTTTCTCTGTGTTTGTTTTTTTTAAGATCTCCATGTTATTATGTGATATCCACTGAGCCAGTAGCAGCTGGTGATACTTTTGTGATGCATTCCCTATAATAACAGATTTCATTTCCTGAGACCAGACATTTCTCAAAAATCTTAGTAGGTTTTTTGTATGGATTTTTTCCGAACATGACAAGGCAAATTTAAAATAGCATCATTATATGAAAAAGAAATAAGAAATGGGGGTTCTTTGGATACAACATTAAACCTAAGAAATATTTCAAGAAAAGGAAGCTCAGATATGCACACACTGCTCCAGTTTTCAGTGGGGATTTCTGAAGAAATAATACAAGATAAATCTAATTAGCTTCAAGGAAATGACAATAAAAGATCAGAGGAGTGAGTAGACTGGTTAAATCTACACGGACTTCAAAAGATTCTCAACAGAAATATTCAAGAAAAAGACTAATGAAGGAAATTAGTAACTGTGATATAGATAGCAAAATTCAAATTGGATTCCAGAATACCACTGTTAGGTTAATGATTTGTTGTATAGCACATGTAGGGAACAAGGGTTTCTGAATATAAAAGGTCTAACATTTAGCTCAAAGCTCTTGTAATTACATCATGGATATGCTGCTTTTTCCCCTTCTATTCTAGTGGAGGATTGTGGATCTTGGTTCCTGCACCTGCTTATTAGCTGCATGCTAGTAATTATTGGATCAAAAGCAGAGCCTGGCATTTTCAAAAAATATCCTGGGGAACCTGGAGAGCTCTGAGTTTAAACAGTGATGTGATGGCAATTCTGAAAACCTGTTAGAGATGAATGGCTGTGAACTATGCGGATCAGGGTAAAATGGAAGTTGGAGAACAGTCAACCAGGGAAGGAGTCCATAGAAAAGAGGGAAGAATATAAAGGAAAGAAAAAAATGACACTACTGTAAGCTCTGCCTAAAGCAAAATATTAAAATTACTTTAAGATTTTAGTAACCAATAAAAATAGCAAAAAAAGGAGATTGTACAAAATGGGCAAAAAAAAGATTGCTTAGCAAATCTTACTTCAAAATTTAAGAAAAACACTGCTGTTTCATTACAAAAACTACCAGGAAGACCACTCTACAGCTATTACCTTGGGGCATAGAGTCATTAATATAGGTCAGGCCATTCATATGAGTTCATAGCCACGCCCTAAAAATATCGTTGTTTCTGTCTGAACAAAATGAAAACCTGGTCTTTCTTTCAAGTATACAATTCGTATGATCTTCAGTTCATAGTAGATTAGTCTAAGCAGTGCCTGGAGAAAATCATTCAGTTGCCTGAATCTGAATTTACATACAAGAGCACCCTAGTTTCAAAGTGGTAAATGATAAGTAGAGTTATACTAACACCAGCATTAGTCAACTCAAATTATGTTTGAAAATGGTCTTAGATTTCTGTTAGTGGTCTGCAAACAATATTAAATTATGTGTATTTTGTATGTATATTCTGGACCTATCACATGTCCAGCTTTCCAAGCAGCTGCTGCATACAGAGGCAACGTGATCTAAGCAAAGGGCAGCCCAGTGGGAAAACTAATGGCAAGGTGCAAGGAAAATGGACCCAAAATCCTACATGGTGATCCCTGTCTTCAGCTCCTGGACAGGTTACAGCAGTAGTAAGTCGAATCAATTCTTGATACCTGAAATTAATCCAACATTTATTATACTAAGGTAAAAGACAACCTAAAAAGTAATTATGTCAAATTTTCTTTCAGGTGTAACCAAACAGTTAACCCAATGTGATTAATCAAATCAGTTGTAACTGAACACTTGAATGGAAATTTCCACTCGTCACTAGTGGCACAAAGTAGCATAATGTAGCAGCTTATCCTGGAGAATGTCTCCTTTTAGCACAACAAAAAAGAAAGCAGCTCATCAGATGTGCAAAGTAAAATGCATATAATGGAGACTTTAAAGCTTTTTAAAAACTCTAAATAAATATGCAATACCAATTCACAACTGTTCTAGAAGACCATCATGGGAACAAAAAAAGGGGAATTAAAAACTTTTCTGGAGTGAGAAACAGTTAATCTTTGATATATAGAGACAGCACCTTTTTCCCTTACCAAGCATTCTCATATAAAGACAGAAAAAGCTAAAGACTCAAATATCTGCTTAATTTTGGTGGTACAATATTTTAACATCAGATACAGAGAATATTGACTCAGTGCATGAACCATGAAATATCCCATAAAACCATAGCATAATTGTATGTGAGCTCTGTAGAAATGTCAATCAGCTGAATTCTGTGGAAGGTAGCAGAGAAACTCTCTCAAATGTGCTATTAGAAGTCCTCAAGCATTAAAAAGCCTCTAAACCACTCAGACGAAAACCGGTCATGCTTGAATAACTATAACAAGCACAATAATAGGTGTATAGTCTCTGAGGCTGTTTGGCAAAATACAAGATACTTTGGCTTTCTTTTTTCTGAATGATAAAGCTCAAGTAATGTGTTGTAGGCCACTTACACCACACACAAAACAAAGAAATCAGTTTAAGGAACCATGTTTTCCACACAAGTCCATTAGCAAAGAATAGATGGGGAAAGACAGAATGGGCTCTTTATGACACTTTACCTGAAGAAAAAAAAGCAGATATCTAGGGACAAGCAGCTGTGTTAAACATTGAATAAGGTACAGACAGCATCATTTTACATTTTCAGAACACCACACACCATGACCTAATTAAGCTTCATCGTTACCTCCTCAAATTCTTTGGGGGGTTAATCCTTAGTTTATAAATACAGAACAGAGATATAATGAGGACAATATCAGTTTGGGAGCAGGTTTCAAATTACAAATTTTCAAGACATCACAAAGGATTCAGAAGCACAAATCTCTTTGGAAGCCAGTCCCTTTCACTGACAATCCACTATACTGTGGGGTGTCTAGCTCATAGATATTCTACTGACTTACCCTGGGCAGGTCTTTTTGGGATGCTGAAAGGTTTACAACAAAAGCCAGTCACTTCACCCTTTTGACTGCGTGGCGTATTTCATTTTCAGGTACTACATAAGTTATAATACTGGCCTTAATAAATCATGTCTGTCACAAAACACAATGCAACTGAACAAACATCTTTTACAGCTTCAGTCAAATGCCCTGGATCATCAACAGTGCAAATGAATTTAGAGGTTACTAAAATCTGCCTACCTTTTAATCAGGTAAAAGCATCACATCTAATAAACACTGGTTCTGTGTGTGAAGAGTGCTACAGAAGATATACAATCAATCTAGAACCTGTGATTTTTCAGTTAATTGCTACTCTTCCCATTATGTCAGCTGCTCTGCAATCACAGAAGTGAATCACGTCTGTCAGTACAAGTGAAGTCTGAGCAATCATCTTAAAGCATCTGTCTGCAGCATTGCCTAAAGGTTGTTTAGATATTTATACATATGATACCAAGACTAAAATTAGATTTTTGTCCTTTACAGATATTTCTTATTGCATAACTAACTACTTTGTCTTCCAGTATATCTCCCAGGATGTAGTGTGATGTGTAAGAGCAATCAGTTGTAGAAACCAGAAGTTTGCATTGCTTCAGTCTGTAAAGTATTTTGTTCTGTAAATGAGAAAATTAACATTTCAGTATGAAATCTGCTCCTTGACAAAGCTTTTTTATTACTTCTATTAGCGATTCATGTAGTCTGGAATTGTAGATATGAATTAATTACACTCTTTGGAGAAGCCAGATGCAGATACATAACCTCCCATGAATGAACACCCCACTATAAATGTTTAATACGAGACAACTTTGTTCATAGTCAGTTTTTTACATTGGGATTGGAATTCTGATATTTCACCCACTTTCACTATTTTTTTTTACTTTTTCAAACTGTGGGTCACACCTATTAAATAGTTAATTGGGAATAATCACATCCTGGATAATGGGCTGTCAGAAAGATGTGCTAGTTTCTAGAAACTTACCCTCAATGTTTTCAGGCCTCCATTAGCACTAAAATCAGCAAAAGAGATATCTGGCCTTGGTTAACTGAGAGCAGTTTGAGTACTCAGCATCGCTATTTTACAGTACCCCTAGTTTTTTACATTTGAATATTTTCTTTTAACAAAAATATTTAGGTTTCTTGAAGAAAATTTTACATATTAGGCTAGTGTCATGCAGGATGAAAAAGATATAAAACTTTGCTCAGATTAATATCTTCAATGTACAAGTCCAACAGGAAGCTAATAGCTTGTTAGCACAACATTTAATGGGAGAGTAACAGATTTCATCCTTACAAGTGATTTTATTCAGGTAGTACAGGGAATTCAGTCTGAATCTCCCATGTCCTATAAAGACTTTAAAACGACTGTATTTCCTCTCAATATGATTAATGGAAAGTATTTCCTTCTCACAGAAATACCCCAAGATATAAATTACTGTGTTACCAATTTTAATTACTATTCCCAAGCAAACACTTAGGCCTATTTGGGCTTATTAAGTATATCAATTTCAGATTAGTTCAAACCCAACACAATAAAGAACTTCAGCTGCTCAAAGCTACCACAGACAACTGTAGCGCTATAATAAAATGGACTCATTCCTACATTATTTCCTGCTCTGCATATTCAAGGCTTCTCAAGCCAAATAAACAAATTTCTGTTGACTTGAATGATTTTCAGGTTACCAATGGCAAAATCCTTGTGTTTGATAACAACACTAACTTTGTAACTAATCCTGTTTTCCTAAAATCATTGTCATCAATGACATATTTCAGCTGAAGTTCATTAATAAGAGTTTAAAATTTTAAAGCTTAACACTGACATTTCACTTGCTCAGACTTTATGCTATAAAGTACTTGCGATCTTTAATCTAGAACATGACATGCCCTTATTTCCACTAACTCTTAGCAAGATAACATTTCTGTGACAACAAGCAGAGAAGAAAGAAAAGAGCTACAAGCCCTGACTTATTATTCATAACGTTCCAGAATGAAGAAAAAATAATAAAGTTTCCACATCACACGAAAACTCAACTGGGAAGTTTTGCAAGTCTAAGCTCACTCATTTCACACACATTCCAACAGTTTAGCACTTTCCTCTCATACCTTATCTTTCCTCACAGTTTTTGTATGTCCAAAAGTGAGGCATGTATCCCAGTAATGAACTGTACTCTAGACTAATGTGGAAGTTTATGAACTAAGGAAAGTCTGCTGGGAAGCTAACTACTGTATAATTCATATTAGGACCTGAAAATCAAAAATTATTTCTATTTCCTCAGCTCTGTGAAGCATTAATAATAGATAACTAATAGGTACACAATTTCAAAAGAATTTATGCAGAAAGACAAATAATTATATTAAACATGGGCCATGGGAATTTCAGAACATATGCAGACTTCTTATTATATTTAACCATAATTTAGAAAATGAAATTATATAAAATAAACATAGAGGACTTAGAAGCAAATCCGGGTGTAACCAAAGAATTCTGCATTTGTTTGACAGTCATATTCTCACTTGGAATAGCATTCAAAACACATCTATGTTGGCCGGACTTGCTTTGCTCTTTACTGCCATTTACTTCAAAAGAGTAAAAATTTGTTTTCACCATACATTATATTCCTTTTCTACTTATTTTCTTTTTCAAAACCTTTTTATAGAATTTCACTACTGCATGGGCATTTTTCTTTGATGTTCAAAATGATCCATTGATATTTTATTCTTTTATTATATGTACAAGTGTTTTGCATTTTAAAAATTATTCTTTGTAATACACCCACAAGAATCAAGACTGAGCCATTTCCACATAAAATTTCTCATACATTTCAAGCCAGAAAACATTACTAGTCCATGTTTATTGTGGCCCTCCAGCAACTCTCACGGGAGGTCATACAGAACTGTATGACAACCATGAAATTATGCTGTATCATTAATAAATAACTTATCATAAATGTCAAAATCCCTCAGCTTCTAAAGACTGCTTTAGTAATTATGTTACACTTAATCTTAAAACAGTGACATTCTGCCCTTTCTTTTCTTCTTTCCTGTACCTCATTTGGTGGATTATCTCATACTTATCAGCAATTTATTATGAATGAGACTACAGAGGTTTAAAATTGTTAATGCAAATCAAGTCACTTGATAGCTTCAGAGTGAACAAACACTAATATTTTTTCCTAATTGCCTAATGCTTTCTCTTGAATAACTTGCAAACATTTGAAACACACTTCTATCATTAGCATAATATAATCATAATGTTCCCATTTAATTACAATTTATTTGAATGACTAATCATCAGTTTCATGTTTTAAAATAATGGAAACATTTTACAAACTGCAATGTACTATCTGCTTATCAAAGCATTAGTATAAAGGAAAGTTGCAAGATACATGGCCAATACTTTCATTAGCTCACTGTCTTTAAAAATATTTTCTAAATCTTTTGCAACCTCTGTGACAGACTAAAAAAAATAGTAAGTTTATGCATATCCATGAATGATGCAAAGGGAACTGTCTCCCAGGAATAATTTATCCAAACTATTGGGTTTTTTTCCAGCCTATGCCACTAATAACCTCAGTTACTGGCATCATCCCAGTAAAAATGAGTCATCTTAAATTTGAAGGATATCAACTGCATTTTTATTGCCATGTTAAAAATTAAGGACTTCATAGCCAAACACAGCATTATTTCAATTGAATTTTCTCTGATTTCATTAAATGATAGAAGAGCAGAACATAGAACATCAACCAGGAGAAATGAAGGAAAACTGTTAGGATCAAACCTTCCATACCTTTCATTCAAGCTGTCCCTCCTGTGTCATCTTTGATGTGTATGCATCAGTGCTTGTTATTTGCTATTTGCCACATATTCTACATGCCTTTGATTCCACTGCAAGTGGAAAGAGCAGTGCAGGTCAGCACTTTTTCCCCTACACCCCCTTTCTGTCAAGTCCTCTGTTCTACATGCTCATCCTCTTCATTATCACATCTGTGCTGGGACAGGCACCAAAGAACTGTCAGCATGTTTCTTGCTAAGAGAAAATGCTGCTTGTAGCCCTCTTTTGAAAGCCACACACAAAGTCTATTCATAGCAAAAGTTTACCTCAGTGACTAAGGAAGTAAAGGATCACATTTTATGTATTCTTCCAAAGACTGATGCATCTGAGAGAGAATATTAAACAGTGGTGAGAAAACTCTCTCTCAGTAAGAGATTCAAGCCCAAATCAAATCAAAAATTCAAACCTCAGTGAAATTATTTGCTAAAAGTGACTCTCCTTTAACCAAATACAAGCCAGCAGCCTGATTGTTATTCAAGGAGCTTCCAAAACCTACAGTAAAAAAATAGATATATATCTACTAAATGTTTTCAAATAATTAAAAATAATCTTAAAAAAAAAGTTAGTTGGTAATGAAAACTTTCCCTGCTGCTAGAAAATGTGACTTCAGCACTCAACCTGTCAGCATCTTTTGCTACAAGAATGCCTTTCCTACTAAAAATTCAAAATTGAAATTATTAATGGGTGAACAGATGGAAAATTAAAGCAATTTATATATCTGAATTATTTAGGTCCTTAATCACTTTGTGTTATCTTATTGTGAATTGCTCATTCACACAACAAAGGCTGTAGATTTATAAAACAGCTTGTCATAGTGCATTCTCCACTAGTAACTCCAAGAATTACTCTCCACTAGAATATGTCCAAGTTGTAGCCATTAGCATAAACTCTTTTAATAAATCTGTCAGTTCCATACGGCTTCTTTAGAGGGATAATGGTCTCCCCTTAAACACCACCAAAAAGCTTTAATCAATTTCAGAAAGCTATCACACATTTATTCCTCTTATTCTTCTTATTAGAAGTAAGATTTCTCCCAACATCTCTTTTTTGTAGGCAGAAAAATTCTTTAGTTGGACAATTTCTTTGCTAGGATAACCTTTATTATTATGCCTGCATGATAAGAGCTGTTTGTTTTGCCCTTGATCTTTGTTCTATTCCCACTATAATTTGGTTGCTTTTTTCCTCATGCATATTCATATCCAAGAAAAAGTTACTCTGGACTTCTCACTCACTCTCTCCCCTCATCCACCCTCTAATTTGCTATATTTTTATTTTAAAGGCAAAACACTAATAGTTCGGTAAATTAAAATAATATCAATGGAATAAGCAGCTCCTCTTAAAGAATTGAAAATATTATTATATCTGTTAGAATATAACAGGCCATTGTCCACTTTCAAGGCATGAAAATAGAAGAAAAGATAAGCTAGAGCATCACAGCAAGTGACTGATGTGTTAGAAACAGCAAAACAAGCCACACAATTCCTCCAGGTTCTTCAGTCTCTTACCTTCCATTTACATAGATTCTAGCAGAGAAAATCTTCCCATTTAGATCTGATTGCAGCCAATACAACTGTTCTCTTCCTGATTTTTTAGGCAATCTAAACCAAGAAAGTTCTGGACTAAATCAATATTTTTGGTTGAAGGGACATCTGGATGTTAGCTTTCTGCTCAAAGTAAGACTGAAATGAAAAGTAAGATCAAAATTGGATCAGGTTGCTCGAGGCCTTATCCTGTCAACTTTTGAAGATCTCTGAACATGGAGATGCAACAACCTTTCTAAGAAATTGTCCTACTGCTTAAGCAGTCTCATCGCAAAATAAAAGTATGGACCATTTAGCTAATTTTGGGCATAGTTTCTGAAATATAATGAAGGTGTTCAATCAGTGTCTACTTTGGCACAGATATTTTGATACTTAGTATTTTTGTGGATAAATAAGAGTGTGAAGCCAGTGGCAGCTGGAAATAAACGTCTATAATAGAGAAAATGGTGAGAGAATAATACAGAAAATTATACACAAAAGAGATAAAAGAGAATAGGAAAGCAAAACCAACAAGGAACAGAAATACCATTGTTCTGATAGGATAAATATATACAGAACAATATTTTTAATGTGTAAGAGAAAGGAACAATTCAAATACATAGTTCCTAGTCTGCAGCAAAATTGCATTTTTTATTTCTTGTGGAAACTTCCAACAGCTTGATTTTATATTCAGGATACTTTACATATTTTGGAACTACCCTTTTTAGAGTTGGAACTACCTGTTTTAATCCACTTCTTTAGTCTGTTTCCCTACACTGGCAGTTCTCAGCCATATTTTTTTCGGACTCATTTCAGACCCTTCACCTGGTGAATGATGTCACCCCTCCTACCAACCCAGTCACAAAACTCAACACTCATTTCCTCAAAGCCAAATTTTGAACCACATTTTTTGAAATCAAACCCATTTGATTCCAGTATTTATCCTTAACCTCCAGGAAGCCTTAGACTGACACCGGATGACTTTAACTCTCCACCCTTAAAAATTAATTGCAATGCACGGCAGTCAAAGTAGCCAAATTGTGACTTCTCTTTCTGAGTACATACAGTACCTGTCCAAGATGAGTGAGAATCTCTTTTGATGGTTTGACAACTCTGATTTTCTCCCTGCTGGCTCTTCAGAGATGCAAAAGCAAATCCAGCTGATCACATTCTCCTTTGTAGTGCCATTGACTCTAATACCTTGTATTTATGTTTCTGCCATATTTGACTTCAAAAGACAACGACACTGTACATGTGAAAAGCTTCTACAAAGCTTCCCTCACATGCCTTTTTTGAAGATCAAATCAAACCCTAGGCATTAGTATTATGATTCTGATATATGCTACTTGCGAGAAATAATGGAAGAAAATCACTTCAGTGTAATATTCTTTTCCCTTTAAGAAAAAATAGCAGGTCTGTTGTTCAAATGAATACAGCTTCTTTTAAGATTGAAATACCAAACAAAATCTAAAATAAATGTATATGCTTCATGACAGGCCTCTGCATCAGCAGAAGCGCATAGATTCCAGCTAATTTCAGTTTCTGTAGAATTTGCCTTTCGTGTGGTCACTGTTCTGACTGTATTTCCATAGCTACCTCTGCAACCTGTGGTTCTTCCTAGTTTTTCAGAACAAGAAGCAGCAGTTTACATATTATTTTTCTCCTCCTGAATTCAGCCACAGCTATAAATTACTGAGAGTATATTAAAAATAGTGATTATAGGCATATGGATTCCTAGAAGGAAAGGATTAATTTGATTTTTGGTTAAAAAAAATTGGTTTTAATATTTCTCATAGCTGTGTTTCTTCGCCCATTCATCAGTCCTCATTTCTTATCTCCAACATTACTGCTGCAACAGGGAAGAATGAATTGCAACATACATATATATTTCACTTGGTAAACTATTCAAGTTGCAAATATGAATCAGTTCATTAGTAGTGACATTGTGGTAGAATCTCACTTCTGTGGATAGAAAATATTTGTCACAATCAATAGATACAAAGCAAAGTATAAAAGGTTCTAAGATATCTATTTGTGACATCCCATGCTTAAGGGGAATGGAGTACCCAAGATTCATAGATGCTCATGGTTGAAAGGAACAACATAAATCAAAGGGTCTGAAAAAGCTTACAAAGTTTTATTAGTTAATTACGCACTTGGCAAGGAAATTGGGATATTAGTCCCTGAACTCCTAGTATAAGCACACAACATTGGTCTGTGGATAAAAGGGTAGGGTAAAAGAGAGGAAAGAAAGAAAATATGAATTTCACCAGTCCTGGCTCCAGCATGGATCCAGTCAGGATCCATGTCCAGGGGCACATGCACACCCAGGCTTTGTGGGGGTACCTATTTATAGTTAAGTTTTCTCCACACTGGAGATAAGCTTTTTGCTTTCTAAACAAATTAGTCATCATGTGCAGTTATTCTTCTAGGCCTTTCTGGAAATGGTTCAGAGGACTTCAAGTGCCCTTGGTGGTCTTGATCCTCTGCTACAGCCCACGTCTGCTTCTTGACCTCATTCCTGCACTTGCATTGCACTGTATTGTGCTTTGTGGACAGCTGTGAGCCCTTGCCACTCCC
>VYZT01001930.1:0-16262 GCA_013400735.1 Pomatostomus ruficeps
AGAAGGGACTGGGGACAGGATCAGAAGTGGTAATTCCTTATACTGAATTTCATCCTGTGAGTTCTCTGCACAAGAGAAACAAAACTTGAGTGAAAACACTTTTGTTCTGCATTATTTGGTTTTGCGCTGTTGGGTTTTTTGTTTGGAGTTTTTAACAGAAGGAACATCAGTTATGATTAAAAAAAAAAATCTGACTTTAATGTCTGTATCGTTGAAATGATGGTATGTAAGGAAGCAGGGAATGCTCTACCCTGATGCAGGGCTTTGCTTGTCACGAGCTCTGTGTGAGATTTTGGGGCTTTCCTCAGTGCTGGAAGTCGCTGTCCTGCCTGCAGCCTGTGACTCTCCCGGGACAGAGGCCCCTGCCTGTTCCCTCAGGAATCTCCATGCCTGCTGGAGTGGCACTTTGCTCAGTTGCAAACCACGCTGGGTTTGAAAGCAAAACTTGTACCATATCAGGTTTTTAAGAACAGGGCTCATTTAAAAAAAGACAGAGTTTCTTTAAGGTTTCTTTAACCCCATTAACACAGCTGTTAAGAACATAACCACCAGACTGTGTTTATTTTTTGTGGGAATTCTTGGCAATCACTCAGGGGATGCTATTTCCCCCATTTCTTTGCTTCTCCCTCCACTAGAGGCAGAAATTCAGCTTTTGCTCTGTTGAAGAGAGTCGGAGAGCTGCCATCAGGGCTCTGTGCCCAAGCCATAGGGGAGCAAAAACTCTCTGGTTGCTTGGTGATAAGATGCCCAAATCAGGTGTTCCTGAGCCTGCCATAGGCTGTTTCTTCATGGCAGAATGGACAGGTTTGGTTTTTGGGATGTGAGGACTGAGATGCGTGACTGATCTGGTCAGTTATTGCAGTTATCACAGAATGGTTTGGGTTGGAAGGGACCTTAAATCCCATCCCATTCCACTCCTGCCAAGGCAGGGACACTCCCACTGTCCCAGGGTGCTCCAAGCCCCGTCCAGCCTGGCCTTGGGCACTTCAAGGGCAGCCACAGCTTCTCTGGGAAGCTGTGCCAGGGCCTCACCACTCTAAAAAGAAAGAATTTCTCTTCAATTTCTGATCTAGATCTCCTCTATTTATGTGTCTCCCTCATAAACTGTGACACAAAATATTTGTTCAAACATTAACGTGACCTTCCCTGCCCAATTTCCTGTTAAGTCAAATGAGAGTTTGTTGGGTCTTTTGCTGAACTTCTGAGAGGTGCTCACATGAATCACAGCTGACTGAAAGCCCTGTAAAACCTTTCCATCTGTCTCTGGGGCTAGAACAGGACATGCCCAGAAAGTAAAAAAGAATAACTCTTAATCAATAAAAATCTTTCTGGCGATTTTTCTATATCTGGAAGTTAATTTTCAAAATGTCTTAATACTCTCCTTCACCTTGACAGCCTCATCTTTCACTGGTTTTGACTTCAGTCACTGTGCAAGCCAGAGTTGAAAGCAAAAACATTTATTCAATTTTCCCCTCCTTTTTAAAAAGTATTGTGTACTGGGTAGACAATAACATTATCTTGGAAATTTATTATCTTTTCTATCAAAATGTTTCTTCTGTTTTTTAATATGAAAAATGACCGTATTTCTGAAATTTAATGTACAGTGTTGGCTTGGTAAGAGGAAAAAGCCTAATCTAAAGATGGATTATTGAAAAATAAACACTAAAAATATTGAATACTCTTAAATTTTTGGCACCTGAGGACAGTTTAAGAATGGGGCTAAATATGGTCTAACATCCATTATTTCCTTTTAATTTTTTTGACATCAAAGAGGGTGAAGTAATCGCAATCTTACAAAATGTGATAGAAATGTTTTTATTATGATCAGTTAAGGTCAATTCTTAAGTGTGGGAGGGAAATGAGCTTAATGATCAGATTAAGTAAACATATTCTTCAGATCAGAACTTAATGTAACTAAGGTGAAATTATTTTATATTCTTTAGATACCTGTATAATTTTCTGACTATTTAAATAGCGTCTTGCTCAGAGAAGGAATCGTGTCTGCAAAAGATGGGTTCTGTGCTTCTTCCTTTTTCTAATCAGGTGTTGAGGAAGTTTGCTCCTTGTGCCGCTGCCTTTGTTCCCAGTATGGATTCAGGGCTGCTGGACGAGGTTTGGCTCGATTGTCCGCTGCAGTTCAGCAGCTGGAACAGCTTTAGGAAGGGAAAGCCTTTGAACCTGAGAGCAGCAGTGATGGGAGTGAGCGGTGCTGTTCCCACCTTGGGGTGACACAGCTGCACAGGCACAGGTTGTCCATCGGCCACCATGTCCCGCAGAGGTGATGCCTCATGGAATTACAACCCAAGGTGCAATCTCCAGAGGAGCTGTCTGAGATGGTCAAAAGGGCCGGTCAGTTGATGCGTTCCATCCCTGCAGGCCGGGAGAAAGGTGATACAATCATTGCTGGTCACAGCTGGAGGTCTCATATTGAATGTATTTTAAACGTTCAGCCGCGCCCTTACCCACACGGTTGGGATCGTCAACTCTGTGTTGTGCCAACGCCTCGAACCTGTGACTTGTAGGAATAAGGCACTTTGCCCTTCTTTGTGATATCACTGAGTCCTGCATGTGTTCTTCCCTCCTCCTGGTACTCCTCTCGCTGTCTCGCCGCGTTTCCCGCTCGCCATTCCGTTAGCGGTGGCGCTCCGATGGCTCGCGTTTTATGTCCACGCAGTTCTGGCGTTCCCTTACCATATGGTCATCCTGATGTTGCCATTTGCCTCAATCATCCTTTTTGTAGCTGCTTGAACATCTTAATTGATCTCCTGAGCTATGTTAAAGATTTATAACAGCCGTCGGTGTAATTCATTTCACGAGCACGTAACTGCGCCTTTCCGTCTGATTGGATGTCCACGCCTCTCCCTCATAAAAATGCACACAAAGCTTGGCCTTGTGTCTCTGTGGTGAAATAATGGTTGTCTTGAAGGATATTAGGAGCCTTGTACCACTCCAGCCCAGCCAGGAGGATAAGCTGTGGCCTCTCAGTTGGTGCTAACAAGGTGTTCTCAGCTCTCTCTCAAACAATACCTCAAACTGGAGAACTTTTCCTTTCTTCCCTAGTAGCAGAGATGGTGAAACTTTTTTTTTTTATTATTTTTTGGAGTAAGATTCAAAGCCATGTGTTGATAATATTGTTAAGCTGAAATGCATATATCAGAGTGGTGCCAGTGCCAGGAGCTGCTTTTGGCCAGGCCCGTGTTTCTTAGTGTACGCGGCAGAGGCATGTGCAATTAATGATGTTGGCAAAAGGAGCGCTGTAGGAAGAGCACACGAAATGAGAGGTTTGATGGTTTCTGCAAAGTGCTGTGCCCATCTTTTCATGCAGAAAATGAGTAAACCATTACTCTACATATGATTGGAGCAGAACAGAGCACTTTTTGATGGGGTTTGTCAGAGAGCATTCAGAAGGAGCTGTATGTTAGAAGATAAATTTCATCACCCGGTTAAGAAAATATGTCTAAGGGTAGATAGGAAAAAGATAGGGCACATCCTCTGTGTCATTAGAGGGGTGGATTTTTGAGTGTAAATGAGAGCCAAGTCTGTCTGATGAAGAATTTTCATCAGGATATCCAACTATGGTGTAGTTGTTGAAAATTATCTTTGGCCAGATGTTTTTCTCAGGACCTGTAGCCATTGTGACTTCCTTTCTCACCTGTGTGAGTGAGCTAAAACCTTCTTTATTTCCCTTCAGCTTTAGTTTGGATTAGAAGGTGTCAATCTGATACCAGATTTTGCGCTTTTTTGGTAGAACCTCTGTGTAACAGTTCCTGGTCAGACTTTAACTGTGCACTGGCCAAACACTCAGCAAAACAAGACAGGTGAAGAATTTGTCTTGCAAAAATTTTTAGGAAAAGTTTTAGTGGATGTGTGGAACCCATTTACTTCACTATTCCTTTGCTAAGAACCTTCTCCTGTCTTTCATTCCTTTCTCTTTGTGGTAGTAACAAATTTGAACGTTACTCTGTGTCTACGCAGGTAGTTTGTATTTATTCAAAGGTGTTTCGGTTTTTTTTGATTTTTTTTTTCCTGTTCTCTGATGTCACCCATCTCTGAGCTGTAGTTTTCTAGCAGTAGTTTTTTTCTCACCAGTGGTATCTGTTCTAGTCTGAACCACTTCTGGTCTCAAATGTCTTGTATTTGTTTTTGGAAAGTGAGGTCCCTTTAGTGGGAAAATCAAAGTATTCCAAAGCTTTGTGTTACATAGGAGATTGGGATGAAGCACAAACCTGTGTTTCTCTTCTCTCCCCTGTAAGAAGAAAGAAAACTCTACACCTCAAAGCAATAATGTTAAAATATTAAGTTAAAACTTGGTTCTAAAGTCAGCAACTCTTAATTAATCTTCCTGACATATTTCAATAATCATAAAAGCTGTATAAAGTTTGGAGTTTTTAAATTTTTTTTTTCATAAATGGGTTGAGCCTTTGGTCTTAGACCTTCCTGCAACATGGACAAATTTGCAAGGAACCTTCCAAGGTTGGAATAATCTCTTTTTCTGAGCAGTACCGAGTAAGTTATGACTTACCTTTGAGATAGATGTTGCTATTTTTCGCAAATTCGAAATACTTCAATTTTTAGATGTTTGTGGGGTTTAAAAGTGATGTTATCAGGCAAAATCATTTCGTAAGAGCAGGTCTTTCTTAATTGTATGACAGCCAAGAACTCCGATTCCTCAGTTTTGCTCCTCATCTCCCAAGAACATTCACTCCCCAAATAACTTTTCAGTGTGTGGCCATTCCTCTGGGACAGAAATAGTGAATTTATTGCCTGGGTAGTTCTATTGGAAAGGTCCAACTTGAACCCAAGGAAGGTGTTTCATAGTTGACCAAAGTATTTATAAACAATCTTCTGTTCTGCTTGGAAAATACCGGGGGAAAATCCTCCCTGTTTTTGTGTCAAATAAACCACGTGAAGTAAATACGGAAAAAACCCCCCCAATCTTGAAGAGCGTCATTAAAATCAGAGAAGAAAACAAGCAATGAATGTGTGTGCTCACCTTGGCAGTAAAGTTTGATGACGTGTTGTCCATCGCTGCTGCTGAACGCGGGCGCCGGGAACGGCACGGACCCTCGCGCCCGGCCTGTGTTTGTACATAATGCTGCAACAGCTGGTTTGGATTTTAAAAATTCTGCTTTTATTAGAACACTGACTCTTGTTTATCGTTATTGATTTTATTGGGTTATTATTGACTGACTGCACCCCATGGGCCTATTAGTGAAGTGCTGGTAAAGCATTAAAGGAGGGCTTGGGCCTTTCTGTGCTTTGTACTTACAACATTTGCTTTTATCGTGACTTTCAGCCAGCTGCCTAACTACAAACATGGGCAGTCTCGCCCACCAGAGACTGAAAGAAGGACAAGAAAGCAAAGAAGTTTCTATTTTTTCAGTCCTTAGAAGAACAAAACAAAGTTTTGAGGTTATTTACTGTTTTGTTTGACTAATTCTCAGGGAAATGTTTGCATCTTTCTCATGTCCCTAAGACTTCTTGCTAATATTAGAAATAGAACAAACTCATCAGTCTTACTCAAAAATTAATAATAAAAAGGCTCTGCCATAACTTTTATATGCTATTTGATCTTTCTGTGTGGAAAAGGAAATTTATTTTCTTATTAATATGAATCAAATGGTGCGTGATACTCAGTGCGAGCCAGAGCAGAGTTGGGTGAACTCTGACTGGTTGTTCATCAAAGTCTAGAGGCCATCCTGAAGACATTTTAGGTATCATTGGCTAATCTCTCTTAAAACTGTCCTCTCATAGTACTGTAATCGCTGGATGCTCCCAATAATCTTTCACCTTTCACTTCAGCGTTATTTTTCTTTCCCCTGCTCCATAGAAATAAAACAATAATTTTTTTCCATTATCCCCCAGTTAAAGGTTATGGGGTGGCCTTAATGAGCCATAGCAGCATCAGGGGAAGAGGCACTGAGCAAGTGTTCAGCGACTTGTTTGTGAAGGTTCCATCCCTGGGAGTGTCCAAAACCAGGGTGGACGGGGTTGGGAAGGTGGAAGGTGTCCCTGCCATGGCAGGGGGTGGAATGAGGTGAAGTTTGAGGTCCCTTCCAACCCACACCATTCCATGATCTTAGGATTTACCACATACTGGAATAATCAACTTCATGAATGTATGAGGGGACAATTTTCACAAAAACGTCCCCTCATGAAACTGCAAGAATTTGAAGAACAGCTTCCTTTGGGTGAGGAGAACAGGAAGGGAGAGTAGAAGAGAAACATGGGAGTCCTGCAGAAAGGAAACTGCAGAAGCCACGGGGAAGTGACAGAAATGTCCTGGCGTCAGAGCATGAGGAATGCCCATATTCCATTGTGGAAGAAAGAATTTGTATTCCCAAAACTACACGCAGACAATCAGATTGGGATGGCAAGGAGGCCTCAAGCAGGGGCCTCCACTTTGCTGTTGATGGTAGCCTGTTGCTGCTCCTGACTGCTGAAAATGTGTTATGGGATAACAGAAATGGGTTAAAAATTAGAGTCTTTTGCTCCTCTCTAAGGGCAACAAAGTTAGCATACATTAATTATGGAAATCATATTTTTCTCTGTCAGATCCACTGCTGTGAGTAGTAATACCTTCTCCCGAAAGCTGTCACAAAGTAAAACCAGTGACAAGAGATGTCTCTGCAGCCTCCTGTCAGGCTGAACTGATGGGCAAACTTTGTTCTGGCTGCGAGCGGGGCATTTTTGGGGTGGTTATAAGAAAAGAGCACCTAGTGTTGAATAGACTGTAATGGTCATGTGTCCATGGGTTTTAAAACTGCAAATTAAACAGATTTCCTGCCTTGCTTGTCAGAAAAAACTCACCAAATTGACGTTTGTGTTTGCTCACCTTTGCTGTGAACTTTGAGGATGGAAAGGATCACAACAGAAGAGGTGCTGAAAATGAGGGTGTGGAGGAAAACTTACCTTAGGATTGTAAATCCAAATAAATTTGTTTTTCAAGATGATCTTGGTGCAGGTTCAGCTCACCAAGGAGTCTCCTGGCCACTCCCAGCCAATCCAGGGTTTGAATGTGCCATTAAATGAGAGAACTACAGTGGAACTTTGTTCAGATACAAACACATTTTATTTTAAAAGCAGCCTGATTTTGTGTCTGAGCCCCACGATGGGAGCAGCAGTCAGCAGCCAGGCATCACCAGTGACTGGTTAATTTGCTGGTACAATCAAACAGTGAGATGCTCTCACAATTGACTGTGCCCACAATTTTGTGCTTGACTGCAGGTGCAGAATCGAGGATGCAAAAATCAGAGCACAACTTGATGATGGCTTAAAAATTTGGTCCATTCCTGTTCAAAAATCTTTAACTTCTGTTTGTCACAGAAAAGAAAATGTTTTGGATTTTTTTAGTTTTTTTTTCCCCAGAATTGGAGTTCACCAAGCTTTACTCTCAGGGATAAATAATCCACCTGCAAGCAGATACCATATTTATACTGTAATATTGAATGGAAATAAAAATTACAGTGCTGTAAATAAGGTGTTTTTATAGCTTTTTCTAGCTTCCCCCCCCATAATAAATTAATTAATAGATCCACTTATCCCAGGTAAATTAGCGTTTGGACTGTTATTTTTTTCCCCTTTTAAATCTTTTAAAAATTCAATATAAAAATAGTAATTAAAAATCCTGTCATAAAAATAAGCATTCAAAAAGTTATTTTTAATAAGAATCACTCTAGAAAGCTGCAGATATTATAGAAATTGAATGTTTTCTTTTTTATCTGACAAAATATGCATATTAAAAAATGTTTTGATGGTGCTTAGACAGAAATATTGTGTTATTCAGTGGCAGCAGCATTACACATGTGTGAAATATAAAACTCTTCTGATAAAGTCAGTTATACACTTGGCCAAATTCAGCAAAACTAGACCCCCGTGTCAGCCAAGCAACACAATTCAGGGGCTGCTTCCTTATATATGATTGAAATGCTTAATATTGATATTATTATATGGATGTCAAATGTTCAAACGGTACAATTCAGGTTTATGGAGCTAATTAATTATTTCTGGATAGTAGCGAGTTGGATTTCCCAACTAGTCTACTTCAGAAAATTAGTTAATATTCAGAGAAATGCTTTTACTTTTATAAACTGAGATTTATGTTGTATTTTTGATAACTATAAAAAAGCACAGTGCATTTCTCGAGCAATGTTTTGCTTTCATCAGTGAAGCCGAGACTGATTTGTTGATCTGCCCCTCTTCATTCGTGTGCAGTTCCCAACCCCTCCTTTGTGCTGAGGGACATCTCTACTTGATGAAAAATTGACCTGGGATAGCTGGGGGAGAGAATTTCTCTGTTCTGTGCTCAGGGTCACACTGGGACAATGTAGGACAGCGCTTGGTGAGAGTCAAAAACCAGAAAGCCAAGCTGGAGTTTGTACATTTGATTTGTGCTTTGTTTTGTTTTTGCATCCTTCTCCCCCAAATAGTGATTTTAATTTTTTTCCTACATTTGGGAGATTATTTTGTAGAAGAGGTGATATTTCCCTATCCAGGTATTCCTGTCTGTCAAAAGGAAGTTTGGATCTGCCCCTTGAGGGTTCTCAGAAATGAGTTGGGGTGAAAATTGGAGTTTGTAGGGCATGACCAGGGAAAGGAGGTGTCTGCAAGGATCCTTCAGCTGCTCTGTGGTGTCCATGTGCACAACCTTCCCAGAGTCCAGAATTCTTCCTAATCCTAATCCTCCTGCTCTTCTGCAGGCACCTGAGTGAAAGTAGAACCTTTGAGTTGTTTTACTCCTTTTATGTTGCTCGTAATTTTTTCCTCTGCTCCTCCTGCTGCCTCTTCCAGGACTGCTGTAATTTTTAATCACTGCAGGTCTGTTTTAATCTCTGTTCCTCATTAAAGAACAAATGACCAACCCAACAAAAAAGGTGCAGGGGAATTTTGGCGGGAGTTTTCTGCTTTCTTTTTCTTTTCCTTTGTATCATCACATTTCCTTTACCTCTTGTCCACCCCATTTCCTTCTCCCAGTCCTTTGCTCTCTTCTGTTGTGTCCCTGTTCCTTTATGAATTCTTCTTCCTTGCATTATGTTTCTGCTCATTCCTCTCTAGTCCCTGCCAGTTTTTAGCAGTCCATGATTTCAGATGGAAAATCTGTCGCCAGAGCCCCTCCTCCACCACCATTAATGGCCACTCTCGAAGGCTGCCCTGCCCTCCGCCGTCTAATTTCAGACACTGAGGGGGCAGCCGAAACAGATGGTTGGCACAGGGCTGCATGATTCACCGCTTGAAATCATGGTGCAACATCGCTGAAATTGGTGAGGGAGAAGGAGCTCTGACATTTGACAGAGCCGTGTAAAAATTGCCTGATCCAGGCAAAGTTCAGCCTAATCACTTGACTGTTATTTTCCAGATGTACCGATCACGTGGCCGTAATTGTAAGGATGATGTTGACAGCGCACCGTTTCCCAAACATGCTGCACTCGTTCCTAACAAAATGCATCTCCCCTGGGATGCTCAGGTCAGGCTGCTGTGGGGAATTGTGCGTTGCCATTTATTCATCCTTGAATTTTCTTTTTATTTATTTTTTTTTCATGTGTTGGTTCATTCATCTGCTTTGCGACCACAGAAGGTTGTAGGTTTTCAGGTACACAGACAAAAAACTAAATAATAAATTTGAGCACTTTCTTTCAGGCAGGTTTCTTCATGAATTGGACTAAAGTGACAATATTTAAATGTAAAAAATAATGAAGGATCAGAAATAAGTAAGGAAAATTGTAGGGCATCAGCTTTTCAGTGTGTATCTGAATGGATTACTGCAGTCAGAAAAAGAGATTTTCATAAGGATGATAAGGCCCTGGTGGAATTGAGGCAAATACAAGACCATGCAGATTCTCTGGATAATATTTACAGTTAAAATTGTGGAAGTATCCCAGCATCAAATTTCATTGATTTTTCCTAAGTAACTCCTTGCTGTTTATTTTGGGTGTCTTCTTCAAAGGAACCACTTTGGACTGAGCCACCTTGGAGCAGAGCAGTAAATTTCCTCTAAAAACTTTTAATCATGAAGGGACAATGATCTTTTCCATGGTGGAGATACCTGTAACCACAACAAAGCCCAAACTCTTCACCGCACAAGTTGAAAAATGGCTTAGGGGATAGAAAGAAAGAAAGAAAGGAAAAAAAAAGGATGAATTTTAGATGAACACTTAAATTTTAGGTGCTTCTGAGAAATTCCCAACCTTTGCTCAGCCCTGATGTCGTTTGAAATGTCTGAGCATTGAGCTTAGTGAAGCTGCTTATAATTAGTCTTGCTAATTTTTATGAATTTCGGGGAGAGCTTCCCAAATGTTCTCCGCCTTCTGCTGCTCCTCTTGCTCTGAGCGCGGCTGCGAATCTCGCTGCTGATTTAGATGTCAAAGTGGTGACTGAAATATCCTTAAATGTCAATGCTGATTCTGCTTAACTCCCTTGAAAATCGATCAGGTCTTTGTTCACTAAAGCTGGTGCTGAAGAAGGAGAGGAGAAGTGGAAGAACTTCATTTGCAGATTTCAGTGACTTCTTTAAATTCTGTGGGTTTAAACCCTGGTTTTTCTGGGTAAAGATGTTTTAAAATGGACAGAACCCTGGATCACCTCCTGTGTTTTCCCAGCTGAAAGGCTGCTTCTGTTGTCTCATAAAATGAACACCTGGAGAGCTTCAGCCATGAATGATGCATTTCCCAAGGGCTTCAGATGGCTCAAACTCCTCGGGACAGAACAGGTCTGGAAACAGAATGAGCTGCGGAGTGTGGAGCTAAATGAGAATATTTCATTGTAAGGAAGAGGTTGGGAGCAGATGTGGGCATCTCCAAACGGGGAGAAGCAGCACCATGGGGGAGACTTTAAATAAACCTTTGATAAAAACCTTGTGGGCTGATAATTCCTAGGAAATAAAGATTATGGAGCTTTGCTTCTGCTCATGGACCTGTTCCTCTGGTAACAATATTAGTTAGGAAAAACTAATTAGGAGAAACCTGGAAGAACAGACAGAATGTGACTGTGGAAATCCCTGCACATACCAGAGGTCCCCAGTATTTTAAAAACATTTTACCTTGACTTTGGTGCTTGTGTGTGAAGATGAGTCCAAGTCCAGGCTACCAGTTGAGAAAATGCAGGTCTTGGGGTTTTACTGAAGAGTTAGGAAAATTAATGCTTTAATATGTCTTTTCAAACTGGAACCTGCATCTTCTGAATTTATAAATTAATAAATTCTGAAGTTGGTTGGTTGGTTTGGGGTTCATTTGTTTGTTTTTGTTTTGGATTTTTTTGGTTGCTTGTTTGTTTGGGTTCTTTTTAATCTCCATTTGTAGTTGAGATTTTCTGGCAAACTGGTAGCTGGATTCTGTTCCAGACAGGGATTCCTGTATGATTTAAGTGTTTAAAATCCTTTTCTAACAGTGAGATCTACTTAATACAATAAATCCTCTTGAGAAAGCGTTTCAGACCCACCTAAGCCAGGCACTGCTTTTTGCCTTCTGAATTTCCTTGTGAACTCTGTTGAGACTTTCTGACCATGGTGAACTTGGTTGAGAAGAGGCAGACAGCAAAATATCCAAAATATCAGAGTATTCTGTGTCTCAGTTCTGAGTGTTTGCTGTTCTCACTGGATTAATAAAAAGGACCCTTGGCACCAGGGAGAATGAACTTCCATGGGGCCACGAGTGTGAGGACCTGCTCCAGGACAGGGAGCAACTTCAGCACCTTGTTAGAAATTTCGTCCTTTAATTTAAATCTCTTTTGGCTTGAAAATGTCTTTGGAATGAAGGTAATTGAAGCTGTAGGGTTGTAATAACAACCCCCAAATTCTCATTATTTAGTGTAGTTGATGGAAAAGGCTGAGAAGTAGAAAAGGAAAATATTGACTTTCATGCGTTTAAGTTTTATTTAGGGGATGCTGGTCCAAAATCACCAAAATAACTCATGACACTTTATATATAAATGTGTGTGTGTAACTTGGGTAATTTTTTAAAAAAAGTGAGTTTCTTAATCTCCCAAAAAGGAGCCCTCTCCCAGTTTATGGGAAAGCTGCAGACACTTCTGTCCTGTCCCACAATTCCCAAACTTCCAAGGCCAGAGAGGACTTTACACCGAACACGAAACTTAAGGATTTTTATCTCCCAGTGAATTTTGGGAACCTGTCCTGTCTGATGCTGCTGAATTTGATAAATACAGAGGAGTTTTTCCTCTTCCCAGCCCTGGCCTTTTGGAATATGGTTCTGAATAAACACTGATAATTTCACTGTCTCAGCAAAAAAAAACACCCAAAAAACCAACAAAAAACCTAGGAAAGGAAGGCAAGTGGCAAGTTTGGATGAGAGAAACTGATACAATTTGGTTTGGCAACATTTAGCTGGGAATTTATGGAAGTCTGGTTTACTTTCTAGGAATAATCATAACTGCCTTATAATTTTTTATGACTTTTTTCATCACATAGGTATATTTGTCATTATAGGCAAATATTACTACAAGTTTTGTTGTTTTCCAGCCTTTAAACTTAAAGGAATTGTCAAGAACTTAATAATTGCATTTGTGTTCATACAGAGAATTTTACTTGATTCTGAGATATATCACTATTTTAATACAAGGAGTTTTTTAATAGCACATTACATAAGTTTCAATTCCCGAAAATGTGTATTAGTTGATAGATTATGCGAGTATATCACTTACAGGAGCTGGCAAATATGATTGAGGTTCTTCATTAGAAAACTAGAGTTAGGCTTGAATTTCTGAATGATTTACAAGCAAGAATATTTTAAAAAGAATATCCAGAATTTGCAGGAAGTGTGCATTGCAAGTAACTGCTCTGATTAACCACAAAATTTGGGTTGAACACCTTTGTCCGAGAAAAATAAACACAATATCATTTGGAGGATACTTTTGTTTCAACAGAAATTCCTTTTGCATCAAGAAATCTTCTATGTGGCGTTCCTTGTGCCAGAATTTCTATAAGACAATCACAGCAAATTAGGAAAGACGGGGCTTGGTATTTCTCTTTTATGGCTGAGTATGTACCAGGCATTTGCTTAAAAAAATAGTCACCGATAAACTGCATTTAAAGTGGAGAAAAGAGGGAGTGGAAGGGGGAATTTAGATCACATTTTGATAGTGAAAGCAGTGAGTGTTGTGATAGACTTTTAATGGTACAGCATTTTATATTTAGTGGGGGTTTTGCAATTTTGGGCAACTTTGCAAACTGGATCGTTTGTTACCAAACTTGTTCACGAGTTTTGGTCTTCATTTCAAGATTAAAATCAGCTTCAGGACTCAGTAGTATTTCAGTATAGGAAGGATCACGAGGGGAGTTGTAACGATACCCTGGTTTTCTGAAAGGAAATCCCAGAATCCCAGAATGGTTTGGGTTGGAAGGGATCTTAAAACTCATCTCTTTCCAAACCATGGGCAGGGACACCTTCCAGGAGACCAGGTTGTTCCAGAGCGGTTTTCCCATTTCCTGAGCTGTTCCTCACCATTTTATGGGATGAATGGGAAAACTCTGTCCTGGTTCAGGCTTTGGTGATATTGCTGTTCAAAATGCCCATGGGAGGCTCATTAGAAAATGCAGCATAGAATGGAATTATGGAATATCCTGAATTTGAAGGGATCCACAAGGATTGAGTCCAACTCCCTGCACAGAAACCCCAACAATCCCACCCTGGGCGGCATCCCTGGCAGCAGTGTCCAAGCGCTCCTGGAGCTCTGGCACCTCGGGAATGTCACCATTCCCTGGGGAGCCTGGGCAGTGCCCAGCACTGGGGGAAGAACCTTTCCTGAAATCCAGCGTGACCCCTGCACCCAGCACAGCTTCATGCAGTTCGAAGAGCAGCAGTACAGGAGGATGAACTCACTCTTCATCTTTGGATTTTCAAGTTTCTTCCTATTTTTAAGTACAGTTTGGAACTGCTTATCCCATTCACCACAGAAAAGTCAAGTTCAAAACTGGGCTGCAGATTAGCAAAAAAAGAGAAGTGTTTGGATTTCCACAGCGAGCCCAGAAATCTGCTTCCCATTGCTCAGGCAGGCAGGGCACTGCTGTGAGCTGTAAATGGGCTTTTCCCCCGTGTGGGCAGTGAATCAGCAAATGCTCCAGGAGTTCAGGGGCAATGTCAGGTGCTCTTTCAGCAGTGGGGCTTTCACAAGATCCTCAAGGGTTCCTCAAGGGGGACCACCTTGGAATTAGGGACCTGGTGGCAATGTCACCACTCTTCTCTCTGCCCGTCTCTGAATTGGGAAACCGGTGCCTCCCAAAGATGTGCTGCCTGGGTTAATTGATGCCTGACCACAAACTGCTTAATAAATAAGTTCTGTCTGGAAAATATTATTCCCTGAAATCATGTCTGAATTACCCAAAAGTCAAATTAAGTAATTGAGAAAGCATCTGCTGCGTGGAAGGATGTTTGTTTGTTTGTCCTGTGTTTTGTGGTGGGTTTTTTTTTCTTTTTGGTTTACCAGGACAATCAGTGGAGCATCTGTCTGGGAGAAGGTTTATTTGCAGAAGCACAGCTCGAATCTTGAGATGAGGGAGCGCTACAAAGAAATGGCAGGGCTTTCAAATCAAGGCTACAAATAGGTTTGCAACTTTCTTCTGTCTTTGGTAAATTAGCCAAGTGAAGCCAAATCTCTTTCCTGAAGACAGTCCCCTGGCATCCTGCAATAAACAGATTTTGCCCTGTGTATGAAATGTTGAGCTCAGTGCTTTATGAAGTAAAGGTCATCTGAACAGAGATGTTGCAATAAAGGGCTGCCTGAAAGTGCTTCCACTGAGCGTGAATAGCAGCAAGATTGCCTTGAAAACTCCGGGCTAATTGATTAAACTTCCAACAAACTAATTTTAATTAGCCATACTAGCTTAACTTTCTTCCTCCTTTTTATGATTCCGAAGGTTTATTAATGGTGCATGTACAGCCCCAGTTAGTTATTAGAAAAATGATTAAGGTATGAGAGAGAAGTATGAATATGATGCAAACTTTGACTGTTCTGCATGAATGTTTTCTGCTAAAATGCACCTGGAGGTCTAAGAAAAAAATACTTTTTTCATTGATCCTTAACATTCATGTATTTGCATCTTAAAATTACTCCTAACTTTGATACCTCTCTTGGAGCTCTTAGGAAACAATCACTGCACGTACCAAAGGTGCATCTTTTAGTCCTTCTCTACCTCCTATTTATGGCTGTCACAATTCAACCCTGCCCAACCTGACCTGGAAATACTTGGTAACTTTTCATTTCTTGTTGAAGAGTAAAACCTCTGTGTGCTTTGCATCTTTATGCAACAGCCCTGATTTCAAGTCTGCAATCATGAAATTAAGTAAAGACAGACCTTTTGCCTCAGTACCTACATAAAGGTGGATTTTAGCTATAAAATGTTTATGAATGGGTGTAAATGTGGCATTTTTCTTCTCATTTAACCCACCTTTCTCTGGAGGTATTAATGTTTGAGGCTTATGTGGAAAAGGGGTCTAAGATTAGAGTAAGAGCTCTAGAGAAGGGGTGTGGTGTGAAGATACCACTGCTGGTCTGCAATTTCAGTTTAAGTGCAGTGTGGTTCTCGGATGGGTTTTATTTAAGACCAAACCTGCTGTGGGGTCTGCTCCTACCTCTGACACTGAGCCTGCCAGTGAGCACAGAATCCTGGAATTACTTGGTTTATAAGGAACCTTAAAGATTTCCAACTCTATCACAAGCTCATCATCCTTCTTTTGGCTGTGTTTCCTCCCGTGCTGGATTGGGGAAGTTGTACTTTGTGTCTTCAAGCCTAAAATGTTTTGATCTCCTGACAAAACACGTGGCAGCAGCAGCACGCCGGGAGGTTTTTGGTGACAGGCCAGGTTTTCCAGCTCTGTATCAGCAGGAGAGGTGCTGCAGTTCTGAGGGTTATAGGGTCCTGGCAGGATTGTGTGGAGGTGAGGGGTGACAGATGCGCTGCTCCTGCAGCGGGACCGTGGCTCTGGTGCTGGGTGAAGCCCTGGGGTGCCAGGCACCAGCTCTGCGAGCACTGGTGGCTCTTCATTTTGGGTAGAGTGGAAACTCTGGGCTTCCTCTGGGGTGTTCTGCCTACAAACTGCAGTCCCACCAAAGGGAAAGAGCGGGAGCAGTTCCTGAGCAGAGTTGAGTGCCCCACATTGCACTGAGGCCTCATCCTGGGGCTGGGATTGTCGGCTCCATCCTTTCTGTGCTGGGGTCAAACCAACCCCTCATCACTTTGCTTTGGGTCACCAGGTGTAGGTGACAGGAGTGTGACATCCCTGAGGGTGCCCTGGATGCGCTGTGTGGAGCAAGGA
>VYZT01001931.1:0-17022 GCA_013400735.1 Pomatostomus ruficeps
ACAGGAAACCTGAAAACAATTCTTTTTAGAGAATGAGTGTAGCACACCATATCTCAGTTTTGTAATCAACTGCAAAGTGGTAGAGTAAATGTTTTTAAATGCCTGTATCTGATACACAGAAACATTATGCCTATGCCTTTAGCATCCCTTGTCTTCACTTTATAAACATCAGTTGGACCAGAAAACAGTCCAAACTCAAATGCTACTTAGTTACAAAATCAGAAGATAGTACAGAACATTTCTTTTTCTAACAGGCAAAAAAATTTACTATAATTTCTCATCTTTCAAAGACAAAAGCTGTCTTCATATTAAATCCTGAGCAATAAATTGTTCTTGAGCAAAGAAAACCTAAAATAAATTCAGAAGTCAAGTAAGTAGTGACCTCTTGCTGCTTCCTAGGTACAAGACACTCAAGGGAAGACTACTTGGCATTTTTGGAAAGTTACATAAAATGAAACACAAGTTTTGTTTTATCTCTATTTGTCTATCTTTTGCATGAAAACAGAATCATAGCCCTATACATGAAATAAACCCCTCTCTATATCTCTATAAAAATATCTTTTCCTAAGTCACATTCGTGTAATGTAGAAGGATTCTTTTAATGAAAATACAATTCCCAGGAGAATAAAATTAGCACAAGTAACTGGAAATGGGACATATGACTGAAAATATTAAGAAGTCTTTAAGATCAAGAAATAATTTCTCCTAATTAACCAGCTCACCTTCTCAACTCTTGTAGGCATATATGGAAAAAAAACATAAGTGGTTTCATCTTGGAAGTGCATACTTACATAACCTAGAATGACTTCCTTTTTCCAGATTTTTCATAAAGGTTTTTATCCCCATATAAAATTGTAGTGCCATTACAATCTCAATTTTTGAAATTACACACATACAAAAATAGCTGTATGACTGGATGCCTGAGCTGTGAATGGACAGAATTGTCCATACAAAATGTGCAAGAGCCCAGATATTCATTTGGTAGAAAACTAGGAATGTAACAGAAATGTTTAATTCCTGAATTGAACTGGAAGGAGTCGTCTTCAGAAAGAAACTGTGTGGTGTCCCCTTAAGTACTGGCCAAATTCCATGGAAAATTTAATGCATTTGTTATTACTTTTACACTAAAAGTATAACTTGGCAAACTGTTAGCACATCATTCATGATCATGGTTTGTCCTTTAAGCAGTTTAGGAATAGCACTGACTTCTTTGCAGAGGTACCTATATCAAATATTAAACTAAACTACCCAGGCTTTTTAAACATGCATACAAAGTACACCTGCATTTATAAATGAGGAGGTATTAGATCAAACAGAAATCTCAGCAGAAATGCCTGGAGACAGTAAAAACAAACTTGAATTCTTTCTTATACAATAGGGAAAGTGGTTTGCATGGTGAACATGATTTCAGGAAACTCCGAAATCCACACTTATCTCCTGAAGGTGAAACCACCTTGTTCTCATAGGTTCATTTGAAAGCAATACAATTTCTTGTTGAACTACAGGCAAAAATGAGTTTCTTTATCTTCAATTTTATTTTCTTTTTGCCAATATCAATTTCTTGAGCTCTTTCAACCCCCTGGGCTTACAGGTTTTATCAGCATTTTGAATGAATAGTGAACTAGGATAATACACCTCATTGGCATGGAATCATTTTTATTTTATATTGAGTAAGCATGATTCCTATTCATTTCTGAATGTTAAAATATCCAGCATAAAAGAGTTACAATCTTCAGATGCAGGTACTCTTCTTGCAAGGTAATTCTTATACCCTAAAGACATTTGATTCTGTAAATCAACATTTCCTTTATCTCAAATATTCGCACAAAGCCAATTTCAAATCCTGTTTTCAGTTTATTTTCCTGTGTTGCTAGTTCTCCTTTGGTGCAACTGCTAAGCTAGCATAAGTATGGGTCTTGGGCTGCACAAGTAACTTCTCATAGTCTAAGGTAATGAATATGCAAGGCATAATTACTGCAATAATATACACAGGGTCACAAAAGAGGCATTTTTTTCTCAGGATTGGGATGAAAAATCGGCAAGAATTATATCTGATATTTCTAAATTTATTGTGATTTAGATGGCATTTAAGAGAAATTTATAGTAGAATGTGTAATGGACTTGCTGAAGTCTCATTTTAGTGCATTAGATGCTGTCTTACAACATTCTAGTCCAGTCCTTGGTTTTGATTCTCTTGTAATATATAAGTAACTGCATTTATGTCAGTCACTGAAAGGTAGGAAAATATTTTCTGTGTTGCCAGCTACTACAAAGATTTGTGACCATTTAAAGTATTCTAGCTTATATTATGAAAGCTATAAAAAGTCTAATAGGAAAGCAATAGAGTTAATATATCATGAAAAGGACATATTGCTTATAAGATATAATTTACATTATAAAAGAGCATTGAAGAGAAGAGACAACACAGTGAAACTATTAGAATGAGTAATAGAGCTTGAAATCTAAAGCTATTGCTAATAAGATATGTAAATAAAATTTGACCAAAGGAATCCTGGGATACTGCAGAGCCTCTAGGAATAGGAAGATTTTGTATTTCCCACTCATTGTAGCTCTTTAAAATGATGTCTACCAGAGTTTTTTTAGATTGTATTTCCAGAAGTATTATATATAAAAGTATACAGAGTCATCATATAGGTAGGTAATGTTGCTGTGGTCTAAATATGGTTCAATACAGTTTTAGAGATCAGCAACAGAAACAGTAGAAAAATGGGATTATTGTTCACTTATACTTAAGAACTATAATCAGGACAAACAAGGGACCTATATGCTTCCAACACTGTAATTTTCAAAAATACTATTAAAACATGCTAAATTCTGCATTTCAAATTAATATATTTTAAAAATTATATTGAGTGAGACATTAGCTCTGCTGAAGTCAGTTGTAGACTGCAGAAAAATTCTACCTTTTAGACATTTCTGGGATACTACTGTCTCTGTGCACAAAATCACTGAGATGTAGAGAACTATGGTTTTTTTATGCTGTGATATGTTCCTGAGAAAGATGAAATCATAGCTAGAGTTGAAAGCTATCAGGTTAGTGAGATGCAAACAGAAGAAGATAGATGACATCAAAACAACTTCAGTGCAGTGATCTCAGTGGAATATAACACCATCAAACTGGATTGGAGATTAGATAAAAAAATCTTTGACTAAGTATGTAATTAACTGAAGTCAGTAAAGAGATTTGAATTAGAACTTCGCTTTGTTGAATGATAAAATTTCTTTAATTGTAAATACAGGGAAATGGTAAATCTGACAGAGAAAAAATTTTGGTAGAGGAAACAGAAAAAAGTAAGCTCAAGAAACATTATAGAAGGCTTGGAAAATATGAAGTTGATGATTACTTGACTAAAGTAAGTACTTGAATAAAAATTTGAGGGACAGAGAATATTGTGAATTTGACAAACCTGAAACTTGAAAGCAGTTGTAAATATGTCTATACAAATGTGTTGTTAGTTGTATATTTAACAGACTTCCAGAAGTGAAAGATCTATTGGACAGCAATTTCACAGTAGAAATGAAGAAGAGATACATATTACATGTTCAGAAGGAAAAATTATCTATATATTATTAACCTAAAATTTTTCTGTCGTCTTTTCCGTGAAGTAGTTGTTAAAAAAAACCAAAAAACACCAAAAAAAACCCCCTCAGGTTTCCATGTGGACAAAATTATTAGCAGTTTTGTATTTTAATACTTGACTTTGCTTTCTAGAATCAAAATTTCAACAATTTTGTTTGAAAATAAATGCTAAGACTATCAATACACTATTAAATTGACCATGCAAGTACCTAAGATTATAAACGCTTTTTTGCTTGTTTGAACAGGCTTGACCTCTAACATAAATATCTTCATGGTAGGTGTTTAGGGGAGAAAACAAACTAAACATTTTCAACACATTTAACATTGTCAAGCTTCTTTACTGCCAAGTGGATTGTCTTACAGAGCTTACGACTCATTGCATTTCTTTTGCTCAGCTTGGTATATCCCCTCCATTATTTGCTAATTCTCTCCAAGAAGGTGTCTCATCCTCATAAACATTTTTGTATGTCGATTGGGCAAAATACAATCTTGATAATTAAGATTAGTCCTTAAAATCAAAAATTAAAAATGTGTTTTTTCAATGGCTGAATTTAGCCATGACAAGAAAGAGAAGAAGATTGAACAGAAATTGCACTTCCTCTTGAGGCCATCTAACTATTATTGTTTTGAATGGAATTTCAGAAAGACTATTATGGTGTAAATTGATGCTTAACTTAAAACAATTAGTGTAAATAATTTTCTTAGTTAAATTTTGGTAATACAGCGTGGTTTTCTGATTTATATGCTAAGTCTCCTGTGAAGTTAATATAGCAGATTAGTCTACTTTCTCCTTTTTTAGTTAGGTCAAAGTAAGTTTCTCCAGCGTGTCACCTTTCCTTGCCATTTTTTATTGCTGTCCTCCTGTAATATCCAGTTTAGTTTGTTTTGGGGTTTTTTTTTCAGAAAATTCTGTTCAAATTGGGAAAAAAAGTTCAAAACTTGCCTCATCAACTATAACTATTATAGAACAATCTGTAACCTATATTATTCATACATATGTACACACATCTATAAAGTGTGTGTGTGTAAACATATTGTTTAATTAAAATCAGTTCAAATAAGTCAAATAAACATCAAGTAAGTATTCAGGGTTTTTTTATTATAGTAAGTGTAGCATTATCATATTACTAACTCCCAAATATATCTTACTTAAAACTTTAAACATAATGAGACATTAAAAGGTGAACAGTCATTACATTTTATGTGTTTACTTTATTTGCTTCTATTCTTCTTAAAGAATTCTCCAAAATTCACTGACCAGACCTCTCTAGATAGATTTTATTTCCTCTGTAGCTCTATATTAGGCAAATTTATCTTCTCTGACCTTCATATGTGTCTTTAAATAGGAAATGTTTCCACTCAAAAGTGTTCTCTTAGTCTGGTGGACTCCCCCTTTATGAAACATTTCTCTGGCAACGTTAACACGTATAAGGCTATTATGTGGCTAAATTCTCTGATCAGTATATCCCAGGAACTCATGGGAATATTTTCTGCCCTTTCAGACAAAGTTTAGATACAATATGAGACAATATTTTGTTTAAAGGTAAAAAACTAAAATAACTTTAAAAAAGACCCACAACATTACTGTGGATATAAGTCTGTATTTCTCATATAGATCCTGGCCATTCCACTTGGATCACTCTGAAAGTCCACTTTAATATTAAAGCTGAAAAGGTTCTCTTCTATCTACCTTTTCTGTTACTGATATAAATTTTCTGCTGGCCTTTCTTTCATGTCACTTTCTGTTCTTGCATGATAGAAATATGCTATAGAGTCTATAAATAGAACAGTAAGGAAATTTTCTGCAGTCAGACTTTCTAGTAATTTCATTTGTCAGGTTCCTGAAAAACTCTGTGCTCAGGTCTGACATCAAGGGAAAAATTAACTTTTGTATGTATCTCAAGAAATTATGAGATAATTCTTTCTTCCCATAATAAAAATTTTTAAATGGTGTCAAGACTCTAAATTTTCAACCGGGAATCCAGACTGCCTGTGGAAAATATTATTAATTTTAGTAACCTGACATATTTCCATATGACTGTAAGAGAGTATTAGATCCTCAAAGGAAAAAAGTTTGGTGAAATTGCAAGATCAATGAAATTGGATTTTTTAAAAATTATATAATTAGATAGTATCAGTGTTCCTGAAAGCTCAGAACCACAGAAAAAATAAATTGAGAGGAAAATATTTTGAAGGGAAATTTAATGTTCAGATATTTTCTGGACTAGGTCCTCTGTCTTGGGGAACTGGTGCTCACTGTGTTTGTTTTCAGGACACATACACACCAAAACAGTCACCAAACTTTAGTCAATATTAGTCTGTGATAAAAAACCCACCAAATTAATGACATAAAATTGGGGGAAAATTAAGGAAAGAGGAAAAATTAACAGATTTTTTTTCTTTTTTGCTGAGTGTTCAACAACATGAAACCCAACATGCTTCTGATTGTTATCTTTATTCTTATTCCTATTAGTTTGAAAATAACCTCAAGAGATTGAATTAAGAACAATTTTAAGCTTTATTTTATAGCAAATCTCTTATTCCACTCTTTCAATATGGTTCCTAAGATGCACCTTTGAGAAAATCTTTACACAGCTACTTTGTAACAGCAGAGTTCTTCACTGGCCATATGTCTCATTAAACAATGAGGAAGAAATGGCTGAACTATATTTTAATATAACTTTATATTTTGGTTTCTAGTGTTTCCCCCATTATATAGAAAATAATATTTATTCCTTTTCACCAAGAAAAACTCCAAAATATTAGGGTTTTCTTTCTGGGACTGCTGAGACCTTGGGCTTTGTGTTTCGGGTTTGGTTGACTTTTTTTGAGGGGGAGGGCTGTTTTCTTTGTTTGTGTTTTTGTGTGTGTTTTGTCCAGTATATTTTATATCAATATATAGTATTGAAATACTTAAGGCTATGTCATCAATTCAATTATAACATTGCTATCTTCATAACTTTTTGATTCAGCTGCAAAATTTTACTTTTTGTATAAAGTTGGAACAGGAGGTTTAATCCTTAAAGACTGGTTTGGTTTTGTTTTGCCTTTATGACTAAGCTTAAACCCACATAATTTTATTATTTTAAAAGTGGAATAGTCTGTCAAAATAAAAAAGGAGACATTTATTTTATGTCCATATGTTTCGATCTTATATACTTGGGGAGTACATAGCTTATTCACCTACCACATGGCAAAAGCCACATGCTGATATATCTACTAAGTACAGATAAATGTTGAGACACTCTCTCCTGTTTGAAACACTGCCTACTTAATTTCTACTACAAACTGGATTTTTATTTAATTCAGACCATTTTAAATGTCATTCTCTTATTACTTTAAACTTGTTTCAAATCTGAGTTGCCACTACTTTTGGCTTTGATCACCTTTTAAAACCCTGCTATAAACAGAAACTTTTTTAATTAGCCTCTGCAGAAAGTAAAGTTTGCATGCGTATTTGCTCCTATTTACTTCCATGTCCTTGGATAAATAGTTTTTACCACTCACCTCATTGAGAGATTGTAAAGTTTCAGATATTTATCTTTACAGAGACATAGGCTATAAAAATAATTTTAAAAAAATGACAAGGAACCATGTCTCAGAGCATGGTTCTAACAACACCAAGCTTGTGAGTTCAATCCCTGTATGGGCCATTTATTTAACAACAGCACTTGACAATCCTTGTGGATCACTTTCAACTCAGAATATTCTGTAAATATGTGACATTTGCAGGAAAATACCCGTGAGGAATCAATTTAGCTTTGATATGCCTCAACAATGGTTTTCAGAGTCACAGGATGGAGGACGGGGTGCACACGTGTTACTTACAGGAGGCAGCTGGAGAAGATGGGGGAGAAGCCTTGTCTCTGGGGAGACCTCACCTGGCAACACCTCACATGGGACAGGCAGTCCAGGAGACTCTGCTCCCTCCAGAGACCTTCTCCAATCGGAGAGCAACAAGGCTCCATCAATGGATGGCAGAGACAGGCTGGACTGGCCCAGTGGTCTCCTGTCAGTGGCCAGACTTTGGGAGGGGCCAAGGACCACAAAAATCAACTGCATCACAAGCCCCGGGGCTTCGGAGGCTCTGCTTTTTGCTTTGGGGGACTTTTTTGAGACTGTGCTTTTGCTTTTGAGACTTGCTTTTTGACTTGGGATTTTTGGCTTTGTATTTTTGAGTTTTGCTTTTCGGGGTTTGCTGGAACTGGGGTAGCTGCTTGCTGGGACGGGGGACTGACTGCTCGCTGCTGCTTCCTGTCTGTTCACTGGCTCGTTCCCGCCTTAGACCTGGTCCCAGCCTGCCCCTCTGGCCGTCCTTCTTTCGCTGGTTTGTGCTGCCCTCGCGCCTGTCCTGCCTCCTTGTGTCCCTGACCACTGTCCTCCTGCTTCACCCCCACATCTCTGCCTGAGCTGCCTTGAGTCCCGACCCAGCCCGGCACTACAACCTTCATCATGACCCTGTCCAGGGTCCTGGACCTCCGGTCCGAGCGCTGACCCGCCTTGTATTTGGCTGGTGCTGTCGTGCTGTGACACGGCACCGGTGACACCGCACCTGTGACACGGCACATGTGACACCATGCCTCTCCGGACGCTGTGCGCACTCGTTAGGGAGGCAGCACATCCACCCCCACGTCGTGTGGACACTGACGGCACTCCCTGAGTCACTGCTGGTAACGCCCTCTTTTTCTCTCTTCCTTCTCTCTCTTCTCTCCCCCTTCTTTTCACTTTTCCTTACTTCTTTTCTGTCTTTTCTAGCTCTCTCTCCCATTTGGCTAACTCCCTTTTCTTTTATTTCTTGTTACTAATAAACGGTTCTCAGGTACAACGTTTGCCTCATTTGGTTTAATTTCATTCCTGACCATCCATTTTAAAATAACACCTCGCTGTTTCCCTTAGTGGAATGCAACAATATCTAAGAGTGCTTTCCATCTGAATCACTTACATTAGTTTAGTAGTTTAGTAGCAGAAGCTATTTCTATAATTAGAACAAAGAAGTTTCACAAACAGAGTGAATGTTATTTACTATAAAACGAAGCATATTTCACTTAAGTAAATGATATCTTGTTAGGAAAAAACCCCAAAGTATAAATAGAATGATGCAAGGGCTTTGCTTTGATTTTTGATTGTTGTTCACTTTCAGGGCTTTAAAACTCCTGTAAACAGAATAGTTCACATTTGGTATAAAGAACAAACTTAACTCAAAATTATACTTTTATTCTACTTAAATTATTATACATGCATGTTTATACATGTCTCAAAATTCTCTCGCCCTACAAGTGAAAGGGCTTTAGAAAGTTATTAAATTCCCAGTAACAGAAAAAGATATAATTTCATCTTTGGATCAAATCCTTGCATTCTCAAAATCTACAGGAAACACAATGTTATCACTGATATGTGCATTATCATGTTGTTAACTCATACAAAAGACAGAAGTTCCTGATTATGACAGTGGCTGCTGCTCACAAGTACCACACATGTAAAACAAACTGCCCAGAAGTTGCTTTCACTTAATCACAGGCAGCCTGTGCTGAGATTCCAACTCATTTAGTTCCCAAGCCTGAGAAATTTGCTTTCTCAGAATGTGCAGCACAGCACAAGTAGAAGGAAGGAAGTTTCTGTCTCCTGTCTAAGTTTGGTTGCAATCACTTCTTTCCAAGATAAAATTGGAGAAGAGACACGACACAGCCTCCCACATCTCAGACCCAGGAGTTATGAGTGTAAGGACGGACCAATACCTGTTCCACAGCTCAATCTGCTTTGCATGATTCTGTGCTGTAGCAGAGAATTAAGATACTCTTGTAGGGTGGTTAATTGAAGGAGATATGTACAAACCCACATTAAACCTCACACAGACGCTGATCCCTTTGTGGTGTTAGATCTGTGGGCTAAAGAGCAAAGGAAGTTAAAGTATCCAAATTTCTCTCAAAACATACAAGGTTTTATTGTATTCTTTATTTAGCTTTTCAGATCTTCAGTTTTCCATAGTATGAAAATAAAATTATGTATTATGAGGAAGAAAGTAGTGCACTTACCTTCAAAATCATTGATGTACCATGATGTGCCATAATATCCATGTGGATAATATTTAAACTAGTATGAAAAGATTATTTGACTTCAAAACTTGATTTTAAGAGATTAGACAATATTTTTTTTACTGGAAAGCTGTATTTTTCTGTGTATTGACTTCATCATCCATATCACACCTTACAGTGATTTTTATAAACATGTACATAATTCATCATGTTCATGTAGCTATAAAGATATAAAGACAATGTTTAATTCCTGAAATTGGCTTAATTAGTTTTTTCTAAAATGTTAAATAGGGAGGGGGTTGTTTGTTTCTTGAAAATATATGATGTACCTACTCTATTTTCTACAATCTGGACTCTCCTCCTAATCATTTAATAACTAATTTCAGACCATAGAGTATACAAAATTTGCAATTGTATTTCAGATCCCATGAACTTCTTATAACTGGATCCTGACAGTCTCAACAATTATTAAATTGTTCTCTACTATGCAAATAGTGCATTATAAAAACTAAAACACCTACAGATTGAACACAGCACAACTTTTCAATATATTCTGTCTTTTGTAACTTTTACTTCTGAGGAAAAAAACATACCTGAGGGATTTAGAGATAAAAAAATCTTGTGTCATATTGGAAGAACTGTCTCAAAACCCTAATAGGTAATCTTGGCTGTCTCCATATACATACAACATGCAGTCTTTTCCGGTTATTAAAAACGCATTAATCTGATGTCTCACAGTTGTCTATTTAGAATATTACTTGTCCTTCTGGAAAGTTACTATATAGTTTTGGGAAAAAAACCACAAAGGTTCTCATCTGCATTTCAATCTGCTCAAAATGCTGTACTGTCCCTCAAAAATTTTGCCTATTTTCTCACAAGTAAGGAAAAACTCAGAGGATTATTTTTCTGACCTCTGTTCACCAGAAACAGCCTTACTGAGACACACACACACACACAAAAAACCCAAACAAAAAACAACAAAGAAGACCCACACACAAACAAACCAGAAACCGAAAAAACAACCAAACAAAAAAACCCCAAACCTCCAAAAACAAAATTTAAAAAAATCCCAACACAACCATCCCCCCTACCCCCCACCCCCCCAAGAAAATGACAAACCCCCCTACCCTGGTGACTATTATTTCTCTTCCAAGTAACTGATAAGACCAACCACATGACACTACTGTGCTTTCAATCTCTACTCATGGCAGCAGAGATCCTAGGGACAGATTTCCACTCCAGTGACATTGTTTGAAGTAATGCCTCAATGGTTCCTTTTCATGTGCTGCTCTCCTTTTGTCCCATTTGGCGTAGGGAAATAACATATTGGGAAAGATCCTCCTCTTGTAATAATTCAACCGCAGTAGCTGTCTACTATTTGTACAGTTTTATACTGTCGAATTTGTTGTTCTTCACTGATTTTAATGATTGGGTAAAGAAGAAAACAAGTAATTCCTTTGGTGCCTAACTGTATTCAAAAATCTTGTCTTTGCATTTATCTGTTATTAGTAAAAGCCACAAGTATAACGCCAATTATTTGTATCAAGAAATAGCATTAATTCACAGAGATGAAATACACATGTCCATAAAGTCATTACTTAGGGGAGAGATGGAGAAAAAATAGAGAGAGCAGCAATTTCTTGAAACTTCAAGTGGATTGCAGAAAAATACAAGCTGATCTCAGGGGTGCATCTTTCCAGTTCTGTGAGCTGATGTGTACAAAACACACATCATAATTCTGCCAACATTTTTACTAGCCCCTGTGGGAGACACTGCCTTCAGCTCTGCATGGAAAGAGAATGAGCGTTCTCAGCAGAGGAAATGTGACTTGTCAGATGGCACTGTTAACACAGAGTAAACCCCCTCCAAAGTGTTCTGTACATGCGTGGAGCCTGAGGAAAGAAAAAGAAAAAAAAAAGATTGTTCATTATCTGTTTGTAATGGGTTAGACATTTTTTGTTCTGAGATATTTCTTGGTTTATATTTCTTCTTTCTGTAACCAAACAATTTTTAGCTGTCCTAATTAGCAGGAAGCAAAAATATCACTGTTAAACATTACTGTAATACCGTATCATTGGCTAACAATTAAAATGTTCCTGAAGGGACATTTGTGTTATTGGGAAGAGGCTGGAAGAGGTTTGACAAAGCATAACCATACGTGTATTCCATGAGTTTCATCTAGAAATAAGAAATCATGTCCAATTCCATCCACTTTATTGAGACTGTAGTGCTGCTTTTCAACTGGATGATATTTGTGACATGAACTCACTCTTGATTATGAAGTTTGTATGCTTTGTTCTTGTTAGTTTGATTGTATTTCTAAGAAATGTTCAAGCTTTCAGTGTCGTTACTGTCATTCTCTTACCTCAATCAGTTCAATGGCTATCTAGGATAGGTTCTGAAACAACGTGCAAAAGACATGCTACCTGGTGAGACGTATATCCTTCTAAAAAACAGGCCAAACTTAGAGGATTTGTAAAACATGAGAGAAATATTTCAGACTTAACGATACCAATCAGGAAGATTTGTGCTGCTTAGATATAAAAGAACATTGAAATTTGATACATTGAAACTTCTAAAAATACTGTTTTAATGCTAGGTAAGACAAACTATTTATCAGATGCTGTAAAGAAACTGGCAAACTCATTTTTGTAAAAGGAGAGAACTTACTTTTCAACAAGTGCAATTTTTGCTGGTGCATGTTTCCTTGTACATGTGGCCTTTGCCTCTGACAAATGATTTCAGAACTTTAAGAAAGTTGAAGGATGAAGTTACTGCATGCAGAAAGTCACTGGTAGTGTTCAGGTAGTTCTTTGTGTTTATGAAACAAGTTTTCTCTTATTCTGTGGCAGAAATCGCCTGTAAGCAAGGACTTACAGGGAGCTACATTTAAGGAGGTTCCCTTGTTCAGCTGACCTGCAATTAGAAGAGGAGACTGAGTATACTTTTTCAGAGGATTTTTCAATTGTGTTTCGGGTTCCTAAATACAACAACAACAACGACAACAACAACATCAGATACAGGAAAATTTCTTCACCCAAACGGTTAAACAGGCTGTCCAGGGAAAATTTTGACCCACCATTCCTGGAGATATTGAAAAGATGAGTAGAAGTGGAGCTTAGGAACATGGTTTAGTGATGGACTTGTGTCAGTGTTAAGTTAAGATGAATTCAGTGACTTTAGAGGTCATTGAATTAAATTGTTTGATTCTATTCTATAATTCTATGATCAGTAGGAAGGACTTTTGCTTTTGTCATCACAAAAGTCTTCAGAAGCTTATCTTCCAATCCTCTTTACAAAGAAAATAATAGTTCATAGAATGATTAAAACTGAGGCATTGTAAAATGTATAACTGGTTAACAGAGTCCATGAAAAGTATTAAAATGCATTTTCCTGATCAACAAGTGATCAAATCCTCCCTGCTATGTCAGAGCACATCTGTCTATCATTAAAATGGGTGGTAAATTCTTAGTCAAGCCTGTCCAGATTGTGAGCTGAGTAGCTCTGGAAAGTGTATTTTAAAATAAATCTTAAAAGCATATTGATATTTGGACTCAAGAAGTAAGAACTTTTTAGAAAGCATCTGAAAATCCCATTGAAGTTGATTTACAATTGACATTTACTTTCAACCCCTTTGATTTTCCTTGAAAGTATTGACATCTCTTGGTAGACTTCTTAATCTCTCCTGTTCTGTGAGATGTATTTTATTTCTCAAGCATGAGTACTTATCATCAATAAAAAACAATTAGAATAATATATATAATAATAACTCAAAATTTCCATGTACAAGCACTTAGTCTCCTAACTAAAAATTATTATGATGCTTAATTAAAAAGCCTTAAAATTCATACAAATATAATGTATGAAATACGCAACTCAACTAAGTTTTAGGTAAAGGAGACTGAAAAAACAGAAAATAAAAGTATATACTTCTGGGTTTTCATTTCCTTTTTATATTTATAACAATTTTAATTTTTGCAAGTAAATATCCTAAAACTAGGGTATTTGTGATTACTGCTGGCTCTTTATGGTGTAAGCCTATCACTCATGTAATTACATGGATTAAAAAATAGATTGTTCATGATTTCAGACTCTAAAAATACACTTCCCCCACTATTATGTTTTCTTATATTTATATTTCATTAATTGTTATTGTATCATATCACTCTATTTTATTGTGTTAAATTAGAATTACAATATATTTTAATAGAAGAAAATCTTCATTACGTCTTCTTCCAATCCATCTATATTTCCATATTGAAACTTTGTCCCTTAGATGATACTTAGATGATTTGTTTTGGTTCAAAGCAGTCACATGGTTTTTAAAATCTATGATCCTACTTATGCATCTTGCACGTTGTGCTATACTACTTAGGCTCTGCATTTAAACTTTATCTTTGTCTCAGAGGCAGACCGCAACATTTTACTGACATCATGGACAGGATACTTTAGTGTTATGGACTAACCAATAGTGCCTAGGCTTGTATGAGACCTTCCTCCTGCAGGAAAACTGACCTGTTCTCAGAGAAAATGGGGAAGAAGGACCCTAGCTCTCAAAGTGCTAAAATGACCTAATTTAAAAATATTACCACCTAGGTGTTATGGGTTTGAGAGGATGCCCACGCACAAAAAACTCAAGAAGCACTCAGAATTGCAAAGCAAATGAATTTTATTGGTCATGTTAGCAATTAATACATACCAACCTCTGGACTCGAGAAGCTACTGAGCAGGAGAAGGAGAAGGAGCATGGTTTCTTAGTGGGAGGGTAGGAAGGCAGCGCACTTTCAGGACATCCCCTGGATGAAAATGGCATGCATCATGTATTCCTCTCCGCGCCACCCCAGGACCACACCTCATATCTCTTATCAGGAGAGGCCAGTTTCAGCATCATCTCACACAGGACCAGCATGTGAGGTGAGGTCATAATGGTCCATGATAAGACCTCCACGCCAACAATGGCTTTATTGTGTATTATTCCCCTTTCACAGCATAAATCCCCCCAGGTAACCAATAAAAAAGTTTTATTTCTGAAGGTTAGAGTGCTACCAACTAACAATAAGGTCTTCTTCTCTATTATCTTGTCAACATGCACAACAGCAGACCAAATATGGCAGGCATTAAACACATCATCAGTCCCTGGCACACCAGGCAATCCAAATGGGTACAGTCCCTTATCAGTAAGATTAAAAAGCTATAAAGCCTATTCTCCTGGGCATGATTTGGGTGTATAATTGGCATGACTCAAAGGTTTTGGCAGAACAAAATGCCATTCTAAGAGACAAAGGAAAACTAAAACATGTAAAAGGAAAGGCCATTGTCTGTGCCATTCTGGTTGCATCTCTGGTAGCTGCTCAGGAAGAATGATTAGTTTCTCAGAAAAAGAAGTGTAAAACTATGCAATTTTTGCAAGATCTGTAAAATTTTTGCAAGAACAATTGGGGAAAGAGCTCTCCCAGATTACTGCAGAACATGAAGCAACCAGAAGAGAAAGGAAAATTAATAAGTTACTCTAATCGACCTCACAAGAGTCATTGGAGTGACAGGAAACCCTCAGGAGGGAACTAGAAACTAGAGAATGGGAATCATGTACTAAGGATACAGGGAGCTCGTGGAAGATTTCAAATATCAAGTCCCTGTAACTCTCCTGCGAAACTGGAGAAATTGCAAGTATCATATTTGGGGAATGATGATGGAGTAAAACTGTGCCTCTTCATTAAAACTGAAACTTTAGATATGTTTGAGGTGGAGCTCAGTAAAATACAACACACACAACCCTTTACACAGGCAAAGTCCTAGCTCAAACAGAGAAGTACTATAGAAATGAGACAAAAACTGAATATATTTAGAGGCTATCTCTTACTGGGGGAGATTGGATCTTTTTGAGTGAAGTAGAAGCAAGGGGATATTGGGGACCAGAAGTCTTCCTGACCACAGGTGATAACCCAGAGTCATGATTCTAACCCAGAGGGCAGCATACTGGTCAGGAGGCTTAGATCCTATAGAAAGGAGAGAACGACATATACTTAAAAGCCCCACAATTGGTCATATACTGTAAAGTGTGCAAAAGGTGGCAGGTTTTCAGTTAATGCAAGCACATGGGAGGCTCCAGGTAACTTTACTATGGAAAGGGAAGTTGATCATCTTCAATTTCCATTTTTAAACCAGGATTTGCTGGACACACTGAAAATTCACACCAAATATTTACCTGAATGAATAAAGTCAGCTTCCAGACATCACAACCAGAATTCATATGCCGTGACTCATCTAGAAGTAGCCCAGGACTTAATAACCTCTGGACAACAATTGGGAATTCCCAATAACACCAATCCAACTACAAAACCATGGACTGATGTTAGGAGAGTAAGGAAGGTATGGAGATCTCGAATACACCATTCATTCAGCATCATTTGACTCTAGTTCACCCTAAGGGATTTATTAAAAGGAACGTCAGTTGCCCTCCCTTAAGAGTAACACACCTGGTTCTCAAATGAGGATCTCTTACTCTGGATAAGAAATAAATACATAAATATTTTAAAAAACTCAACCCATAAAAAAAAAAAAAAACCAAAAAAACCAACCACCAACAAAAAAACCTGATTTGCACCACCACCCTGTATATTTTTCTTATGTAATACTTATCCCCTTTCCATAAATCCACAGAAACAATCACCTGTCTGAGGGAGGGTGTTGGAAGACAACCAACTCCCAAAACTTCAGTAAGCAGTCTGAGCCACCTTTCATACACATCACTTGTACTTTAGACCTGGCCTGGTTCCACTGCTGCCAAAGAAGGTTTCACTGTTGCAACAAGTGATGGAAGACTAGAGTGGTCAAAACCCCAAACATTAAATTCTGAGTAATGACCAAATTTGTGAAGACTGGCATCTGTTTGTAATTAGAAAAGAGCAGACTTTGAAAAATAAATGAATCCTTAGGTATAGTTCTTCATTTTCTGGGTGGAAGCAAGACATGCTTGGGCTGATTTTGAACTCTTTATGGAAAGGCTTCAAAAACATAGCTAACATAGCTCATAATACAAACATACTAGTTTATTTGGCCAGGAGACAAGCTGTCTATGTAATGAAATTAAATAAAGGCATTAAGACCATTTTCATCAGGTAAATTAGTAGGTAAATTTATAATAAACTTGCCTAATTAGATATAATAGATATATAAAAGAACTTACGTCCATACATAGATGCTGAAAAACATATTCAGCTCTTAGATATACAGTTTCCTTATCAGTGTTTTTACATTTTCATGTTTTTTCACTCACCTCTTGACTAAAGCACCAGGGACTTCAGAATTTGAAAAACATCTTGTCTGTGGTTTCAGAGAATAGGAGTGGACCACCACTGTGCCAGAATTCTGTCTTTAGCTTTGAAGATT
>VYZT01001933.1:0-44879 GCA_013400735.1 Pomatostomus ruficeps
TATACAAAGTACAATATTAATGTACAAAGTACAAATATACAAATATTAAGAGCAAACTTATTCCGTGTTGCAAAGTGATACAGAATAAGAAAAAAAACCCCTAAAAATAGCGATTTTTAGATTTTTCTTTCTGTCAGACAAGGAGGAAGGAGGTGTTGGAGCTGGTGTGGCTCCCCACACAAGGGTTTTATTTTGTGGTGGAAAATCTAATCTTTCCGAGACCATTTCTCTTGGGCCTAAGTCTGAAGTCTGCTTTATATTGGGAGATTGGCATGAAATCCACAGCACTTAAGAGGATAAAGGCCTTTGTCTCCAAAATGTACATTTTTTTTGGAACTGTAAAGGCAGTGGAACAAGAAACGGTTTTAAGTCTATAATGTTCAGATTCAACCTTGTAATCCTTTCTCAAGTAAAAATATGTTACAGATCAATTTTATCGATTCCTGTGTTTTTTTCCATGTGTCTGAGAGCATTCACTTAAAAAAAAAAAAAATGGGAACCTTCCACATTTAACTAATGACTGAACAGGTAAAAAAATTAATTATGGCTTAGAAGGACCTGCTGTCACTAATGAGGGCAGCGTCTTCTGGTTCCTCTGTAGGCACCATTTGATTTCTGAGAGAAAGCATGGAAAATAAATGAAATGAAATAAAATAAAATAAAATAAAATAATAAAATAGAATTCCATTTCTCTTCTTGCCTTTCTTCTTTGCATGGTCACTCTAAAGGAGCCTCTTTGTACATGAGGACATTGGGCTTTGGGGTAAATTAAATAATATTTTGAGAACTCTTGTGCTGTAAATAACCTGCAGTGTTCGGAGCCTTCCTGTGCTTCCCTGAAATATTCCAGGAAGGTGGATGATAAATACAGGGAAGAAAAGAGGGCAGGGGGAGGAAGGGAAGAGCTGGGGGAGGAAAAGGGGGATGCAGGATGAGGGGAGCTCTGGGTGTGTCTGTTCAGCTCTGTCTGCAGGCAGAGGGGACAAAATCAAGAGGAGGAGAAGGAGTTTAAGAGGAATGAAAAGAGAAAAGATTTATTCAGTAAGAAATCAGAAATTACATCAGATAAATAGATGTTAACAAGAGCAGGCCCTGAGAAATGTGAGTTCCTCTGGCACCGCTGATTTAAATCAGTTTGCACCAGCTCAGCATGGAGTAATTTTTTAATCTGAACTCCCAATTGCCTTGCTTGGTATATTTAAATTTTCTGGTTTCAGCTTCAGAGATGGATATGGAATAAAACAGAGTTGCCCCAGGTGCTCACACGGAGAGGAAAGGGATGAAATGGGTCGGTGGCTGACGGGCTTTGCTGGTGAACTCAGAGCGGGGCTGGGTGGGATATTGGGAAGGAATTCTTGGCCCTGGCAGAGCTGTGGCTGCCCCTGGATCCCTGGCAGTGTCCCAGGCCGGGCTGGAGGGGGTTTGGAGCACCCTGGGACAGTGGGAGGTGTCCCTGCCCATGGGCTTTAAGGTCCCTTCCATCCCAATCCAGTCTGGGATTTTCCGTTTCCATCCATCTCTCTTTCCAAAAAGCCACAGCTCTGGTTTCCCCAGAACCACCACAGCCTGGGACGTTTCACCAGTGACTTTGACTCCCCCAAACCCCTCACACACACAAATATTTGTCCCGTTTGTGGCACCAGCTTTGTGCCCGGCCCCGGTGCTTTGTGCAGCTCAGGTCCCTGACCAACACAGATTAAAAAATTACGAATTTTCTTCTCTGAACTGCCTGGTTTGGACAGTTGGTTTGTTTGACTGCTTCCCTTCCATTCAGATGTCAAATTTAGGCCAGTGTGGGATGCATTTTTGGTCAGGGAGAGCGAAGGGCTCTGGCCATCCCTCCTGCAGCACTTTCAAGGCGCCTCCTGGAGTGAGACTGGAGCCCTTTCAAGGCGAGCCAGCATCCCTTGGATGTGGGTGAGGTGCAGCAATTTGGGAATTGCTCCCAGCTGGTGGAGAAATGATTTCCAAGCAAGCTGGGTGGCTCTTTAACCGCCCTTCCCAGTAGAAATGAGTTAAAATACAGAGAAATTGTTGCTTTGACAAATAATCTAACGAGCCACTCAACTTGCTTTATGTATTGAGTGTAGCTGCTTGACAGTTATTATTATCTTCTAATGATATTAAGTTATAAATTATTAACAAGTGTTTAATTTCAGTCCAAACAGACCCAACAAAAGGGATTTGTGCCGTTATGAATTGCAGCAAAACAAAATTGTTGAGCTTTTAGTAAACGCAAACTTGGAGACCCTGGTTATTTCTCCCTCTTTCAACAGCCAGCCATGAAACTTTCTTGCCCTTTTCACCTTTAAACTTCATTTGAACTTGGAAAGAAGACTTGTGAATTGTGCAGGGAGGGGGGGAAAAAAGAAAAAAAAAAAGGGAAGAAAAGAAAAAAGAGTGGGGGTTGAGGGGGAGAAGCTCTGATTCTGTGTTACGGTAACAGTAATTCTGGCCAAATAATCCTCCTCTTGTGCATGAGTGTCTGCTACTGCTGCGGGGTAATCAGCTCACATGACATGCCTGCAGGCTAATGCTGGCCTGCGCTTTCTGGCTTTTCTTTCTTTTCTTTCTTTTCTTTTTTTTTTTTTTTCTATAAAGTCCATATTTAAACAAAGGCTGATTATCCAAACAAGAATTTGGACGGCATCAGCTGGAGCGGCGAAGTGATAGTTAGCAAAACTTGGCACCTCCGGAGCTTGGAATGTTACAATTGCAGCTGGATGCTCGTTTGGTAGGAGCCGGACAAAGCAATAAAAGTGGAGAGATTTTTATCTTTACAGGACGTAGCTTAACTCTTTGGACGCGGAGGGCCGAGCGCCAAACGTTACAAATGTTGGTGTTCAGACACAAAATTCCTGGCCAGGAAACGGGATAAAGAGTTGTACCCCTGCTCTTGTGTCCATGGGGCACTTGGGGTGGATGTTCCTCCTCCTCCAGGATTCCCCTGCGATCAGGAACAAGAAATCCAGCAGCAGTTTGGTGTTGAGCTGCCTCCTGTTGTCTCCTTGACAGCGTCGCTGTGGTTTTATTCGAATTTCTCTTCTCCTTGCGTTTCCTGTTGCTGTGAGAAAGGTTCATGTAGGATCCGGGTGATTTTCATCCCTCTGGAAAATTGTCCTCAATCCTGGCTCGAGCTCCTGGTGGGCAGGAGGCAGGGATGGGAGGCAGAAGTTGGGTTTTGTTTTCACAAAGCGCCGTTGACCGTTCCAGACTTGTTTTCCCTCCTCTCCTACAGAGAGGGCTTGGCTTTGATTAGTCACTTGCGAAGCCGAACTTTGCCTCTCTGGTTGTGTAATAAACAGCTCTGGTTGCCAGTCAGAAAATGAGAGTTCTCCCCCTACAATTAAAGCAGGAGCCCTTATCATTAGCCTAGAACAAATCGATGCCTCTGCATTAATTCCCGTGGAGCGGGGCCAGCTGACAGCACTCCCCGACGGAGCTCTGCGTGCTGGTTCATCTCAGCTGCTTTTTAAAGAAATTTTACGTTGTTTGCATTTTTTTTTAAAACCTCGCTGAGGAATAATAATTGAAATTCAAGCAGTCCAGACCATCCCAGGTGTTTGCAGGAGCCCACCTGCTGGGTAACGTTTCTCAGGGCTGTACCTGGAGTTTTATCTTTGCTCCTCTTTGCACAGAATAAAAGTTCCCGTTCATTAAAGCGTGGAAAAGTTCCTTTCCCTTCTCGTGACAAAAGTCAGGGACAAAAAATCCGGATAACGTGGGATTGCTGCAGCCACGCTGCCCTGGGAGCAGCTCTGGGTGGAGGGACGGGGCTTTTCTTGCCTTGAAAATCGAGGAGTTAGAAGATTTTTCATCAAGATAAACGCCCAGATCCGTAAGGTGCAGCTTGGTCTGGGAGGAATGATACCCACTGGAAGGCAGAAAGACCTAAGGAAAAATTGTGAGTTAATGTTTACTCTTTAATGAGTGTGGTAATGAAGTGACTTTACAGCGTGACCTTCCAGCGGTGGCTGCTTTAGAACGGGGATCTGAGCGCCCTGGGCTCCTGGGAGGGAGCAGGAGCCGCTCGGGATCCAGCACTCAGCATTTCCCAGGCTCCTGGCTCCAGGGAGAGCTCCTCCCTCGGGAACCAGGACATTGGGCAACTTGGGGTCACTGCCCATCAAACTCCTGACTTTTTGCTGGGGACCTGCACGAGGAGGAACCCAACCCTGCAGTGTGAGGGAAAAATATTTGGGCTTTTTTGAGGTTTCCTGCCCTGTGCCTGGGTTCCGGAGTTTCTTCTCCCAGCTTTGGGGAGAAGAAATCTGCTCCTTGCTCTCTGCTCAGCTCTCAGCCAGCTCTGAGGAGCAGCAGGGATGCCCCGGGAGTCTTTTCCGTGACAATATTTCATTTAAAGCCCCAGCATTTGCTTTCTGGCCAGAAGAAATCCTGTATTTATTCCACCTTTTTGTCTGTGTTACACAGAAATCTCATCAGTGAGATGATGGAAGTGGTGCTTTACTGGTTGAAGGTTTCCAAGTGTCCATAGGACCCGTGTATCCATCAAGAAAATATTCATATAATTAATTAGTCCCCAGGGCCTTGCAGGTGGGATGATCCCAGAGCTGCTGGCAGAGGGAATCTCAGATTTTAGACTCTCCCCGGGCAGTTGGAATCCTCTTCCAGCTGCCAAGGAGGAATCAACAGCAGTGATCCCTGGATAAATGAGCTCTGCGTGCAGGGGACAGGTTCAGTCAAGCAGCTTGGCTTTTCAAATATTTCCTAATATTACCTAATTGATGCTAATTAGGAAACAACCTTGGATTTTAGGTAGCCAATGTTGTATTCAGAAATTATTCCCATTTTTCTCATCCCTCTCGTCTCTCTCCCTCCTCTTTTGGTGGATTTGTTCCTGGCTCAGGAAGGAGAGGAAGCAGGGCAGGAGTTGGGTGCCATTCCAGAGTTTTCTTGGAATTACAATTCTCACCTTTTTTATTTCATGGACTTCTTGTGAATTAATATTCCCTTCAACCTTAAACCAGTTCAGGTGAAATCACAGAGGGAAAAGAAGAAAGTTCGTGGTGGAGGAGGCAAAGAGAGAAGGGTCCTCAGTAGAATTTCACCAGGCAGGCAGAGCTGGGCTTGGGAAAGAAAATGCAGAGCATGAGGCACGTTCAAAATGCCCACGGTGTCAGGAAACAGAAAAAAAAGATTTTGAACTCTTTTCTCACTGAAATTGAGCCACTCTTCGTGCTCCAGATGCATTATGACAAGCAAAATTATTTTCAACTTATTTATTCTTAATTAATAGTAGATATTTTTAAATATTTTCCATGCAAGCACAAAAACCAGTTCAAAATTTGTATTTTTTTAGCTGTGTTTTGATTTCTCAGGAATAGTTGCACACAGAAAAGTATTTGTAGCCTTCTGGGGGTAGCAAGGGTGCAAATGGTTTGAGATCTGTTTAAATCAGATTTCTCAGTGCAGTCGGCGTCTTGGGTGAATGGAACAGCAGCCAAATCTGGTGGCTCTTGTGGGTTGTTTGTTTGTTGTTTAAAGCTTAATTAAAGTAACTTCTGCTTAAAAAGAAGGAGGAAAACTCAAATTAAATGTAGATATCCGTGATAACTCTGTAATGCAGATTTTTTCTCACAAACTGTGCTCGGAATGGAGGTTTAGATAGATGGCCACGGCCGAAAATAATAAGAAGGAAATTCTATTTATGCCACGAGTTAAGAATTCCCATCACTGGCAAATCCTAATTTACTACTTCATCTGATTTCTGATGGGAAAAATCTAATTGCTTTTGTACTGGAAATAAAGTTGATTGAACTCTTGAGTTTTTCCAGTGGCTCCAAAGGTTATTTCCCAAGCAGTGCTCTTTTGCAAACTGCAGAGCTTTTTAATTTATCTCCTTTTTCCAGCAGATGAACGTCCAGGATTATTTTATGTAGGGGAAGGGAGACTCTGAATTCTGCTCTGAATTCGGGGTATTGGTAGGTGGGACATCCAGAACTTCCCATGAAATCTCCCATTAAAGATGTGATGGCAGAAACTCCCTGGAGATAAAACTCTGCGATACAGAGGGCAGCTGAATTTAATTTTTGTGGGGTTTTTTGTTCCATATTCTTTCTAGAAGGAAACACTTGAGGACTCCTGCTGCCCATAGGAACTGCTCAATCAGCGTTAACAGGCAGCTTGTCAGGAGCACAATCCATGGAAATACTCACTCTGGAGGTCCCTGGGCTTTGGATAGCAAATGTCAGTCATGAAAAACAGATTTATTTGTGTTTTTTAATTTTGTAAAAAATTATAGAATTTCTGGGTCGTTCAGGAAGCTAAAAAATAAAAATAAAATTGGGTTTGTGCTTTTTTTACATAGAATCAGAAACTATTAACTCACGTTTATTCCTCGCAGTAATTTCTGTTGATTGAATAATTTCGGTTGACCTGAGCAGTACCTGCTGCTGAGAGCAGAACTGATCCCAGGCCGGGAGCTTTATCACTCACCACAGTCTGAGTCTTGACAAACTATTTAACATGATCGCTAAAACCCAGCTTTTCTTGTGAGATATCCAACTCCCTCTGGTTTGGGCACATCCCAAACTATTCGGAGCCTTGTGCTGCTGCAGGAAGGGTTTTGCTTTGTAGCGATCCCAGGGAGAGAGGCTCGAAGCGAGGGTGGTGGTATCGCTCAGACTGGGATCAGAGCTGCCAAACCTCAGAGATTTATACCCAAAGCTGCGCTTGAAAGCTTAGGTGGGTTTTCCTGCTCGCAGGATTTGTTTCCCCGTCGCTCCGAGAAATTCCACCGAGTCCTTCCAGCCGGCAGGAATGGATCTGCCCTTGGAAGGGATCGCCACGAGGAACGGTGCTGGATTTTGTCGGCATCGGCAGTGAGAAGCTGCACGTTGCTGAAAATGACTCAAAACTCCCCAAAAGGCTTTGCTTGGGTTTGCTTTACGCGGGGAGGAATTACTTAATTGGCGGAATTACATAACTGCAGGAACCAGTTGTTTTTGTAATTGTGGCGGTGTTTGTGTCTGCCAAGAGGCTCCCAGTGCAGCAGGTTTAAACTGATCCAATTAGTAACGAAATTGGCGTAATTAACCCGTCCGTTAATGAAACGTGTGCACGCACGCCGCCCCCGGTCCCCGGGTCGGGGTTGGGCTCTTTGCATGATCCTGTTACAGAAAGCAAATTTATCCCCGTATAATCCATCTTTAAAGCATCTAGAGGCACAGAATAATTTAAATTGGAAAAGATCGAGGAGTCCAAGTGTTCCCCAGCACCGCCAAGGCCACCACTCACCCTGTCCCCAAGTGCCACATCCACGAGGTGTTTGAACCCCTCCAGGGATGGGCACCACTGCCATGGGCAGCTGTGCCAGGGCTGGACAACCCTTAAAGGGAAGGAATTTTCCCAGATATCTGACCTAACCCTCCCCTGGTGCAGCCTGAGGGCTCTCATCCCGTTTTTTGTTACCTGGGAGAAGAGAGGAACCCTGCCTGGCCCCAAACCTCCTGTCACTGAGTTCTGGAGTGGGAATGTTCCCCCTGAGCCCCTTTCCCAGCTCCCTCAGCCTCTCCCGCTGCTCCAGCCCCTTCCCAGCTCCATTCCCCTCAGGATGAGCCCCTCTCTGCCAGGTGAGGGGGCGGAATCTCCTCTTGGGGAGAATTTCGCTGATTCTGGGGCTCCTGGTGGCTCTGCACCCTTGGCCCGAGGTCCCGATGTTTTGGAGGGATAATCCTCCAGGGAGGGATGGTTCCCATCGCAGAGCCCAAAGATTCTCTGGCACATGGGACAGATCAGCTATTTTGGGACAGCAGGGGCAGTGACAAACCCTGCACAGGGTTCCCCATAACTCAGGAAAAATTCAGGCCGAGTCACCCATGGCTGGGCTCAGCGCAGAACTCACAGAACTCCTCCAAGACAAGGAGCTCTCCTGTGTGCAGCACGATGGAAAATTTTACTCAGCGGTCGCCTTCCCTTGTAGCTGATTAATACAAGATTTCAGTGTTCCCAGTCCATTAATCTTCACAAGCACATCTGCATACTGAAAAATGTTTTTAAAAACAACGCTAAAAAAAGAAAAAAAAAATAATAAAATCACGGGCGCGCTGATCATTTCGAAGATAAAAAGAACTTTAAAAGAGCGACAGCAAACTGCAGTTCGCTTGCAGGATGTGAATCCCAGTCCGGCGTGAGAGAGGGGCTTTGCCACTTCAAATATTTTAATTGTACGAGAGGAAAACATTGGAAAAGGGGTTGTTCTCCAGGCACTGGATGCTGTTCCCACTGCGGAATATCCTGGCCTGTGTTGCATCAAGCAATAGCATCTTGCAAGTCCGAAAGGTATTAGGGAAGTGTTGGAGACATCACAGGAGGAGCTGGGGGTAGAGTTCGGGCTGTTGAGGGAGTTAATTACCCTGAGAAGAAATTAATAGTGGAGGTGTGTGAGAGTGCCATGCCAGGAGAGCGGGATTTGGGATTTCAGGAGTGCACAGCTAAAGCTGGATGGCTGAACTTTTTTCTCAGGATTTGGGATTTCAGGAGTGCACAGCTAAAGCTGGATGGCTGAACTTTTTTCTAGCACTTTTTTTGGTACAAACAGGGAAAAAGTGATGTCCAGGTGCCTGATATTCCCTGAAATGGAGGATTTTAAGGGTTCCCTCCACCTCCTGGAACTGCAGCTTCGTGAATGACAAACCCACGGTTAGTTTTATGGCCCTGGATTGCTGTTTGTTTTGGTTTATTTTACCAAGCACTTTCCTAGTAAGGAGATACCTGGAAAGCCTGCCAGGTACCTCGGTGATGCCTTTTGCATTTATCCCCGAACTCCTGAAAGCCCTCATTGTGCAAGGCAGCGAGAAAAACCCTCCTGAACTCTGCTCAGCACTTCCAGGGGGGAATCGTGTGAGGAATCTGGGGTTTAGAGCTCAGGCAGGATCCTACCATGACCCAGCCTTCCTTTGGTGGGCTGGGCCACTGCCAGGCACCTTCTGCCAGCGCTGGGGACAGCTGTGACATCTCCAGAGCTGAATTCCTGCATCCCTTCCCCAGCCAAGCTCCTCCAGCCATGACAGCAGCGAGGCAGCAAGAGCAAACCAGGCAGGGAAGGGCTGAAAATCTGGGAAATTCCGTTTAGCCCTTACTTAGTTCAGATTTTTACCGAAAGCAACTGGACTCTAAGTTCATTGAAAGAACTAATTTTCTAGATCCGAGTGTTTTTATGGCGAGGGGATGTTGTAAAGGAGTTGTTTATAATGGAGTTTGTCTTAGGCGTGGAACTTTTTTGCCAGCCCAGCATCAGGAACGGTCTGGAAAAGCCTTCCAGTGGTGGTAGCTTAAGGAAAGGGGACCAGGGTGGGGGAGAAAAACCTAATAAAAATAGCTGAGATCATTCAACAGTTATCAAGAAACAGATACTGCAATTTTATAACAGAGAGCACTAAAAGTATATGCACTCTTAAAAGGCAATTAAAATGTATACTCCAAAACTATAAAACATTTTCTTTTCATCTGGAACATTGAGGGCAGATTACAACACATTAATAACGTTTTGTTTACAGTTCAGTTTCTGATGGCTTCCAAATGCAGTCTGTGTAGATTAACCAGAAGGAGTCCAGTTCTCTTTTAAGAGAGCTTGTAAAGGAAAGCAATGTGGTAAGATTGTTATGAAAAGCTGGTGTATTTAGGAAATAGCACTTAGCAGGGTCTCTCTGAATGGCTGCCAGGTCAGGAAGCTGAAGTGCAAGGCTTGGCCCTGCTTCAGGCCCCCCAGTCCCGGCTCCTTGACCACACAGTACGTCAGGAGCGCGGCCCGGCCAGCCAGGAGCCCCAGCACGCCCCCGCCGCTTGGCACACGCATTTTCACATAACCCAGCGCTCCGGGGGGAGCCAGGCACGCCGGGGCCCGGGGAACAGGCAGCTTATGAAAATAGCAATGGATAAATAAAACAGGCCTGGGAATGGAGCGGCGGCGCGGTCCCGCTGCCGTTCCGCGGGGCACGGCTCCGAGCCGGCCTCGTCCTCCTGCTCATCCTCTGCCTGGCCAGCCTGTGCCAGCCTGTGCCGCTGGAGGACATCATCCCAAAATCCGTATTAAACAGGGCAGGCAGTGCCAGGACAGGGGAACGGCCCTGAGCTGAAGGAGGGTGGGTTCAGGTCAGATGTGCAGAAGGAATTGTTCTCTGCGAGGGTGCCCAGAGAAGCTGTGGCTGTGCCATCCCTGGAAGTGCCCAAGGCCAGGCTGGAGCACCCTGGCACTGTGTGGAGAGGGCAAGCAGGTGCTCGAGCTCCTCTCCTGCCCTCACCGTGGTTTATCCGCTGCAAGAACTTCTCCACGTAACCCTGCAAATTCCCGTTCTCACCCCAGTGCCTTTCCTCCCTGTGAAATCTTCCTGATTTTTGTAATCACAGAAATAAAGGAAAACAGTTTAGTTTGTTTAGTTCATGATATGATGACTTCTGGCACTCCTGGAGTCTTTTTCATTGCTGTTCTCTGCTGGGAAAAGGTCAAAATGGGACACACTGCTGACCTGGCACACGGTGTCCTTCCTCAGCGTCTCTGCTGCCCACGTTTCCTCCTTTTTCCCTGGTAAAAGAGAATTTGCCACTCTCTCTGTGTGAATACAACAGAAAAACTATTTTTTGCAGTGCTGCAATGGTGTATTTTATATTAAATGCAAAGGGAACACGCCTGCTCTCCGGTCATTCCTTCGTTGTCCTTTGGCTGTGCTTCGTTTCAGTTTATTAGTAAATGCTGATCATTTGTCCAGGCTGTTTCCAGGGCTCTCAAACCACTCTTTCACCCTCAGAAATCGATCCCCTGGTTAGAAAAATCCACTTTTCACAGCCGCTAAGTTCACCTCAAAACTATTTTTGTGGAGAAATGGGATAAAGTTCATGGTTCCATTCAGTGCTTGGGTGCTGAATATTTCCTGCCTTTCCTTGGAAAGAGCCCTGGCCCTTTGCAACATGTTGTACATTAGCAACTCGTGTTTGATGGGAAACTCTAATAAATTGCCGTTACTCAGAAGTGAGTAATTATACACAAAATTCAGCGTGTGCATGTGAGAGGGGAACTCGAGCCCGTTCCTGGTTTCAGACAGTGACTCATTAAGCCACCCTAATGCCTCGGATATGCAGCAGAAGACTCGGAACGTTAACACTTCCATCCTCATCGCCATAAATGAGGATTTGAACACATAATTCCCTGAGATGAGTCTATACCTCTTGATTTTTATTTCTAAATCTATGCTCGGCCGGCAGATGTTGGGGGGGACAGCTTTTAGCATTTTTTCATTTAGATTCTGATTAAAAGATACGCTGCTGCTTTTTTTTTTTTTCTTTAAAACCAGCCAAACTAATTATTCATGAGCGCAAAAATCATCATCCCTGACTAAGAGACGTCTCAATCGAGGGTCAGCAGCAGATAATGTGAGGCCTGTGACAACTGTGTCCCAGAATGGTGTTTCTGGGTTTCATTATCTGCAGGGATGGAGCAGAGGAGGAAGTTCAGGAGCTGCTCCTGCCTCTGCTCCTTGTGTTCAGATCCCGAGTGCCAGGGTTTGCTCAGGGCTCTGGGGTTCCTCTGCTTCTCCTCACGGGATTTCACCTCTCAGGGCATCATTCCCAGGCATTGAACAACTGAGGAATGAGAAGAAGCAGGGAAAAAGTGGTTTTTAGCTGGTGCAGGGTTCCTGGATTCCCTCAGCTCTCCGTGGGCTCAGAGCCCTGCTCCTGCAGTAACACTTTTCCCGTATTTCTTATTCACATCCTGCCCCATTCCTGGTTATTTGTCACCACACCTTCGTTACCGGCAGGATGGAAACGTTTTCGGTTTCTCTGCTGGATTCTTGGTTTGCTTCCTGCTGTTGTGCAACACCTGAAATCGTGCTCCTGTGGGCAGCGTGGAGGGATCCAGACTTGTACCCCTGTGCATTGTCTGAAACCCCCGACCCGGAAAAAACCAGTGGATCTGATTTCATTAGCCGAGAGATCATAATCCAATTATTTTATTTTTAATTTCTCTTCCCTGAGCTCTTTTGCAGATGCTGCTTTTTGGCCCTTTGACAGAAGCCTTATGAAAATCCCAGATTGCCGCCTTCCGTGGGGGCATTTCTTGAGTTAGAGAGTTAACCTGAGAAGGCAGAGGAAAGGCCTGATTCCAGCGCTCCTCGCTGCCAGCTCCTCGCTAATATTTTAAAGGTGTGGGTGCATGTGTTGCTCTCGTGTAGTATCAGCTCTCCCTGATTTTGTAAACAGAGCCCTGTGAACCCTGAGTACCCGAGCTGCGGTGTAAAGGCAAAACTAAAATTACTCATTTAAGGTCATCTGTTTTTCCTGACACACCAAAAGGTCTGCGAGGAGGAGCGAGCAAGCATCATATTTCTCAAATACAGAATTTTACAGTGGGAACGTGTTATAAAACATTCTGCCAGTGTTGTTTCCCTCGGGATTTAGAGTGAGAGACATGAAGGCTGACAACTCTCTTCCTGTTGTAGGTCAGAGCTTCAAGGAACTCTGTAATCTTCCCACCAGCTTTACTCTCTCCTGGAACTCACGGTTAAAATTAGACGCTGGCTGAACTTTAGCAGTTCAGTTGGAGAGCTTTTCGGAGGCACAAGTAAAACAGCCGCGGAGAGGGGAGCGTTCTCACAGTGCCATTTTGAGAGCGGCTTTGTGCCGAGGCACGGCCCCCGTGAGCCCAGGGCTCCACTGCAGAGATGTTCCCATAAATCAGGGTTAGCAGGAGAGGCCGCTGGCCAGCGTGGAAATAACCTCGGTGGGTGCCTTTCTTCAGGGTGTTACGCTGCATTTTGGGCTGATTTTTGGTTTTCTCGCCGTTTCCCCTCCTGCCCCACCGGTTTTCTGCACCAGCAGAAAATCAAAGATCAAATAAACGAAGGGAAGCAGAGGGTGACGAGGCCTTACAGTAAATGCTGTGAGTTATGGGCTGCAAAAGCAGGAACGGGGCAGGAATTTTGGAGCTCCAGCAGCAGGGAAGGCCTGGGCACAGCCCAGCAGGGTGAGGTGTTCTGCTTAATCTCCGCTGTGCCCAGCCTGCCTTGATTACCCCGTTTATTCAGGACTCACAACAGCTTGTAAACTTTTTTATCATCCCTGCCCAGATTGCGGGGAGGGTATCGTAGCCTCCCCTCGCCTTTCCCCACATCTGTTTGCCAAGCTCGTTACTCCCATGTTATTAGGCTCATTGGAGGCGCTGTGTTTATTTCCATCCCGAGAGTTTGGGTTTTTTAATCTTTTGAATCGATGCAGCAACTCCATCGAACGATGATTTATTTTAGAAAAATCACCATCTATCAATTTTTCCTGCATATTATTGGTTGCTAGCACTGACTTTGTCCATGGACTGATACCACCAGCAGCACTGAGGAGCTGCTGTTCTGAGTTCAGAGATGCTGGGAACACCGTTTGTAATTTCAATTTCTTGTGATAATAATACAAATACTGTAATTTAGGAGGAGAAGAGCTTTTGGCCCCTGCTTGCCTGCACAGCGCCTCACACCACATTTGTCTAATCCCAGCTGAACCCAGGAGCTTTTCTTTAATACAAATATTAACCCGAGCCCGTGGCCAGTCCAACAGCGGTCTGAGGATGCTGAAATATCTGTGATTATCACCTGCCAGGCCAATCTCAGGGCCTGTCTCACTCTTATCTCGTGCTTTTGGCAGCTCTGCGTGCTATTTTCGCCTCTTTTAGTTCCTCCTCCCAGTTTCGTAGCGGGGTGTTTGGGCTCTGGCTGATTTTTGATTTTTATTAATAAAATACCTAAAACATTCGCTTGGGCTGGGCCCATCAGGTGCCATGGGAACAGTCAGTGTGATCCCAAGTCCCACCCAGTGACACGAGGTGGGGTTAGCAGAGCTTTCCTGGAATTCAGGATAAGGAACCCACAAATGCACTGTGTGCTGTTTGTCGTTCATTTCCCCTTTTTCTCCTCGCAGCTATGGACATTCCCTCCAGATGAGGAAATCAGGTGTATGTGGTCAATCAGCCTTGAAAATCTGTGGAAGAGGGGTTTTTCTGGGAAAATCACGGGAGGAAACGTGTTCTCCCCTGTGCCAGGGCTGTGCTGATGTTCTGCGTGGCTCCACGAGAACCAAGCAGGGCTCTGGGGCTGAATTCCTTTGGATTTGGGGAACAGATCGTGACCCCACAGGTGATTCTGGGTGCTGTGGATCAGTGCATCAATCACTGGGGATTAAAGTTTGTGCACAAACTGTCCAACCCAAAGGCATTCTCAGTAAACTCCTGCCTGTCCTCCTCCATCATGTCCCACACACACGAGTTCAGAAACACAGAACTGGATTTTATTGCATTGAATTTTATTGCATTGTATTTTACCCCATTGTATTTTATGTAATTGTATTTTCTTGTGTTGTATTTTACCAAAACTTGAGTTTTCCCTTGCTGTCCTCAGGTGTTTTATTGATTTTATTCAAGGTGAAGGCCCCGCCCATTCTGGCTCAGGAACATTTGCTCCCCATTAATATCCAGTAACCTCTGCTGGAAGTGCAGGAGAAGCTTTGGCAACCGGAAGCAATTGCTGGTCATTAATGCCAAAGCTGTAAAAATGCAAATAGGAACTCCCTGCATAGGTTCTGAGAGTTCGAGTTGTTTACATTCCTAATTTGATTCACGTATTAACCACAATTAACGTGCTCTCTAGATTTCGAGCATACGGTTATCACAGAATGGGGTTTTTTTTCTCTCGTGCTTTACTCCAGATTGTTCCTGGTTGGACAAACTTTGAATAAATTCAGGCAGTGGGGAAGAATTGGGATTTGAATTATTTTAGGGAATCTGTTTACTGGAATGGGGTGGGGATGTTCTGCTGTGCAGTGACACATTTAGCTGTGGTTAGGGAGGGAATTTTTGGAAATTCACCTTTTTTCTCTCTCAGGCACTCCCAGGTGGAGATGATGTTCTTGATTACAACTGGAATAATAAAAAAAATTTTAAAAATAATAATAATAACAACAACAATAATAGTTCCCTGAAGTCACATGCAGCGTTCAATCCTGGTCCTTCCCTCCTCCTGAGAATCCCTCTTTTCTCACCCCACCCCCCGATCTGATCTCCCTCATCCCCCCCATTTTCTCTCGTGGCCCTGTGGGCTGTGGAGGGATTCATTGTACCAATAAACACAACTTTATTTTATCGTTTTCTAGCACGATCGGCTATCAAATCCTCCGTGCTAAAATAACATTCGCTAGGCCGTTTCAAGACAAAGTTTTGTTAGGCACAGTGGGCCTTTAATCCCCGGAGGAGTTCAGCTAACTAAATATAATATTAGTTAACATACTTCAGTGATGTTAAGAAAATACTCGTGTGCTACCAAGAGATCCTGAGTCCCGGTATGCGCTCGCAGCAATGGCTCCTTCCCCCTGCACGGGGTTTGGAAACTGGAGAACAGTTTGGGTGATTAATTCTGCTCCTGCTTTTAATGCCGATGGATTTCTCCTGTTGGAAATTCCCCTTGGCGTTACGGGCGGCCCTCGATTCTGTCGCCGTGCTGTTAATTAAAATATTGTAGGGAATTGCTGTTTGCAGAAGTTTTTGAGAGCTCACCGTTAGGAGCAGCACTTCATCCCTCTTGTGCCATTTTTCCACTAATTTAATTCCCTGCCCTGCCGTGGTTGGGCTCGTTGAGATTTATTTCTGATACAATTCCCTCGCTCTGTGTCAAATCCCAGCATCCCTGAATGGTTTGGGGTGAAAGGACCTTAAAGATCATCTCATCCCATCCCCTGACAGGCAGGGACACCTTCCACTGTCCCAGGGTGCTCCAAGCCCATCCAGCCTCACCTTGGGCACTGCCAGGGATGGGGAATCCTCTGGAAAACCTATGCCAGGGCCTCCCCACCCTCCCAGGAAGGAAATTCTTCCATTTATTTGCAATCAGAATTATTTGTCCTCTATCCAGAATATATTTGCCCAAGAACATCAGGGTCCAACTACAGAATAATCTTCCAAGAGGTGACAACCTCACCATGTAAAACATTGAATGTGAGATAAATACCTTTGTAGAGAGCAGTGCTGAGTGTGAGGGAGGAGATGAGATGAGCTTTGCAATTTCTGAATGCATTTGGAGGTTAAATGTGAGACCAAATGAGGCAGACTGAACCCAAACCCAAGTCAAGCATCAGGAAATATTCCAGGGGAATATGAGCAGGATCTCAGGGAGCTTTGGGAGCAGGTGGGTGTCCCTGGGGTGGGTTTTGTGCGATCCCAAGGGCTGAGAGCGGCTCCGAGATCCTTGCATGTGAAGGACTCTGAGAGCAGAACCCCGCAAAGGCTTTCAAGTGACCGGATTGTTATAAAATCCGTGACTCAGTGGCGCCTTCCCTCCTGTCCTCGCACTGTCGGCCGCCCCTCGTGCTGCGTTAGAAACTCCGATGTTTTGATCCAGTGTAATCCAAATGTATTTAGTCTGTATTCTATTCCGCTCTGTAAACACGTTTTTTCCATAGCTGCAAATGGCTCCACAATTATTTGTTTCAATTTGTAAATTGGACAAAAGGCTTTAATAAACAATGTCCTCGGGCAGCCTGTCGTCCTCTTCTCAGGAAGAGAAACACGATTTCTGTGTGTAAACTCCTTGGAAATTCAAAGGGAAAGCTCCCATTTGGTCCAGCTTGGCCATTTAGGAGTTCAGAGCACTTCTTGCCATGGATAAACGCTGTAGCTGGGTTTGGAAATAAGGTTTGGGGTGCCAGGTTGGTTTTTGGACCCTGCTGCTGGTGGCACCGGTCTGGTCCAGCAGCAGGAGGAGCCTACCAGGCACTTTGTTTCTTGATTCAGCATTCAGCTGGGCTCTGTAGCTGACCAGAATGTTTGATTTTGTACTCTGGATTTCTGCTAGGCTGCAATTAGACGAGTTTGAGCTCCATCAGGCAGCTCCTGGAGATGGATCCTGTAAACACGGCAGCCGGGACGTCACGGCGGGCTGGGATCGCCAGGAGAAGCACGGCTGCAAACTCTGCTGAAAATTCAAACTTTCTGTAGCATCCCAAGGCCACAGCTGGTTCACTGCATTGTAGCAGTGGCTGAGACAGCTTCCCTAGACCCCTTCAGCTTGAGGGATTTCCTCGGAGAATCCTCAGGATGAGGATGGAAGATTTGGGGAGGGAGAAAATAAGAACAACTAAAGCCCAACCAGAGCTCAATGTGGCTGCTGCCATAAGAGACACAAAAAATGCTTCTGCAAATCCATCACCAGCAAAAGAGTGTGGAGGAGAATCTGCATCCTTTAAATCTGCATCCTTTAAATCTGCATCCTTTATTCAGTTCAAAACTGAGACAGCTTCCCTAGACCCCTTCAGCTTCCCTAGATCCCGAGGGATTTCCCTCGGAGAATTCCTGATCCGTGTTGTTTGAGTTTTATATGAAAGTGTGCGATGCGCTCACCGTGTGTTGGTAACAGCCACACACCCGTTCACAGGCAGGAATTCCATCTCCAAACTTTGGAGTGGTTACAGAAGAAAGGAAATCTCCTGCTGGTTCAGCTCAGCTCAGGATGAAGATGGAAGATTTGGGGAGGGAGAAAATAAGAACAACCAAAGCCCAACCAGAACTCAATGTGGCTGCTGCTGTAAAAGACACAAAAAATGCTTCAGCAAATCCATCAGCAATAAAAAGGAGGTGTGGAGAAGAATCTGCATCCTTTATTCAGTTCAAAACTGAGACAGCTTCCCTAGACCCCTTCAGCTTCCCTAGATCCCGAGGGATTTCCCTCGGAGAATTCCTGATCCGTGTTGTTTGAGTTTTATATGAAAGTGTGCGATGCGCTCACCGTGTGTTGGTAACAGCCACACACCCGTTCACAGGCAGGAATTCCATCTCCAAACTTTGGAGTGGTTACAGAAGAAAGGAAATCTCCTGCTGGTTCAGCTCAGCTCAGGATGAAGATGGAAGATTTGGGGAGGGAGAAAATAAGAACAACTAAAGCCCAACCAGAGCTCAATGTGGCTGCCGCCGTGAAAGACACAAAAAATGCTTCAGCAAATCCATCAGCAACAGAAGGAGGTGTGGAGGAGAATCTGCATCCTTTGAATCTGCATCCTTTATTCAGTTCAAAACTGATTTTCAGGAGAAGGGTGCTGGGGTTTTGCTGGCAGATCACCAGCTGGTTTTATTAAATCTCTCTCCTTGGTACCTGTTGCAGACACACGGAGCTCCAGTGGATTTATGTGCCCGTGTAATCCTTGATTTTCCTGTGAACTGGAGTGATGGGATTGTTTATTCTCTTGCTTTTTATTTTTTTTAAATCTTTTTTTATCAGCCTTTCCCTGGGGATGGAACTGGCAATATATAACATTACATCTGTGGTTCCCTGCTAGGTGATCCTGCGTTTCTCACAAGCCTTTTGCACGTTCTGCGCAAAAATATGGCGTGTGAGGGTTTTGTTTTGGCTTTGGCCAGATTCTTCTGCCGTTGACTTCATTGTTCGTGCTAATAAAGCCATGGGAAACGTTTTGATGGGGAGGAGATTGCAGGGCCTTGAGGTTTCAGCTTTGATACTGTGTTGGCTGCTGCACACAAGCTCTGGTAAACCAAAGATGAAAAGCCAAGCTTGTTTTAGAAAGCCATGGGCTCCTCAGAATGACGCTTGGCAAGTTCTGCTCCTCACTTTGTCAAGTATTTGTCCACATATCGGTAGTTTTGTGCCTGTGTTTACACTCGTTTTGCCTCCGGGCTTGTTTTAGTAAGCTGGATAAAGTGTTTATTATGTGGTTTGCAAAATATGTTCCTAACGGTGACCTAACCCGCGGTGCCACCGAGGCTGGGGGCTGTCGGGATCTCCTGTTGTGCAACGGCGAGCGGGGCACGGAACCACAAGGCAGCCTTGGGCACCCTTTGGGGAGCCTGCCTGGCTGTGGCTGTGCCGGGGCAGGGCTCCTGTTCCGCTCCCTGCCGGAGTTGGGCTTGGCTGGAGGCTCCTGGCAGCCTCTGCTCGAGCCTCCTGCGCTGCCCAGAGCCTCCCCGCTGCTCAGATCGCTGCGAATGCAGCAGCTCCGGGGATGGAACTGCAATCACAGTGCCAGGGCAGCTTCTCCTGGCTGATTATTTGGGGGGAGCTGGTGGGGCAAGGTCTGTGATGTCCTCCTTGCCCTTTAACCTCGCCTGGGCTCGGAGCTGCTCTGTTTGCAGCCTGTTTGTAGCACCTCTGTGCACCCCAACCCAAATTTCAGCTCAATTTAAATTTAAATTTAAGATGTGTTTTCAGAGTCTGTTTCCATCCCTCGCATGGTTTCAGGATATCTCCCATGTGTCATCTCCCACATTGCTCAGGAACTTTCTCACTTACAAAAAAGCTCATTTAACAACTCCCAGCCTAACAGAGGCTAAAGAAGTTACCCTAAAATATAAGTTAGGCCACGATCCTTCCAGATTCTTCCAGAGCCCACATTGCTCTGGGTGCTCAGGAACTTTCTCACTTACAAAAAAAATCTCATTTAACCACTACCCACCTAACAGAGGCTAAAGAAGTTACCCTAAAATATAAGTTTAGGCCACGATCCTGCCAGAGCCAGAGTGCCTCCTGCAGATCCTCCTGGAAATAAATAACACTGAGAAAGTTTGCCCTCCTTAATGCAATAATGTGTAGGAAGGTAGGTCTTGTATTAAATTACTTTCTATGTGATAAGATGTGATTATAATAAAGAAGGAGATTTATGATTACTATAAAAAGAAATGTGATTGTATTATCGTTTAAATAAGTTATTTGCATTTCAGATTTATTTTGGAGTGGTGTCTTTAGGCACCAGCTGGACACTGGGTTCACATGTGCCAGGAGCTGTACGGGGAAAATGAGATTATTGCTGCTGCAGGAGCCCTGAGGGGAGTTGTGGCTTCCCGAGTTGTACCTGGCAATAAAAGTGTGTTTATTTCACGTGGGACCTTGTCCCTTCACTGCTGGCCAGGAAAAATCCCTTTGAGATGGAGCTGGAAGGTGTGGCATGATCAAAACCTAGCAGGACCCCCTGAGAGGCATCTCAGGAAATTCTTTTTCCCTCTACTTGAATTTTTTTTTATTTTTTCCCGTTCTATTCAGCACAGACACTCATCCCCCAGCAGGTACAACCAAGATCCAGGCTGTGTAAATAATGTGGGGCGAGCTGACTGGGACGAGGTGCAAATTGGGATCACACGTCGGCTGGAGCGGAGTGATTTACATTCTCCGGTTACAGCAGTTAATTGTGGGCGCCCTGATAAGCCTTGTTTACTGCCCCAGCAGCTTGGCCCGGGCCTGCTGAGCATCAGCACGGCCCGACTGAAGGCTTGATTACCTATTCTGAAGGGTTTCATGCAGGGAAAATCAAAATTCCACCATCTACCGCCTGCCCAGGAGCTGAAATTCCCATTTCAGCTCTTCTCCACAGCACCCGCAGGGAGCAGAAGTGTGAAAGGATTAAATCACCTGAAAAGGCATTTTGGGAGAAGAATTCTTAACTATAAACACCTTTTGGAGCCTGATGAAGGGCTGAGCCTGGTGCCTGTGTGGGGTGACCATCGGGGAGAATTTGGGCACTGTAGGGCAGCGGGCTGTGGAGGAGATTGCCCAGATCCCTGTGAGGATCCCATTCCTGCCTGTCCAGCTCTCAGGGATGGGGCTGGAGGTTCCAAAAGGTTCCAAGGAGGCTCTGGTCCCTCTTTGGTGTCATTCCCACAGAGCGGAGCGGGAGGAGCTCCTTTCCACTCCCAGCCTGCCAAGTTTCCACTCCTTTTGTAGGAACACGCTGGTGCCTGGGGTGGGAGGGAAAGGGCAGGACCAGGGGCAGCTCCTGCACCCTTCCTTCCCTGGAAATTCCACCTTGAGGGGAAGGATGAGCCTCCACAGGTGTGTGTGGGGCACTGATGAGTCCATCCCCTCGTCCCCACAGGGATTTTCATCCCTTGGTGTTTTTCTCTTCCATCCTCCTCAGCTTGTGGCTGCCTCTGTGCTGTCTGCAGCAACCTTAAAATAAATTCTCATCAAACACTATTCCAGAGGGTGAGGGATGCTCCTAAACCACTCCTTGTGTGAAAACAAATCCTAACCAAAGCTGAAGAGAAGAGCTGGTTGTGCCCAGCAGGCTCAGGTCGGTGTTTTTTCCTAAATTGGCAGAAAAGCAGTGTGGTTTGTGTAGTTTTGAACATTCTGGGTGTTCTCACACACCTTTGAACCACCCCACCTGAGCAGCCATGGATAAATCAAAGATCCAACATGCACAGTTGTGAAACAACCCCCAGAAAACCTTGGTGACAAAGGAACATCCTGTGATTGTCTGAAATCTCAGCTGGGAGCACAGGAAAAGTGTCCTGTGAGCAGAGCATCCCCACAGGGGTAACGTCACTCCCCAAGGTTGTCCCCAGGACAGCTCCACGGAGGAATTTCAGCCTCCCTGGCAAGAGGAGGGGCAAGGAATGAGCTCAGTCACTGCAAGGAGAATTCAGCAAAATTCCAAATAATCCATCTCGAATGCCGATATATTGTATGGGCTGCAAGGAGCTGGTTAATGAACATTGAATTAGGATGTCAATATTTCCATTCCCCAGCCTTTTAGGGTAATTTGCCATGGATATAAAAAAGAAACCAAACCACCCAGCACATGTTTGTGCAGGATTCAGCTTTCAAGGGCAGCTGGATCTGGCCAGGAAGGTTCAGCCCAAGCAGTGGCAGCTGAAATGTGCCACTGTCACCTCCACGGGGCTGGGGAGGGGCAGGGTGATTCTACACGTGTTCCGTGGCTTCTCGGCGTGTTCCTGCAAATCAAAACATCAAAACTCAGTAGCGTTGTGGTGAATTTGGGATTTCTGTGTTCTTACATGGCGCCCTGCTGTGTTGGGATTGCTGGGATTCTGGGAAAGGAAAGGGGAGACCTTAAAGAGGTACAGACACATCACTGACCCTACAGGGAGAGCATTTGTGGGCACCTGGCTGGGAGCTGCCCTGTCTCAGAGGGGCACCTGTGCAGGGAAAGGTGCCTGAGTGCCAGGCAGGGCGTCACCAGCGCCTGAAGTTGTGTTCTTTGCACATCTGCTCCTCCTGACCCCGTGGAATTCCGGGTGGTGATGAAATCCCCCAGCACTGAGTTCATGTCAGACCCGCGCTTCATTTTTTTGGCTGAGCAGCAGAGGCTTCTGTGGTTTTACGGGGCAGAAGGAACTGGTCATTTCCCTAAAAGATGATGGATTTGAAATCCATTCAAATGAGATATTTCTGTCTTGTGACAAGAGCTTAATAGCTTCTTGCATTTGTGTTTGGAAACATATTCTTTGAACTTTTGTGTAACGTTCAGCCAGGATAAGGCAAACATTCTCCAGCAGTTGGAAATGGGCTGTCTGGTGGCTGCAATTCGGTTATTTAGCTTTAAAATTAACTGTATATATTTGTAAGTTTTTAATTAAGATGTGTTTCTACTCGGAGCCTTTCAGAGCTTACTCAGAGGAGCATCAAACGCTCCCCGGTTTCGCTCTTTCCTCTCCGCCCTATTAGCTTCTCCCCCTCTGCTTATAAATTTCTGATGACAGACATAAACATTTACCTCCGTGGGCATTACTTAACTCTGAGCTCACTTTGTTCTATAAATACAAATAAATAAAAGGCCCTTTAATGGGCGCGGGGAGGCCAGCAGCGAAGTGGTTAAAGGTTTGTGCCGGCAGCCTGGCCAGCAGGAGCTGGCGGTGTGGAGCAGGGGGGACGCCAGGCTGTCTCTAAACTTTTTGGCCCTCCCTGAGTGCAGAGATGAAGGAAGAGCCCTCTATAAATCACTGGAGATTAGAGACCCTGTTCTTGCCGACTCTGCAGGGTTGCACTGCTTAATGTCAAAGCCTCACGTATTACTTTAACAGCACTCCTTTTCTTTATTAAATCCACTTTGAAATAAAAAAAAAAAAAAAGGAAAAAAAAATGATGATCTTTCCAGCGAGGGGGAGAAGGTCTAAAAGGATTTAGAAAGTATCTGTTCTGTTACATTACGGAGACTAATAACTGCACGGGGAGTAGGTAACATTTTTGCACCATTTCAGAGAGCAAAATGAATAGACTTTACAGAGTTTTCCTCCTTCAAAATATTTATTGCTGTTGATTTTGAGGAGCTTGCACGGGCTCCTCAGTAAAGGTGGACTGAGCGCAGGGATTTCCCTCCAGCTCTGCGAAATTAAATTTGCATCTCCGTTTTTGCACGTTCCGCAAGCATCTGGTTTTAGATTACTTTTTTTTAACCTTTGGGTCTCTTCTGGAGGAATTTTATTCCGCCTCTATCTCCATCTGAGTGCGATGAAGACATATTTTAAACAGCTGGATCTGTGTCAAATGTCAGCGTTTGCTGCCTTGAGGACACTCGGAGGCTTCGAGGCACTGCGTTTTTATCTCCTATTATGACCTGATTTCTTCTGGTTTGTGAAAGTCACATTAGGCAGGATTTTTCTTTTGTAACGTGCGAGGTTAATGGGATTGTTTTTATGTAAAACGCAGTATTTAGGTACCTCCTTTAGTGCCCTGCATCCCACCTAACAAATCTCCCGAGCCAGAGGAACTGCACATAAGTAATTTTTTTCTGCCCATAAGTGTTTCAGATCCTCCAGGTCATTTAGTATCCATTAGGACACTAAAGCTTCTTACTGTTTTCTCATTAATAGTCGAGTCTGTTACCACGACGAAAACAATTTCTGCGAGACGGGATTCTTTGAGAAACATCCCTGATGAAAAGTCCTGGAAATCCTAACAACAAATGTTGTCAAGTTGGATTTCAGCGAGGCATTTCTGTTTCGCCGTGCAGCATTATGCCCCAGGAATGTCGTTTTGCTTTCAGTCCCATGACTTTAAACACAACATTGGCATGAAACCCATTAAGAATAACAGATTTATAAGCTCTTGTTGATGGATTCTGTTCAAATGCAGTAGGGATGGAAGGTGAAAATATTTTTAGTCTTTAACCGTATTAAAAATAAACTGTGATTATTTTAATTCTCGGCATTTGAAGTCATTTGCTTCTCTGCCACCGTCGCCGGAGTGTTTTTCTACCCGTTCACAGTTCATTTACGGTCCAGTTTTGAAGTTTGGAAATAGTTCACACCTATAAAACGCGGCTTCGCGTCTGCCAGGGAAAATGAATATTGTTTTGCAATGCATCTTATCCAAAAGCTGCCAAGGAACAGCTTTTTTTTTTTTTTGCTGCTCTCCTCTGACAAACAGCTTGAAGGTATCACCTTCGTAGGCGGCTGCGGCAACGAGCTGCAGATATTCATTTGTAGCTGTTTGTGCTCCGTGTGTTCTTTCATGTGCTCAGGAATATTGCCCAGTTCCAAAGCCTGGGCTCTTAAAATAACTGGCAACGGGGGTGGGGTCAGGGTTTTGTATAAACAGGGCGAGTTTCTGGGGCTGGAGGATCCCGGGAGCGCGGCGGAGGCGAGCGGCGAGCGGAGCAGGAGGTTATCGCATCCCAGAGCCGTGATCCCGACGTCCCGGCCGGCTGGTGGTGTTTTATTAGGAGAGAACAACTCTATAAAAGGAACAGGAGATTCAATCATAATAGAGCGGGGTGACATGAAGGCAGCTGACAGCATGGCTTCAAAACCCATTTAAGATCCAAGGAAAAGTTGCCACAAGTAATGTGCTGCAGCTGGGGAGAGCGTTGTGGAAAAAGCAGGACCCGCCACAGCCCTGCGGATTCGCGTTCCCGAGCGGAGCCGTCGCCTCGCACGGAAAGGCCGGGCTGGGCTGGGCCCTGCTTGCCACCCACAGGCAGGGCTGGGAGGGATCTCTCGCCCCTGTTTGTGTTTTTCCTGCTGAGAGTGGTCTGGGGAGAAGTGGGAAGCAATGGCCAGGCTGGCGGTTTGGGGTGGAAAAAGAGGGAATGAAGCGCTGGCTACGAGGTGGCCGAGCGGCTTCTTCTGCAGGGGCTTTGCTGGTATGAGCAGATGAGCCAAGAAAGGCCATGCTGAAAAGGGAAAGCGCTCCAATTAGGGAATTTTTAATGATGTGTGAAGAAGTGAAATGCGATGTCAAAGGGAAAAAAAAAAAAAGCCCTATTTTCCTCCTCTCAATTCTGGCCGTTCAACGAGTCGCCGTTCTTTGGGTCATCTCCGCTGGATGGAACATTCCCCAGGGAAGTGGTGGAGCCACCACCCTTGGAAGTGCCCAAAAGCTGAAATGTGGCACTTCCCAGTGTGGTTTGGTGGGCGTGGGGGTGTCAGGCCAAAGGTTGGGCTGGCTGATCGCGGAGGCCGTTTCCAACCCCAGCAATTCTGTGACTCTGTGGTCAGCACTGACTTCTTTCATCTCCCTTCCTCCGAGCCAAGCCCTGAGAGGTGCAAAGCCCTTCTAAATCGGAGGCAAAGACTGGAACGTTTAAAAGTATAAACTCTGCCCTGCCAGGGCTGCTTTGGTTTGGGACTGTTTAAAACTAAATAATCGGTGAACTGGGATAATTTGGAAATCGAATACTTTAGCGTGTCCAGCTTCAGAATGCACTTTTAAAAGATGGTTAAATTTCCATTTTTAAAAGAAATCTGGGAAGGAACTCCATGCCTGCTCTCCTGTGGCAGTGGTTGACAGCTGGATGGATTTTCCGAGGGCAGCGATATCAGCAAGGGTGGTGTCTCTGTCCAGAGAGAAGTTGGCCAAATTTCTACTCAGCTATGGTCAAAATCGAAATTAACTGATATTTGGGCTGGAAGTAGCGTGTCATTTCTGTAAGAAAAGGTCATCTTCTCCCTGGTAGAAGGTAATGCTAATTTAGGAATAAACAGCTTTTTTTTTTTTTTTTAGTTCTTATAGAAGGTTCTGTCACACAAAAATACATTGCATGGGAAGGAGCTCAGAGAGGAGAAGCACAATTAAAACAAATATCACTGGGTTTTCTGAGTAATTATAAGGAATTCTTGAATATTCTCTTCTACAAGGGCAGCAGAAATCCCACGTAAAGAAAATTTCACAATTAACACATAGATTTATGCTGCTTCCATACAGGGGGGAGAAGCAACCAGCACTGAAAAACTCCCTCAAACAAGCAAATCTCTCATTTTTAATTTACCTGTATTCGAAGCAGAATCAAAATAGTTACACTAAGTGTTTGGGATTCCTTTTTTTATTAAAAAATTCCACGCCGATTGTATTCACTGGAAAAACCAGAGGCACAGGTAGAGTTAGGAAATCCAGGCTGCCCCATCAGCCTCGGCTTTGCATGGAATGGACTTTAAATCGGGCACCTGGTGACAGTGACACAGAGAGGAGAAAAATGAGCTCTGGAGCGGGGAAAGGTTTCCAAAGTTTCCTGCCTGGGAATTCCCCTTTTTCCTGGGAATTTTGCAAGGTTTGACCATGGACTGCAATTGCAAGGACACCTTGATGAAAAAACCTGTTCTGTGCTCCTCCTGCCACTCAATTTCTTAGTTTTCTCTCCTTTTGGAATTCCCTAATTTCTCCTGGATGCCAAAGATGGATGGGGTGGGAATGACTGATTTAAAAAACCATTTTTGGGGGGTGTGAGAAGCTGGGGGTTGTTCGCTGCTGTTGCTCCCCCCCAATATTTACACCTGGCAAGGGAATTTAAAATTCCATGTGCTGCCCTGGCTGCCAGGGAATGCAGCTCTGCAGGGAGGGTGGGGTTATTAGCAAAGCAAATATCCAGAAAACAAGGGGCTTAAAGATTACGGACTAATTTCACACTTCCCATGGCCTGGCATTACTGGTGCAGAAAATGATGGGGAATAAGCCGAGCGCTCATTTGCCCATAAACCTACAGGGGGGTGATGTCCTAAAAAGCCACTGAAATTGGATATGTGGAAAATGAACTCGGTTTTTTTTGTTGGATTTTTTTTTTTTTTTTTTTAAGTGGGTCACAACATCTGCGATTATCCCGTCGGGATTACGAGCGCGATCCCGCTGTGGTGGCACCGATTGCTTCCCGTGGGCTTCGCCCCTCCGTGCCCAGCTTGGCAGTGCCCAGCACACCCCCAGCCTGCCCTCGTGGAAAAGCTATGTCAGGATGGTGTAGAAATGCTGAAAACTTCATCTCTGCCTTAAAAACACAGATTTTAAATCAGGGATGCGTTCTGACCGCTGTTAAAATCACGCCCTGCCCTCCTGTGCTTCTGCCTCCTGCTTTCCTGTGGGTAATTTAAATATTCCCGAGGCTTGGAAATTATTTAGAAAATGGGAAATTTGGTTTAGAAGCCTTGTGGGGCTTTGAGTCAGGGTGTAGTGGATATGGACCCTCCTGCTCTTCCCATCAGTGTGTTTGTGTAGGGCAGAATATTTTCTCTTTGAGCAGTGTGGAGAGCTGGCCTGGTGTCCGAATTTCAAATAAATTCATGATAAACTTTCCTTTATTGAGGCAAAGGACCTACTCTTTTTAGGTCATTTGGATCCTTCTTTCACCCCACCCCAGAGCTGCCCCTCATTCCTCCTCTTTAATCCCTCCGTGGATGTTTTTGGGGTAAATATGAAGGATTTTAGGCTCGTAGCAGCTCCTCCTATGCGGCCTTCTGGAGAGGGTGCCTCGCTCTGGGCCTCCGGGCACCTCAGGCCGTCCATGTGGTGATTTAATCCTTGGGAGATGTGGGAATCCTCGGAGCTATGTGCTGGGATTTGGGGTGGAATCTCAATTTCCTTCCTCCCGGAGCGAGCGCCCTGAGAAAGGGCCAAACGGAGCCACTGCTGCTCCTCTGGGCTCACCCTGCTCCTCTCCTGTGCCAGGGGACGAGGTGGGACAGGGGACAGGTCAGTCTCGGCTCCAGAATCCGTGAAATCGGGGTTTTTTCACGCCCTGGTGGTAACAGCAGTTTTATGACAAAGGATCCTCTCTGCTGAGGCAACCTGCGCTCCCAGAACGGTGATCTTGAGAGGATTTAGAACCACAACAGGCTGAAACTTGAAAAATGTGAAATGCTCAGAGAAAAAGCTGCCTTCTGTTAGATTGGTTCTGTAGGAAAGGGGGAAAAAAAAGGATAAAAGCCAAAAGTGGTGATCACACTTCTACTGAAGGGGTTGCCTGCCCTCATCAGAGCCCTCAGCTCCAGTTTGGGGTAAATCATTGCAAAAAAAAAGGTTGTTTTGCTCCGTGGCAGCAGCAGGGTCACAGGCTCCCAAAGGTTATTTCCTGCCCCACAGCCACCCGGCCAAACAACATTGTTCTTGGGGACTGCCAGCCCCAAACAACGCTGGACCCCCGTGCCTTGTTTACCTGACACCCATCTGTGCTTTATTTTTCTTCTCCTGGTGCTTGGTGTCTGTTCAGGCTCTCACAAATAAAATAGGAAGTGGTAAAACACAAACAAGCAGAGGGCAAAGCGGCGCAGAGAAAAGATTGATGCTGGTTTGGGGACAGAGGTGACATCTCTGAAACCTGAAAACTTCAGCTTTTATACATTTTAGCTTTGCATGTGATTAGCTTAGAAGCAGTTCATTGTTTTCCTGCCTAAAACAGAGCAGGAAGCTGCAGAAAACTGGGATCTGGGGAGCAGAGCTTTCAGGAATGTCACCCCTCTCCAATCCCTCGCTCAGGAGCCCAGGAGCAGAGAGGTCTCATCCTGAAGCGTGACAAAGCAATTATTGATCCCGCTGGCAGGGAAATCAGAGCTAAAAAAGCACAGGGGACAGAGGAGAGAGGGACGGAGCGTGACACGGAGCCGGAAGGAGAGGCCAAGGACAGGTTACCCGAGGAGCGGGCCCGGCTCCAAAGAGCCCAGATGCAAAATCCCTGCGTTTTGGTAAACTTGGATTAGCATGTAAGAACAAACAGAAGAACGCAGCTGGGCCTTGCAGCTCGAGCATTGATTAAACAAGATCTGCGGGGCTTTGAAGTCGGGACGGGTTCGGGGAGCTCCGTCTCGCCGTTTATCTGCCAGGCCTGAAGTGTTCCATCCTGGCTTTCTGCTCTAGCACCTCTGCAGAGGGGCTTTCTAGCGAGCTAAATATATAGAAAGGTGCAGGAGAAACCGGGGATTTGTGCGTGGCAGGGATCTATTTAGAGAGCCCAGCAGGAGCTGCTCTGGAGGCAGATTTTAGCTGCTGGATCCAGTCCCTGCCCTGCTCCCTGCACAGCTTTCCTCTTGGCTTTGCTTCCATCTTCCCACTCAGGATGTTGTGACAGAGAATTCCTCCTGACTAGAAAGCTGCCTTCCCAAGCCTGTGTACAAACACAGGGATTTTTCACCACTGGAAAGAGGGAGATGGACAAAAAGCTGGATTTTTAGGCTGTTAGATGGCGTGTGGATAATTTAAAATTCAGGGATGTGGGGGAAGAAGTGAGAACTAGAGGGCAGAAGGGAGGTGCAGAAGGCAGGAGTTTTGTTTGTGGTTCTGTTTCTCGTGGTGCTTGGTTGAATTTACTCTCCCCTGAGAAACTGAGAGCAAGACTATTTCCATTCAGTTTTAAAGTGACCATCTCGGGGGCAATAAGTGTGAGCTGTTATCATATTTGCATAAAATGTTGGGTGTTTATGAATGTCTGAAGGCCGGGATCCATCCCAGGTGGGATTCAGCACCTGAGAGAAGGAGCTTGAATAGATTTATCTTCTCCACTGACTTTTTCAGAGACTCAGAGGAACTGCGTCCACAATTCTGGTCACCAGTTCTGTGCCTCGAACAAGCCAGGCAAAAGAATTATCTATTTTCCTGTCTATTAAGAGTGGGAATTTCTTTTTTAGATAAATTTATGAATGCCAGCTTTCCCCAGCAGCCAAACTCTTCCCTGCTTTTGGAGCACTTGGGCACAGCACAGCAGGGAGGCAATAAGTGTGAATTGTTATTGTATCTGGATAAAATTGTGGTGTTTATGAATGCCTGAAGGCCAGGGTCCATCCCAGACGGGATTCAGCACCTGAGAGAAGGAGCTTGAATAGATTTATCTTCTCCACTGACTTTTTCAGAGACTCAGAGGAACTGCGTCCACAATTCTGGTCACCAGTTCTGTGCCTCGAACAAGCCAGGCAAAAGAATTATCTATTTTCCTGTCTATTAAGAGTGGGAATTTCTTTTTTAGATAAATTTATGAATGCCAGCTTTCCCCAGCAGCCAAACTCTTCCCTGCTTTTGGAGCACTTGGGCACAGCTCAGCAGAGGAGATCAAAAATTTCTGGCTTAAATTTGGGGCAGAGCAATTCTAACACCTTCCTAGGTAGGAATATCTTAAATATCTTGCAGGAGATGATGTTGTGCACTGAGATCTTTATGGCTCATCTGAACAGGATGTTAGAATCCAGCTGGATACCCCCAGTGACTCTGTGCTGTATAGAGACATCTTCTTTATCAGTAAAAAGAATAAAAAAGTTAAAAAGGAGTTCTCTCAAGCCAGCGCTTTTAGGAGCAGTCTGAAACAGTTCCAACATGCAAAGAGTTCTGATTTGTTTTAATGCAGTAATAACCCACCTGCACATAAGGATTTGGGGTCAGTTTAGTGTGTATTTGCTCCAGGTAAGCTCAGGGTGAGTTTTGTGCCCCAAGCTCATGGGAAATGGCTGATTTTGTCCCTTCTGGCAGAGGGGCTGAGTCCCCCAGAACTGCAGCTTGTTTCTCACGTCCTGCTCTCTGTGCCCAGACTGATTTTCATGCCTGATTTTATTCCCAAATCTTTCTCCATTTGTGATTTCCTCGGCATTCCGTACTCGCCCTCAGGTATTGTTTCCTTGGGTTCGCAGAAGGTCTCCCACCACTTTTAAATCCCTCCTTAAACCCAACATCTTCCAGGAAATCCATCCTCCTCCGCTGCCGCTGATAATCTCTCCCACTTCCTCCTTTATCATTTCTCCTCTGTCCTGTTCTCCGTTTTCCTGTCAGGCTTTTTTTGAGTGTGTCTGTACAGATCATTCCTTACCCTATATATATATATTTTAATAAACGCTATGAAATATTTTTCATATAATACATAAAAAAGAGAATATTTTGCCTTTATAAATATTCACCAATACGCTCTGGTGCTTTATAATTCTAAGGGTAGAAGTAAAACACCAGGTCCTGCACCTACAGCAACATAATAATAAATATTATGAAAAAAGCAGCTCCTACTGTATAGGAAATTAAGTGAAGTCGAATCAAATCAATTTGATTTGATTCTATAATTCTTGATTCTGTAATTCTCAGTTAGGGACATGTTGAATAGAGGAGCTGGGTCTGTGTTTGGGGTTGGAAACGTGTTCTGTCTGACTGTAGGTGCATTGTTTATGTGTTCATGCATGGACAGTGTGTCCATGCGCACGTGCTCTGCCTGAAAACACAAAAGCAACGTCACCAGATTTTTATTTTGCCTGAGTGTGCCGTGAAGGAAGAACTCTCTCGTGTCAGGCTACAGTAAAAGTGGTAATAAAAGCCTGGGTTTTAGGCCCGTAGCGAAATGCTTGGTTACACATAAACACGCACACGGAGCTGAGAGCGAAGCAGAGATATGGAGGAGATAAAAGAGAACAAATGGGCAACTTATAATTACATGTATTTCAGTTCATCTGGTATCCAGATGATCATCCTCGCTCCTGATGGCTTTGACAAATCAGTTTATTAGGACTGCAAGGGTAACCCAGGGCTGTGCAGTAGGCAAGGGAACACTGTTTTGGTGGTTGGTTTGTTTTTTTTTTTAATTTTTTTTTTTTCATATTATATTCAGTCATTTCATTATTGGAGGTAAATACTGCTTGTACTTAGAAACACAACAGCTGGTCTCATGTGAGAAGGCAATCCACAGATTAACTTGCCAAATGTATTACCAGTTCATTTCACTCGACTGAGAACCTAAGGGTATTTTAATAGTTTTGACCTTGATCAGACAAGAAAACAAATGCCCTCGTTCTCAAGTTGAACCTGCGCCTTCAGCATAGCATGAAGGGAGCTTGGCAGCCCTGGCAGGCTGAGCGCTGAGGGGTTTGGGGATAAAGGGGGCAAAGTCGGTCCTGAAAGTCGTGCTGGTGGCTCGCAGGGTGCTGGGGACAGGAGGTGCTGTGCTGGTGGCTCGCAGGGGGCTGGGGAGCGGNTGGGGACAGGAGGTGCTGTGGTGGTGGCTCCTGGGGACAGGAGGTGCTGTGCTGGTGGCTCACAGGGCACTGGCGACAAGAGGTGCCATGGCTGCTGCCCCGCTGTGCTCAGGGCTCAGGCACAGCAGCCACGCTCGGGTTGCTCCCTGTTCCCGGTTCTCCAGTGAGGAGGAGGTTTGGTCAGATGTTCACATGTCTGATTTGGCTTTAATGCTGATTTTTACATTAAAGAAAACCAATTTTATTCCAGCTGAAAGGCCAGATGTGTGCAGCCTCTCTGCTGGCCCCAGAGCCTCTTTCCTGCTGTTTGCAGGCTCGGGACTGGACTCCCACACCCCTGGATGTGTCACAGAGAGCACCCTGGGGACAGGTGTGTGCCCAGCACTGGAAAACACCTGTAGTGGGAATTAAATTGCAAAGAGAGACTGGTTTTTAATGGACTTTTCATTTTAAGTTTTTTTGTTCCATGAGTGTCGTCCTCCAAGGAGGGCAGGGGCTGGACCCTACATTCTGAAAGGGCTGGACTGAGCTCTCTTGGACATTGCTGTCCCTGAGCAGCCTCTCCTGAGGGGCTTCTCTGTTCCCAGGTTCTTCTCACACTCTAAACGTGCTCAGGATTACAAACTGGGCAGGATGGAGCTTACTCAGAGGGTAAATCCCTTGTGAGGCTCATCGAGGCCCAGTCCCTTTAACTGCGGGCTCCGGTGCCTGCATGGATGCACGGCCCCAACTCTGCGTTCCTTCAGGAAGAGTTACGAGCACGAAGGATTTAAGGATGAGACTCTGGAAAGCTCCTGACATTGGCCTAATTCAGTTCCCTTTGAAGTGGGGGCAGCTCTGCTGTCGGGTTTGTTGGAATCCAGGCACGGCAGGCGCCGGGCGCTTCCCGAGCGCCATCCCCGGCTCCTGGTGCCCAGAAAAAAGGGATTGAGCCTCTCTCGGGAGTGTGTGCTCTCACTGCAGGGGCCACCTGCTGAAACCACTTCTGCTTTTCCATTTTTGAACCTCTCCTTTCCTCTCTTTCCTCCTCCCTTGCTTCCTTCTGTGCCACCTCCAGACGTGAGCGCGAGCAGGTGAGTGACAAAACCCAGAGGGCACCAGCCAGTCCTGGCGGTGGCTGAAGCCTCAACACCCATTTTGTGCCAAAATTTCTGTCTCATTTCCAGATCAGATCCTGGACAAAGTCTCGTGGTTCCTTAACATTAAGAATTCTTTGAAATAATCAATTTTGGAGATGCAGGGTGGCCAAAATCTCTGTAACGCTTTTTCCATGAAACTACATCTTATTTCACAGGGCTGTGGCTGCTTTTAAAAAGAGCTGCTCCTTACATCTCCAAAACCCCTTCTCCACCATCTTTGAAGTGAGATAAACCAGACAAAGAGCAGGATTTTTTTCCTTTTTTTTTAACTTTTTTATAACATTTACCAGATTAGCAAATGGGGATTTACTTTATGCTTCCCTTCTACCGTGCTGTTCCTGGCAGAGATAAGTAAAACTCGGTGTTGTACTCGGCTCCCAGAGCCTTGAACTTGAATCTCAGCGACAAAACTCCTTCGGTTTCATCTCTAAATCCATTTGTAACTGCCAGATCCACGTGCCTTTTCCATGCAGATAGGTCCTGCCATCGCTGATCCTACAAATAGTCCTTCTTTTACCTGAAATGCAATATATCCGTTTGGATTCAGTAAAAGTCTTTTTAATTTGGGTTTTATTTCAGGTTTTCGAGGGGGATTTTTTCAGTGAATAATTAGACCGTGCTGAAAATCCTAGATTTAGATTTACTGCTATTTCAGATTAAAATAGAGGCTCTTCAGTCATAGAATTATGGAAGGTTTTAGCTCAAAAGGGACCTTAAAGATCATTTAATTCCAACACCCCTGCCATGGGCAGGAAAACTCCCACTGGACCACGTTATTCAGAGCCGTTATTTCCATTCCATTGTTTCCTTGGGTTTAGAATAATTTATACCAAATTTTACTGAATATTTAGGCTTCATTTAATATTAAGAAGGCAAGAATGGTTGCCTTCCTGCTTTGTTCCCCACTGTGTTTACATTTTCATAGTAGATTTGTATTTCTTTAAGAATTTTAGAGTGATTTAAGCATCCATTAATATCCACTTCACCGTGTTTTTACTGGTTTTGAAACGTTAATTTCCTGAACACTCTGGCACTTCCCACCCTCGCACTCTTCCAACACCAATTTTCCTCCTTGTCAGCTGAATTTTCCCCTTTGATTTTGGTGGCTGGCGGTGACAAAACTGCTGGGTTGCCGTTATCAGCTCCGATCAATAAATCTGAAGGGGAAAAAAGAGGAAAGCCCGGCTCAGGGGAGTCCCAGCCAGCAAATATTTACTGATGAGGGAAACGCTCGTACGTCTGACACGTCAGCAGCTCCCAGGGTTTGCTCACACCCCGAGGAGGAACTCACGGAGCTGGGTTTCCATGGATCCTCCAAGAGCCGCCTTTAATCACAGCTTTAGTTGTGAAGAAGAGGGAAAATTGCTGTTTTCAAGGAATTTTCCTCAAAAAGTGGGTGGTTTAAGGGATGCTTTATCAGCAACCCACCTGGAGCGGATGGTGGGAATGGAGGAGCGCTGGTACCCAGGTGTGGGGTGAACTTTGCTCTCGTGGTTTTCTGGCCCTGACGCCACTGTGTCTCCTGGTTTTCTGGCCCTGCTGCTGCAGCTGGGTTGGTGTTTATTGTTGCCACTGGAATTTCGTGTTAATTTTTTATAAATAATCTGAGGATGGAGCGGTGCTGGTAAGAGCAGGAAGAGGGTGAACCTCGCAGCCAGGGAGTGCTGCAGAGGTGTTCGGTGAGTGCCGTGTCCTGGGTGGGTTTCACACCGGCTCTCAGGCTCATCAGCTGGAAAATCCTGGAACAAACGCAGAGATCCAGTGGTGCTGTCTGCTCTGAGGAGCATTATCCACACCAGCAGTCCTGAGGGGACGCACGAAGCTGCTGGAGTGCCTTGGTTTAGGATTTAAACCATCTCGCACTGCAGGTAGCTGGGAAGCAATGAAAACTTTGTTTATTTTGCAGTGTGTTACTTGCTTTAATTATTCAGCAGGCCTCTGGCAACCACCGGATTTATCTTCTCTGTGCCTTGGTGCTGCAGCAGCTGCGATCATCAGTTGTTGGGGTGACACCTGTGCAGATTAATTCCTTTTTCCCTAGAAATATCCATTCCTTGTGCCTTTGGTGTCACCATTATGATTCTTCTTTGTAGGTTGGTGTCTGTGTGAGGGTTCTTTACAACAGAGCTTAAACCCAGCTCAGTTCTCTTGGGACTGAAGGAAGTTTAATGCTGTTATTTTAGAGAGAGCCTGAGCATCTCAGAGGCAACCTGACCAATAAAGTTCCACCCTAAGCAGGGATTCGAGCTATAAATCTGTTTTATCCAGCACCAAGAAGCACTGAGACCAGGCAGAGAGGGCTGAAGGGCCGTGCCAGGAGTGCAGGGTTTGCAAACAGCTCCTGAAATTAAGATTGGCACAGCTATGAATCTCAGCAGAGCTGCTCTGAAGGGTTTACCTACCTCAATTTCCCTGATTTTAATTAGATTTTACAACTTCCAGTAGATTAGGGCGTCGCTGGACAAATTGGGTGAAAGTTGAGGTCTTCCCTCGGAAGATTGAGGACCTCAATGCACTGATAGGCCTAATGTTTGCTCATTATTTTTGCGGGCAAACGGAGATTTAGCTTTGTTGATCTGCGGGATTAGTGCTTGGGATTGGCTCTGAAGCCCTGAGGATTATATTTGATGTTTGTGCACGACTCTTGGGGAGATCCCTGCGTTCCTGGGGAGCTGCTGGCAGCACCCATGTGCTCCAGGTCTCGGGCACACCTGGGCAAGCGGCAACTGAAGCCCCTTGAGGTCTCCTCTGAGGGGACCAGGAGTTGTTCTCCCATCCTGGAGGAGCAGGATCAGCCCTGATCCATCATTTCCACCCCAGCCTGGGTGAGGATGCCGGGCAGGGGGACCTGGTGGCACAGGGGTCACAGGTGGTGGCTGCTCCCAGTCCCAGCAAACTGGGCTGAGTCCAGCCGGGGATTTGGGGCTGGAATCTCTGTCCTGGCTGCTCCAGGTCTCGGGCACACCCCGTTAGTTTGGGGCAGAGATGGGTTTGATTCTCAATTTTTGTCCCATTTGCTTTCTCTGATGAACATCCAGCTCGTTAGAGGTCAGGTTAATTGCTCAAGGGCTCATTTCAGGTTTTAAAGCCTGGGCCACAGTGGGACCGAGTGTCCCCACAGGGTGTGAGGATCCAGCTGGGGAGATGCTGGGAGCTCCCTGCCTGGCTGGATGTGATTCCCAGGGAATCCTGGTTATATCAGGGATTTCTCGGAGTGGCTCCTCCGTTCTGCTGAGTTTTTACCCCTGGGAGCAAATCCACTCCCCATAAATTCAAATAATCGTCACGTCCTGGCTGAATTTCTGGTTCTGATGTTGTAATTTCTGTTTCTAATGTTGTCATTTCTGGTTCTGATGTTTCTGGTTCTGTTCCTGATGATGCAATTTCTCTTTTTAATTTAATTTTCTCTGTGATTTCTCTGATGTACTCCGAGAACGGGCTCTTTCCTGGACACCTCAGTGTGTTCCTGAGCACCACTGGGTGAATCACTGAAGTTCCCAAAGTTGAGGAGCCACAGAAACCGGAGCTGTTTGGGCTGAGTTCCCTCAGATCAGGGCTGGGGTCAGAACCTGAAATGATCGTGAGGATATTGAGAGCTGCACCCTTGAACCACCTGTTCGAGGAGCTGATGCAGCAATAAAAAACTGTAAAGCAGGAATAAGGATATCCGTGGGATAACAATCCCCAAAAGCCTGCCTTGCATTTTAACATTTTCATGTCAGTGACATTTTTAAGTTCAGCAATTTATTAACCAAGAACATCCTAAAAGGTTCTTTTTTTTTTATTTTTTTACTATTATTATCATCTTCATTTTTGCATTTGAGTGTTTATTCCTTTTCCCAGTTACAGCATCTCATTTTTTTTTTCCTGTCCTCCCCTCGAGGAATAATGAAAACCAAAAATACCCTGCAGTAATGAGAACCAATAGCGTACAGAGATTAACGTCACAAACCCATCGCTGACCTCAATAACATTTCACAACATTTAGTTTTCATTACAGCGCAACGTTACTGCGGGCTTTTCTCTTTTTTTGCTTTTTTTTTTTATTTTACATGAACTTCTGAAGAAAAATATACGATAGGGCTTTCCAAAAATACACACATGGTGGGGAATGAGGCTTCTAAATCAAGAGTTTTACACATGCACTGATCACAGTTGACGAATCACATGTATGGTATTAATTACTCCGAATCACAGCGAGCAGATTTAAACATGTAGAAAACGAAGATTTTCCTGCTTTGCTGGGACAGACACGTGTCGTGCCTTCTTCAAAAGGTGCGTCCTGACTTTCAGCGCCGTTCGCTCCCTGTGGATGATGAAAGAACGTTCAATTTTTAAATTGTATTTGTGAAAAGTATTGCTTGGCATGGAGCGTAGGAAAGAACATTTAGAACAGGTTGATCTGCAACACCACGAGCAGTCTGTTTTCTATCAATGATTCCTAGCCAGCTTATTAAACAGATTTATACAATGAAAGAATCTAATAACAAAAACATTCACCTCCTTTATTACTTGGCATTATTTATGGCCCTGGCTTTTTTTTTAGCTACCTTTTTATATGTCGGAATCTGCCAACATTGTATTTATAAAGTTTATGCACTAGCAGCATTTGTTGGGCAGGGATTTGGGTTATTTTATGTTTCTTTCCTCCCACACTTATTATTACTAAATCTATATACAAGTGCTCGTAAAGATTTAAAAACAGACACCAAAGAAAATATCCCGGACAAGACGGAGTGCTCGAAAAATTAATTAATTCTGGAGAAACGGGGTTTTTTAACGGGCTTGCATTTTAGATACCCTCTCAATAATCATAAAAAATAATGGTGCTTCAGACAAGAGGCTTGACTGTGTCCCCCAGAATCCTCGGTGTTGAATCATAGACGGGGGAGTGTTTACACACTGCGGAATCAAGAGTTCGTCCTGTGACTGCCCATTCAAAGCCCTAAATATCCCTAATTGCTGCCCAAAGAACAACTTTGTCTTCCCGAGCTCCTTCCTTCCTTCCCTCCTTCCTCCCTGCCGGCCGTGCCCGTGTCTCGGGGCCATGGCGCCACAATGGCACGTTTGTCACCGGGGCTGGGGGTTGGTGGCAGCCCCTGGGCGTTCTCCCGGTGCCAGCGCCTGGCTGGGGCATCCCGCCCGGGCTGGGCCTGGCACGGACACAGCCGTGGAATAAAGTGGAATAAAGAGCTTCCCTTCCCCATGGATTGTTCTATCCTGGCAGGGCGGCTCAGCCAGCGCTCTCAGAGCCTCTCCGTGGGCAGGGATGGTGTTCTAGAAAGCTCCTCCATGCGCCCAGGAAAATCCTTTTGCTGGTGGTATAAACGCCTTGAGAAGAAGAAATAAGGGATCCTGTGGGGAAGTAAGGGAAATGGGGACTGTGGCAGCAAAGTCAGGCCAAAGTACGGGGTTTGCTCAGGGGAATCCCTCAGAGATCCGTGCAGCAGGCACAGGGAGCTGCTGGGCAGCTCTGGAGAAAGTTTGGCTGCTGGAGAAAGTTTCCCCGGGCAGACAACGGCAGTGAAGTGGATCCAAAGTGAGAAGAAGGAGCAGGGGAGGTTGAACTGCCCAAATGGATCCAAAGTGAGAAGCAGGAGCAGGGGAAGAGGTTTTGAGTGGTTGACAATCCCAGCTGTAGGGAGCTGCCGTGGCCGGCGCGTCCCAGCGAGGGGTCAGCGAGTCCTTTGTGTCCCCTCCCACCTGGAGCTTGGTTTATAAATGATCTGTCTGGTGCTGGCTCTGGGTTTGCCTTTTGTCTCACCCTCCCAGGAACGTTCCCCCTGAATGCCCAGGCTCCAGCTATTGCAGAAGAAAAAACTTTATTTTTTTATTTTTTTTTTCCGCTGAGGTTAACCGAGCCTCCTTCTGTTTTTGCTGCGCTCAGCAGTTAAGGCCAAAGTTTACAAGAAAGGTAATTACAGCCTTACTTTTAATTGTAATTAACTAGGAGTAAAGAATCAAAATAATCCAGCTACTCTCTTGCTGAACCGGAGCATTATATATAATGTGACAAAGAGAATGCCTTGCCCTTCAGCCATTAATTTTAGCAGCTCTGTTATTCCTAAATTACATAAACCTCTGGTGTCAGAGGGGAGGGAAAATGAATCAGCCCCGGGATTTCATTGGGATACCTTGCCCGTGGTTGTGTCAGAATGTGCAGGGCTTTTGGAGCACTCCGGGTTATGATAAATTAGAAACACATAATGAAGAAAATCGGGAACTCCGAACGAAGAGGTCACGAGTGAAAAATGTCGGTAGTGAATTACAGGCATTTCTGGGCTCATGGAGACCGAAACTTGGGCGTTTAAGGGAGTCTTTCCTTTTGTTTCCGAAGGTGTTGGAGCAGTGGGAGTGTGGCAGGGAGCTCAGGGGCTGCACTGCCCCGAGGAGGTGTCATTGTCACCAGAGGGGGACACTTCTGTAGGAATAAGTGAGTTCAAAGCCACCACAGGATGGAGATGGGAAACATTTTAGCTCTGATTCCTACCTGTGTTCACTGATCGTGACCCAGAACACAATTCTGAACTTTTGATGAATGCTGCTCTTTCCAAACTCTTTATTTAACTGCGATTGAGCTCCTGGTTTCCTACCTGGCCTTGCCCTTACCGCGGTCACTTTTGCTGGTGGCAGCCAGCCCGGGGGAGCTGAGGGAGCACGAGGCTCAATGGCACCGCTGGTGACAAAGAAAGGAGCCGCACCAGGCCTTGGAAAGGCAGTGAAATGTCAGATATCCACATTGAAAGCCCAGCCCAGGGCGGATTTTCCTTGTGCTGCAGCCCTTCCACAGCCCAAACGCCGAGTGCCGCAGAGCTTGGCAGCGTTTTTGGGGGGATCTTCCTTGGGAGATGAGCTATTCCTGAACAATCTCCCCACTGTCCGCGGCACAGACGGGCTTTTCTCTGACACCAGACGTGCATGTCCTCTTGCTGCAGCTCCTTCTCTCTTGGACAAACATATGTATTGTAGGCAGGGCAAGGAAAATCCCGCTCACTGTGCCTGTGCGAGTTCCCTGTGTCCCAGTAACAATATCCCAGTGTGCTCCTGGCACTGGCGCATCTTGATCCCCATCCAGCGCTCTTTGCCTGGATCCCCCTTTGGTCACTTAAGTGCCACCAAGTTAATCGGTCTTATTTAGTGACCTTCCATCCCAGAGGCTCTGTTTTTTGGGCACTGAAATAGTTTCCTGTCCTTTATTATGATTTTTTTGCTCAGTAGGGAGCTCCTCTTACCATGAATCTGAGCTAAGAATAATTATCAGGGCTAGGGACAGATTTTATCTGCTGTCCTGTGGCTCTTCCACACTTCCAGGAGGTCTCATTCTGGTGGTGCTCCCGACCACCAGGCAAAGATTTATTAAATGTGCACTGATTGAATAAACTGGGAACTTCATGTGGCTCTCAAAGGGCAAAAGGAATCCTGTTGCTGGTGCCTTTCCTCCAAGGCTGCTCTCCTTTGTATCAATATATAGATGGAGATTAGATTTTTGTTTTCTTTTCCCTTTCTTTTCCTTTTTTCTTCCTTTCCTTTTCCTTTAATTGCATATTTTTTCTTTTCTTATATTCCTTGCTTTCCTCTTTTCTTTCCCTTCTTGTCTCCTTAATTTCCTTTTTTCTTCATTTCCTTTTCCCCTTATTTTCCTTTTCCCTTATTTTCCTTTTTCCTTTTTTCCCTTTTCCCCCTTCCTTTTTTCTCCTTTTCCATTTTCTCTTCTTTTCCTTTCTTTCTTTATTTTACTTTTTTCTTTTCCTTCTTTTCTTACTTTTCCCCTTAATTTCCTTTTTCTTCCCCTTCTCTTTTCCCTTTTATTTTTTACCATAAAACACGGCCAGGCACACTCTCTTTCCATATAAATAAACACAGTCTTTGCATAAATTAAAAAAAAAGCACTGTTCTGGGCTGTCATTGCATACATTTATTTTAGCATAAATTAATGCAGCTTTATTTTGGGCTGGAGTCTGCCTGTTCCTCTCAGCCGAGCTTTGGAGCTGAGCTGCATTTCAGACAAGTTTTCTGTCCCGTCCGTGTCGGGCGCTGATTTATCCGAGCAGCCGCCTTGTTTACGGTGCAGACATTAAATCAAAAAGCAACTTCCATTGTCCCCCGTGCTCAGATGGGCAAAAATCACTTCCTAGCTGTGAAACCAGCTGCTCTGAGCCTTCATGACTTGGATTCAGTGGCCAAATCCACTTTTTGTGCTCTCCTAATGCACCGTTAGATTAGTTACTGTCGCTGCAATTGCTGGTGGTCAGGCCCTGGCTAGGGGAGGATCACGGTATTTTTCATAAATCATTATTTTTTTCCCCCCCCTTCTTCTTTTCGTGTTTAAAGGATAACAGTGCTGGAGCTTTGCAATTGTTTTATGAGGCAGTAATCTTGTTGCTGCGCGGATAAAGCGCGAGGCCGAAGGCAGCGCTTATCTCCGGAGAAGCCAGTTACTGCCCAGGAAATCTCTACAGAACATCAATTAGCGCGGGTTCCGCCCCGCAGAGACAGCAGCAGCGAGATTTTGTGTCCAGAACAGTCCAGAGTGAAACCCAAATGCAGTGTTTGGGGGATTGTTCTGCAATTAATTCACAGCTTTCTGAAGTGGGTTTGATTCGCAAAGGCCGAAATCCCGGGGCGTTGCTCAGAGCAGCTCTGCTCACAGAGCATCACCAAAGCCAACCAGAACAGCCCATCCTGCTGGAACCAGGCAGGGAATTCCTGGAGCCGGGCAGGGAATTCCTGGAGCCAAGCAGGGAATTCCTGGAAGCAGGCAGGGAATTCCTGCTTTTTCATCTCCTTGGTTGTGCCTTTACCTCAGGCTGCGGGAGGAGGATTTCCCGGCTGACGCAGCGCTGCAGGAATTGAGAGCTCCTTGCCTTTCCCTAAACATTAAAACGTTTTTAGGCCTTTCTGGATTTAAAAGCGAGTGGAGGGAGGCAGCTGACAGTGATAATTACGATGCTGAGCCTGATTTTTGGGAAGGGAGAGCGATCCAGGCTCGGGAATCCCGCAGCACCTCCAGGAGAAACCGTGAAACGCTGCCGCGCTCTGCCTTTAAGAGGTTTATTCAATTAACCGTTTAAACTTTCGTTCTGTTTCGCCATTTGCTGCGGAGGATTCTTATGCATTTAATAGTTTTATGCATTTACCCATTAGCGCCGTAAGTGGGCTGGCTGGGCCGGGCTGGGCCGTGTGGCAGACAGTGATCCATGGCACGTGTCACGGCCGCTGGCACTCCCTGACCTCCCCAATCCATCTCCCCGGAGGCTGCTGCCCATTAATCCCAGGCAGCTGCTGCTGCAGCCGCTCCGAGGCACCAGGACAGGTAGCCAAGGCTTCAGGTAGCTCTCTCCACCCCAGGAGCCCCGATGGGCAGGATGTTTTCATCAAAACTTGGGCAAAAATGACATATGTTCGTTAACCCGAGGGCTGCTGATCACTTTAAATACTTTAAATTAATCCAGCTTCGTTTGTTAAAACTAGCATCATCTGCTTAGGGGCTAAGGGAGCGCTGGGAACGCTTCAAATCAGGCACAATCTTCCCCTGCAGGATTGTCCAAAACTCACTTTGCAGCAAAATTCTTATTTTCTCTTAGTCCTTATTTGTATTCTTTATTCATATTCTTTGTTAAATTCCTGCCACGCAGCCCTGTGGCACTTTCCTCCCATACTTTGTAAATATTTCTGGCCCTGCTCTGTCCAGGATTTATTTATCTGCATCCCAGCTGCTCTGGAGGGCAGGAGTAGCCCACAATCCACAGGTAAATTCAGATACTGAACGTGCAGGTCCTTCCCACCATCAGGAGCTTTTTTAAGCCAAGATTTTAGATCTATTTGGCTTTTGAGAATGAAATGTTCCCTCAGAGACTGGTGCCCCCCTGTATTTACCATTTATCCCTTGCATTCAGGCTGAAGTTGAAAAAAAGAAACAAAATTGTTAAAATTTGATGAGTTTTCATACTATACACAGGCAGCAAGTTACTTTTATCCCAGTTTTACAGGTGTTGTTTGTTTGTAAATTCTCTGGTGAGGTCGATGTCAACAGAGATCTCAGAGCATTCAGCTGCCTTTAAAAATAATGAAAAATCCATCCAAACTCACTTGAGGGGATGATTTCTGCATAATCTCACTGCTTCTGGCACCTTGTCCTAGGAATAATCGGTATCATTATAATACCTGGGTTAAATTGAGCAGAGTTAATTGATGTAATTTATGGGAATGGGGTATTTGACTCAAACACCGTCGATCTCCTGTGTGTGAAGCAGCAGTGACAGGGCAAGGAGGTGGCACATCCATGATTTTGTATCGACAGTTTGGAAAGGATCTCTGGGGTAGAAATAAACCAGGAATAAACCCAGCTGGACCGTCCCTGCCTGCTCGAGTTAGAAAGGCTCAGGCCTTCCTCCCAAACCCGATGCCGTGCACAGAGCTGGGTTTGGGATTTAGGCCGTGAGGAAGGTGTGGTTCTGCAGGGGTTAGCGGGGAATTCTGTGGAAATATTGATTGTCTGGAGGCTTGGAGCAAGCTGCTCTGGTGGAAGGTGTCCCTGCCCATGGAGCAGATGATGTTTAGGATCCTTCCAACCCAACCCACTGCGTGTTCTGTGACTCCATTCCCCATATCCCTCTCCAGAGTCCTCTCCTCTCTCTCTCCAGCTATCACACTGCATGTTCTGTGACTCCATGCCCCGTGTCCCACCTGAGAGCCCTCTCCTCTCTCTCTCCATCCAACCCACTCCAAATTCTGTGATTCCATGCCCTGTGTCCCTCTCCTCACTCTCCAGCCATCCCACTCCATGTTCTGTGACTCCATGCCCCGTGTCCCACCCCAGAGCTCTCCAGAGCCCTTTCCTCTCGCTCTCCAGCCATCCCACTCCACATTCTGGGACTCCATGCCCTGTGTCCCTCTCCTCTCTCTCTCCACCCAACCCACTGCACATTCTGTGACTTTGTGCCTCGCATCCCTCTCCAGACCCCTTTCCTCTCTCTCTCTCCAGCCATCCCACTCCATGTTCTGTCACTCCATGCCCCATGTCCCACCCAGAGCAGCTCCCCAGAGCCCTCTCCTTGTTCTCAAGCCATCCCACTCCACATTCTGACTCCATGCCCAATGTCCCTCCCCAGAGTCCCCTCCTCTCGCTCTCCAGCCATCCCACTGCTCGTTCTGTGACTCCATGTCTTGTGTCCCACCCCAGAGCCCTCTCCTCTCGCTCTCCAACCATCCCACTCCATACCCTATGTCCCTCTCCAGAGCCTTCTCCTCTCTCTCTCTCTTCAGCCATCCCACTCCTCGTTCTGTGACTCCATGCCCAATGTCCCTCCCCAGAGTCCCCTCCTCTCGCTCTCCAGCCATCCCCCTCCACGTTCTGTGACTCCATGTCTTGTGTCCCACCCCAGCGCCCTCTCCTCTCACTCTCCTCTCTCTCCAGCCATCCCACTCCATGTTCTGTCACTCCATGCCCCATGTCCCACCCAGAGCAGCTCCCCAGAGCCCTCTCCTCTCGCTCTCCAACCATCCCACTCCATACCCTATGTCCCTCTCCAGAGCCCTCTCCTCTCTCTCTCTCTTCAGCCATCCCACTCCACGTTCTGTGACTCCATGCCCAATGTCCCTCCCCAGAGTCCCCTCCTCTTGCTCTCCAGCCATCCCACTGCACGTTCTGTGACTCCATGCCCAATGTCCCTCCCCAGAGTCCCCTCCTCTCGCTCTCCAGCCATCCCACTGCTCGTTCTGTGACTCCATGCCCAATGTCCCTCCCCAGAGTCCCCTCCTCTCGCTCTCCAGCCATCCCACTCCACGTTCTGTGACTCCATGCCCAATGTCCC
>VYZT01001933.1:45142-69224 GCA_013400735.1 Pomatostomus ruficeps
TCCCACTCCACATTCTGTGACTCCATGTCCCGTGTCCCACCCCAGAGCCCTCTCCTCTCTCTCTCTCTCTCTCTCTCCCCAGCAGTGCTGTCCAGGGCTGCTCCGTGCGGGCTCCCCGCAGGCGGATGTGTTCTCTCCCCAGCCCAAGCCGACCACCTGCAGCCTTGTGCTGGTGTCAGCGTTTCCGTCTGCCCTCCCTGAGCTCCAGCTGCCTCTCCTTTGAAGTCCTTTCCCGGTGTTAAATGTTAACTCGTTTCTCTTGGCCAGGGGAGCAGACAGTGCATTCTTTGCTGTCTCTGTGATAATGGCCCCACTTGTGCTGGCTGCCTTCAGCCCATCCCTGCTCGAAATCCAGAACGGATTTCGAGGCCCAGCTCTGCAAATTTGTCCTGCAAAAAACTCTCAGCTAACCGTGAGAGCTGCCCTTACACACCCCCTATCTCACATGGCCAAACCTCTCCTCTATGGCGTGGGCTTAGCGTAGAGAAAAATCACCAAAATATCACATTTAGGGGTAAATTTTGAGCAAGGCCGGCGTGTTTTGGGTTTTTCTCAGATTCCTGCAGGCTCGTGTTTGGCTTTTTCCAGCTGCACTCGCGTTTTTCTAAACATATTTCAGTGCTTAGCCTTGCATTAAGCACAATGGCCATGGACGGGGGAGACTTGTGACCATTTGAACTTGAAATCCCCAGAGAGCTTTTTATTCTAATAAAACAGCAAAATATTGGATACATGACACCCCTTACATCAAACTCTATCATATTAAGGGAACCTTAGAACTCCGGGCTGCAGTCTGGCCTGATACATTTCAATTCATCAGGGATCAGGATGAGAAATAATTACATCTATTTATTTATTCCGCTGTCAGAATGTTGACACTAGTTTTTCATATTGTCCCTGTCACGAAGAATCCTAATTAAATAACATGTCAAACGCATTGATCATACATTTATAAATTTGTCTGATGTGGCATGGAGGCCTTTTGTTATTAGGAGATATCACGAGATTAAAATTAAAGTTTGCCAAGCCGTCTACCTCATTCTACGCAGGACTTTTTTTCCTCCTAATTAACCACAGAATTCTGATGGCTTGTCATCCTGATATTGCACAAAGCAATCTCTTCCTTTTTTATTTCAAGTTCAGGATCCCAAAATCTGGCCGGATATGTACAATTCTATTAAGCTATGAAATGACAGGCTCCTCTTGGGGTTTTTTTTTTTCCATTTTTCTGGCCTAATTCCTCTACTTAAGAGGCACTGTCTTATCACAAAGAAGATCAGGAAGAGCTCGCCTTCAGTTCTCGTGCTTTCTGCACCAAACAGAGCAGGAGCCTGGAGCACCCTCCTTCTTTCCCCATTTTTGTAGCTGTGTGTGGACCTGAACAATTAGGTGGCCATAAATCCATGAAAATCCTTCCAGCTCCTCCACGCTCACCCCTTCAGGAAAAACTGATTTTTAGGAAGGTGACAGCGACCAGAAAAATCAGGAATTCTTAGTACTTAAATGGTTTCTTCCCAAACAAATATAATTTGCAGGGAATCACGTCCTCTGTGCATCCTACTTGAAAGGATAAAAAGATGTCGATAAATAGGCATTTGTTGTCCCTTTTTGATGTGTTTTCTCCCGTCTTCCGTAAGAACATAAGCTAGGAGGGCTTTACACAGATTTGGTGGCAGAACACATGCATTAAGATTAAGTTTCTTTTTAAAATTTGCATTCTTCGCTTGGTGTGCTTCCTAAATGGGGCACGAGGGTTTCTTAGCGTGTCTTAGCATTAAAATCTAAAGTAACAGACCTTCATTCTAATGAGCTTTGTAAATCTGACCTAAAAAGTGTCGCCTGGAGTCTTTGAAATGAGTTTCCTACAACTTCCTCTGATCTGATTGTGTGTTTTAGGGGAGGTTAAATGGGTTAAGATTCTTAGCTGTCCTAAAGCCATTGGAGTGATTCCTTATTAATCTTTTTCACCCCCTAAGACATCATCTACAGATCTAGGCGGATTTAGTGCGTAAGATAACAGAGCCAGCGCTGCCATAACCGTCCACAGGGCTTCTGAAAGGACAAAAGGGTGACAAAAATATGCCCAAAACCCTTCCAGAGGTTCGTGGTAACAATACTGCCCAGTCTTCTCCCTGGCCGTTGCGCAGCCCTGGCGTGTCGCGGGAGGGAAGTTTTATCGTCACAGGATAACAGCTCTGGAGCTTGTGATCTGAATCACAAAGGAGCCGCTTGTGCTCCGTGTCCTGTGGCAAAACTTGTGAGCGGTGGATGGGGTCTCCAGCTGCCCTCTCCGTGCTGCGAACCAAGAGCTCCTTGTTCCTGCAGGAAGGGGGCTTGGGCTGTGCCAGCGGCTCCTCCTCCCTGCCGCCTCCCAAACGGATTTTCCTCCAAATCTCCTCTCTCCTGCTCCCTGTCCAGGCTCTTAGAGGGGCTCTGCTGATGGAGAGCTTCTCCAGAGCTTTAATTCAGGGAGAAAATGGACTTTTCACCGAGAAATTGGTGAAAATTTGACCCATTCCTGAAGCTGTTCGAGGCCGGGTTGGACAGGGCTTGGATCACTGTGGTTTAGGTCCTCCCAGGCTGAGGGAAAGATTTAAGCCCAGTTCTTCGATGGAATATTGTGTTCCTAAAGCAGGGAGCTGGGATGCTGCAGGACCCTGCCCAGCTCATCCTCAATCTCCCCTGGGCTGTGTCATTCAGACCTTCCCCACTCTCTAAAAGACACTCATGATTTTATTTGCTTCCTGTGCTGCAGCTATTGTAGGTCCTTGTATTTATAAAATGGATTCAGGTCACCAGGCCATCAGGTGTCCCTGTCTGTGGCAGGAGGGTTGGATTAGATCCCCTTTAAATGTCCCTGCCAGTCCAAACCAGTCTGTGATTCTAAATAACAGGAAAAAAGTAAAAACACCGAGAGAGTCTCATTTGTCTGAATGATTGATGCTTCTGTCTCGGGCATCCTTCGGGCGTCACGGGGCAGTTCAGGCCCTTTGCCTCTGGTGGGAAGGTCACACAGTAGCATTGTAATACTTTTACCATAAATATGCTTTTTTTTTTTTTTTTTTTTTGAAGAAAAAAATCCAGTTATCCTTTGACATGGGCCATATATTTTACATGATTCTCTTTTACCCCATTCACGTGTTCTGAGTTCCACCCTCTTCTGCTTGAGCTTATTTATTCCTAATAATTTGCTGTGCTGGAAAATGTGAGTGAGGTCCACAGCCAGAGGATTTTTGTAGCTCTGTCCAGGGCATAACAGCGTTTGGGAGCTTTAGGTGTTGCACAAACAATGATAATTCAATTTGAGGGATCAGCTGCCATTTAATCAGCATCAGGAGGTTGTCAATTCCTCCGGTGATTTGTGGGTGTGGAAATACAGAATGGTTGGTGAAATAACAATGAGCATCCCTCCCCGAACGGGGTATTTTGAAAACACAGCAAACTGAGACTCAGAACTATTCGGGAAGAATTTTCTCAGGGTTTTGAAGTGCTTGCCTTGGCATTGAACTCCCTGTTGACATAAGTGTCCCTCAGTCCTTTGCAGGTGCTACTGCAGTGTCACAGAGCTCTCAGGAGCCCATTACAGACTTCTGGCCTGGAAAAAAAAATGAAAGAAAAAACACTTTAAAACGGTGAGTGGCTTCTTCAAAGCTGCAGCGCCCTGATAAGGAGCCCGAGCGTGTGGTTTTCTCGTGTTTTAACGCTTTCTGCGGTGTCAGACACACCCCACGGGGCCAGTGCCCCCCAGAGCCCCCAGCCCACGGGGTCAGCGCTCTGCCCCCACACCCACAATGTCCTCAAGAGGCTCCTAACTCCTCCCAGGCTGAGGGGAAAAAATTAAACCCAGTTTTTCACTGGAATATTGTGTTCCTATGGAATATTGTGTTCCTAAAGCAGGGAGCTGGGATGCTGCAGGACCCTGCCCAGCTCATCCTCAATCTCCCCTGGGCTGTGTCATTCAGACCTTCCCCACTCTCTAAAAGACACTCATGATTTTATCTGCTTCCTGTGCTAAAGATATTGTAGGTTTTTATAATTATAAAATGGATTCAGGTCACCAGGCCAGCAGCAACTCAAGTGCCTGTGCCTGTGTTGAGCTGGATCTGGGAGGGACAGCAGGAGTTTTTCTCCAGGGAGATGGGGCTGTCACTCTTCCTCTTTAACAATATTCAAACCAAGAAATTATTGAATTACACGTGAATTTGGAGAGCTGAGGAGGAGCAGCTCCCCCTTTCCCAGCAGCTGTGCAGCAAAAGCCGTGGCTGGTGGTGAAGACACCTGCCTCCAGAATTCCAGAATTCCCTCCTGCTCCTTCTGACACGCCAGGGATTTTTCTCAGCATGGAGAGCAGCTTTGGGGTGTACAGAGATGTCCCAAACAGAATCTGGGAGAGCTCAGGAATGCGTGCTTTATTTAAAAAAAACCCACCACTGGAGGCAGTTTAGGTATTTAGCTCCTGAAGCATTTTTTGTATCTCTTAATTACTTATAATCGGACTTTTCTTTCTAATTGAGGCTCCCGGCATCTGTCTAGCTAGCAATACTCTTAACTACTAATTTACATTGCAGTTGGCACCTGACCTTACATGACACACGTAAGGCTCTTAGACAGATAATCCTGGCTTCTTCTGGAGACTTATGTCGCCATGGAGGGGTCAGTGGTGTGAGACAGCACAGCTTGAGGTGCGAAGTGCCACAGCAGCTCACACACTTTACCTTGCTGAGTCTGGCAATCCCTTAACAGGCTGAGCCGGGTTTTGCCCAGCCACTCCTCCCAGCTTTTGTCCCGGGCAGAGCATTTTCCTGCCTGTCACTCGCGCGCCTTCTCGCTGAATTTGCAGACATCAGTAGGCACATTTCACACTGAATTCCACCCCGTGGGGCCGTGTCTAATTGGACAAATTTGAGCAGCAGGCGGGAAAGCCACCGCGGCGAGGAGCGGTGATATATGGGCACGGCGAGAGGGGCTGCGAGCTTAAAGACACAGCTCCTCCGCCTGCCTGGCGCCCAAAACTGGGGCAGGATGGCTCTGAAAAGCGGGATTTGACATCCTGCACTGTCACCTTGGTGCTCCAGGGTTGTCCAGAGTGGTTTTCTGGGCATTCATTCAGCTCTGAATCCCAGAATCAGTGAGGTGGGAAAAGCCCTCCAAGATTTTTGAATCTGCGATTGATCATCTTGGCCCATCTTGGGATGGGAGCTCCACCACTTCCAATGCCTGCCCACCCTTCCCACGAGGAAAGCCCTGTGAGGAGCAGGAAAATGTCTCTGCACCTTCGGAGTGGGCCACAGGAACAGCCCAGCCCAACCCCCTGAAAATAAATCCTTGCTCAGCTTTAAACCCCACAGCTGCCATCCACATAAATGGGTTTTTGGGGGGATTTCCTGCGATATTGCAGCGCCAAGGTGGAGCAGGGAGGCTGTTATTAGCAGAGAGAAAAGGGAGAAAAAAAAGAATTTCAGGACCTCGGCAATAATAGGGAGTTGAAGGGTTGTTTCTGGTCATAGATTGTTCTTTTCTATTTTATGTTGCTTCAGCATAATAAATGTCAGATGGCTGGAGGAGCATTTTTTATTAAAATGAGTGGATTTGGAGGTCAGGAGAGCGCTGTGTCGGTAGCCCTGTGCACGGGGTGGCTTTGTCTGGGTGAGGGACAAGTGGAGGGCTCCAAAGCAGTGACAGGGAGCAGTTCTAGAGGGAAGAATAGCCTGAAATCCAATTTTTGTGTAATTCCTTTGGTTTTGGAATCTCTGCTCAGCCAACAAACAAAAGTGCCATTTAATGACAACTGTGAAAAACCTTTGAGAATGTAAAACTGAGGAATATTCCATGAGCCTGGTATAATTGTTCCTCAGAATATATTTATTTTAATGACATTTTAATCTGTTAGAGGTTCCCCGCTTGGATTTTGCTTTTTTGGAACATCTCTGAGAAACGTTGCTCCATGTGCTGATTTTTCACAGATAATGGTAGGTCTGAAAAGGGTCTTATTAGGCACAGAAGGCAAGTGTTGAAAGACTTGTCAGAGGATGGCTTTGGTGACAAATCCTTGAATTTTGCATCAGCCAGACTGGAAATCTCTGGGCGTGCAGAGAACCGCTGGGTGTAGCTGCTCCAGAGAGAAAGGGGGGAAAAAAGAAATTGTTTGGTGGCTTTGAAACCATCTGGCCAGGGTTTTATGCTTTTACTCCGCTATTCTGGTGCTCAGGGGTTTGAAGAAATAGATGCTTTTTGGCTCTGCCACAGCAGCAGAGTCTCTCGCTGCCCCAAAATGCCAAATTACGGGGATGTCATGGAAAGGTCTCTGCCAAATGGCGTGGAAGTGATGGCTTCAACAGATAGTAATTATTGTTTTTTTTCCTCGGTGATGGATGTCTGTTTATATTTAATGTAGTCACTGGATGAAAATGGAGGTCTTTGGTTAATCAGCTATGGGTTTAGAAACCAAAATTAAGTCATTCATGTGGATACGGTTGCATTTCCTCGCTTCCTTGTGACCTGTTCCTTCAATCCTGCAGCTTAGATCTGAGGGTTTGCTTTACTTAACTCGCCCCAAATTGAAATAAAAAGCAGCTTACTCGAACATATATCATGGGAACGCCGCGGATTCTTCCCGCTCCGGGCTACTCAAAACAAGCCCCAGGCCCAGCAGTCCCGAAAACCTGTGTGGAGCTGGAAGTGCAAGATTTAGTGCCTTGTAACTCTGCTCCACGATAAATTATTGATGCAGAACGTGGCAAAAAGGCAGATGGGGCAGAGCAGGAGGAGTTGCAGCCATGGTGGGTGCCCAGGAGGGTGGCAGAGACACCAGCTGGGATTCTCCTCCCTGATCCCATTCCTGCTTTTCCTCTGGGAATTCTGCTCCCCAGGGAAGCTGATGGGAGTCTCCAGTGGAAGCTCAGTTCCTCAGAAGTACCAGAACACCCCTAAATACCAGAATGGCTTTAAAAAAACGTGAAATGTTGGACCAACAGCTACCAGGGTGCAAACAAGAAGGTCAGGAAAAACAAGGGTCGTAAATATTTAAGTTTTCACGTCGGTGGGGAAGGGATGGTCCTGCTCAGCATCCCTGGGTCCTGACTCCATCACCCACTTTCCAGCCATCCCCCAGCAGTGACAGAGCTTCCTCTGCCCTCCCCATCCCCTTTTCCTGTCCTGTGCAGCAGGAATTTCATCTCCCATCCCAGCAGGACAACGGCAGAGGGTCCCAGCCCCGCCAGCCCCGTGTGCATCCCTCAGCAGGAGTCGCCTGCGGAGAGGCTGTGAAGCTGAATCCTTGCTCACGTGCCAGAATTATAATTAAAAAGGTTCTGTCTTTTGGCTTTTGGCCGCATACTTTCCTAGCGCTGTCACTTGGCAGGCCCGGGGTGTCTCTCGCCGTGTAATTGCCGCAGAACATTTCCTTGAAAGAGCGGCCCCACTCCGCCTCCTCCTGCTCCTCCTGCTCCTGCTCCTCGCCCTTCGCATGTGGGAAGCCCCGGCTGTTTTACAGGCACCGGGGAGCCCTGCTCTGCGCTGCACGGAGGCGACAGCGCTCGGTGCGCCTGTGACAGCTGCGGGACAGCCCCGGGGATCGGTGCCCTGCCCCGGGCTGCGCTGGGATGCTGCGCTGGGATGCTGCGCTGGGATGCTGCGCTCGGGATGCTGCGCAGGGCAGGAGCTGCGGTTCTGCCTCTTCCAGAGGGAAAATGCAGAGGTTCGGACAGGACGGGCTGTCTGGGGGTGTTGTTTTTCTCCTTTTCCCCCTCTGCAGGGTCTGTGTGGTCACTCTGGGCCATGTGTGGTCCCTCTGAGCCTTGTGTGGTCACTCTGAGCCGTGTCCGTGCGGTGCCACAGCTCCAAATCCCATCCTGCTGCTGCTCTGCCCGCTGTCCGTGGGACTGCAGCGATGCCAGCCCTTCTCCTCAGACACTTCTCAACCATTTAGGTGCTTACAAAGCCAAAGGGCTCTCGTCCACCCCATTAAAGCGTGCCAGGTAATCCCTTTATGTAGTTAGGGGCATTTCCCTGCCGGGCATCACCACCTGCGCGAGGATGAGGAGCGCAGGTGCCTCCCTGCCCGGGGCTGAACGGCAAGAAAACCCTTGAGATTCATTTTTTTTTGTGGTAATATTAGAATAAGTAAATAAACAGAGCAGATCTTTAAAATCGGTTGCAGAATATGCTTTCTATTTTTGGTCAAAACTTTGAAGAGCTGGAAATTGTCCAGCTGTTTCGAAACGAAACCTTAAATTAAATCGATGGCGTGGAGGGGTTGTTGAATTTTTTTTTTTTTCTTAATCTTTAGTACCAAGAAAATTAATCTTTCGGACGGGGGTTACATATGAGGGAGGAGCAGTGCATGGGCAATTAGGATTTTTCCCCCTTTCAGAGTGGTGAGGAGAAGTTTGGGGTAATGCAGGCTCAGGTTTTCAGCTGGGCTAAATTAGGCTCAGGCTCCAGCTGTAGGCACATATTCCTGCTCCATTGCAGCAGAGCTCATTTATGACATGTTTTTAAAGCAGATCTGTGAAATGATCCAGCTTTAAAAAAATAACACTAATAAGGGTGTAGTTACATGAGCATCTTATCCCGCAGCAAAGCCCGTTTAAGGGGCTCCCAGCCCTTCCCTGACCCTGCCTTTTCCTTCCAGCCCCACGCTTCATTTCCCCTCAGCTTTGCTGCTGCAACTTTTTTATGTTAGTGAGTTTGGGTTGGTTTTTGGGGTTTTTTTCATGTTTCTTGCATTGTTGCAGTGATCGAGTAGGAGATGGAGCTTGTGGTGTGATGCGCCAAGGGAAGGCCATGAGGGACAAGGGGAAAGGTTGGGAAGGAGCAGCAGAGGGATTTTTTCAGATGAATTCTGGTGTTTCTGCAGCTGCCACTAAACCCAAGTGACCCTGGGGGCTTTATTTGAAGAGCCAGGCAGGTGGGCACTGCCTGGGACATGGGTGGGAGCTCACACCCCACCAGAATCACAGAAGGGTTTTGGTGGAAGGGATCTTTAAAAGCTCCTGGATGCTCAGAGCCCCATCCAGGCTGACACTTCAGGCATGGGACACCTCCTGGGGCACCCTGTGATGTCGGCTGAGCCTCTGGAGTCAGCTGGAGCTCAGCTACAGTCACTTCCTGCACCTCTGCTGAGTTATGGAGTGAATCACAGTGGATTTTTGCTCTCCACAACAGTTTGCTGTCCCAGAGCAGCGCTGGTGTTTAGTGCTGGAATCGAGGAGAACGAGTGGAGATTTCAAGGAATCTCGGAATGCTTCGCTCTACCGGGAAACCCAGCCTGCCCGGATCCTGCACGAGGCAGCAATGAGATCAAATGCTTCCCTAACCCATTTACTTTAAATGTATCTTGAATCTTAGCAACCACGGAGTAAACAGGCAGCCCTTTGAAAAGCGTGGTGCCTGGTGAATGTCTGACACAGGATTTAATGAGCGCAGGAAGGGTTTTTCTCCAACTGCCTTGGGTGTGTGGAATGTGTTTTCCCCTTGTTGTGACTGGATGGGGCTTGTGGCTGATGTGTGTAAAAATCCCCGAGTGAGCAGTTGCAGCCACAGCGCAGCGTGGTGGTATCTGGGACCCGCACGTGGCGCAGATGAGGTGGGAACACGCAGCTCCCTCGGCCTGTGGTGTGGTTATCAGCGCCCCCAAATCCTGCTGGTTCCACAGCCTTTCCCTAGGAGCTGAAAAACACCAGGACACGGAATGGCACCTCGCTGGGGTGGCAGTTTGGCCTCTGCTGGGGAGCCCTGTCCTCAGCAGCGATGCCCGGCGTGGCTTTGCTGTCTGCTGCTCACTGCTCTCACCCCATTATACATTGGAAACACAAATCAGATATAAACTCAGAGCCCATCAATCATTGCTAACCCACAAGATGGACTGTGATAGTAAATCTTCCTTTTGTCTTCTGGGCTTTGCACACAGCAGCGCAACAAGGAGGAGCACGAGGAGAATTAAGTTGTTCCGGTGCACAGCAGGGTGGGTGCTGGCATGGTCTGGAGGCGAAGAGGAGCAGTCTGGTTTAGCTGAATCAGGAATAACGTGCTTAACCACAGCCCCAGGTGGAGGCAATGCCCTGGATATCCCCTGAGTACAGATGGGGAGCAGTGGCTTTGCCATTTGGATTTCTTTCCGTAATCATTTTCTGCAGCAGCACCAATGAGATCAGAGTGGTAAAAGAGGGGGCTGTTTGCCTTCGGTGTTTGTGTGATTTCGTTTTTGATTAACCTTTTGTGTACTACAGCTGTTCACCGCGGTCCAGAGGGGCTTTATGAGTTGAGAATTTATGATAAAGTGCTCCAACACGAGGAATTTGAGCTGGATTAAGCTGGGTGTGCGTCGGATATTGCAGCAGCGTTCGCTGGCTTTCCTTCTTCCTGTAATTCTGTGGATCCCAGTGATGTGATCATAAAATTCATATTAGAACATTAGCAAATGCAAATGTGCGGCCACATCCTCATCATTTACCCTAATTTTAATCCTTTGGATCAAGTGCTTTGTTTTTATCAATTCGCAGGCATGGAAGTGACAAGCCTGTTTATAACTATCAGTGATACAGAGCAGCAGCTCCAAAAAAGCCATGGGATTTTGGAATCAGCACTGAGGAACTTTTCCATAAATGCCAGGAATAACATTATATTTGAATATTTAACCCTTAGCCGGGCAATTTGAGGACTGGAAACCATATGTGCTTTCCATACTGGGAGCCAAGATGACCCTACATAAAGATAAATATAACTACATGAAAGCGCTCAGGCAGGATGGTGGTGTGGTTAGGAGCTGGGCAAGGGCTGGGGAGCTGCAAGGTCTAATCCCAGCTCAGCCACAGGCTTCTTGGGTGATCCTGGGCATGTAACTGAATCCCTGCACGTTTCAGTTTTTCCATTTGGGAACGGGAGATAATAACTCTGCCCCGAGCCACGCCAGCAGGGCAGCGCGTGGGAGGTGTGGGCTTGGAGATGGTGCTGGTGACCACCGGGGAAAGTCTGCCCAGGTGCTCTGCTGAGCACACACGCTGCTCCACTGCTGTGGGATTCCCAGTTCTCCAAAAACTGGATAACTCCTGCCTTAATTAGCGTGGCACACCTGAGCTCTGGGGAGCCGCATCCTTGGCAAACGTTCCTCATTTGAACGTAATTTAAATTTAAAAGCAGAGAAGGGGAAAAAGGAGGAACGGAGAGGGAAACCTGCAGCAGATGAGCCCATCTGGATTTGGTTGAGTGCTACCTAAGTGAGCTGTGTTTGTTGGTCATAGACCAGGCTTTGCTTTCTGTGCTCGTGGGCCAGGTAGCTCTCGCTCTGCTCGTGACTTGGCATCCGCTCCTGCCCTGTGAGAGGCTGCTCAGGGGCACAAAGCCCGGGCCTGCTCTTCGAAAAGAGATCTGTCAGAGGAACCGTCCAGAAGGAGACTGAACTGGCCGCTGAGAATTCCCCTGTGCCTCCCGTGGGGTGTCATTCCACCCCCATAGGAGCCAGGGCTGACAGCACGTGAGAGGCGGCCTGTGCAGCTGCTGGCACGGGGAGGGGTCCTGCTGGTGAGGAAAGGTCTGGAAAGAGCTCTGGGAAGCAGGAACAATCCTGTAAGATCCTGTACAATCCTGTAGGGTCCTGTAAAATCATGTAGGATCCTGTAGGATCCTGTACAATCATGTAAGATCCTGTACAGTCCTGTAGGATCCTGTAGGATCCTGAGCAATCATGTAGGGTCCTGTAGGAACTTGTACAATCATGTAGGATCCTGTACAATCATGTAGGATCCTGTACAGTCCTGTGGGATCCTGTAAAATCATGTAGGATCCTGTACAGTCCTGTAGGATCCTGTAGGATCCTGTAAAATCATGTAGGATCCTGTACAATCATGTAGGATCCTGTACAGTCCTGTAGGATCCTGTACAATCNTAGGATCCTGTAGGACCCTGCTGGGTGCCGAGCAGCCGGCGCTGGGCCGCGGAAGGTGCGTGGGGGAGCGCGATCAGCCATTGTTTGGAAGGAAGAGTTTTGATGTAATTATACCCCTCAGCCATTGCCACACTTTCCTCCCTTTCATCTCCGGGCAGGTCCACACGTTCAGATGTGAAGCTGGAAATGAAACACATCTGGCGAGCCCAAAATGACAACAGACTTTTTATTTGCTATTTTTGGTATACAACAAAAGCTTTGTATCTCGCTAATTGAACATGTGGGCTCTCCCTTGCCTCTTTCCCCCCGCTCGACTCCGCTTTTCCATGTGTCATCGTACGATTCCAACATTTGATCTGTCGGGTCCGTCCCGGCCATGTGTTTGTTGTAATCTCCTACACATGTAGCCTTGTTTTCGTGTGCGTCCTGACCTCCAGCGCGAGCTGCAGTTGTTTCCATCATGGGTAGTGTTGAGGAGTTACACATCCTTTTTATCAGTGTTTTTGGCCACCGGCGGCTCCTCGCGGCGCGGCGCGGGGCTCCTGCCAAGCCTCCGCGAGCGCGCCGTTCGGGGCGGCCATATCTGTTTGTCTTGCGATACCAGATGCTGGCTTTCTTCAGGGCAGCAGGAGGGGAGAAATCCCAAAATAGAAAATAACCCCGTCAGGAAAACCCGGGGAAGCTGAGGGTCAGCGTGGTGGAGCTGGAGCTTCAGGGAGGGATGGAGGTGGACGGCTGGGAGGTGACCGCTGGACAGAAGGCAGGGAGCTCTTTGGGGTCTGAACAGTTTGTGGGATAAAGAAAGGAAAATGCCTCTCTTATGAAAAAGGCCTGAGCCCTTCAGAGGGGACAATGTCACAAACACCCACTGGGAATTTTTCCCCTCCACTCACTACGGACACACGACCTCCTGATTAGCACGAAACATTCGTCATCAGAAATTCTATATTTTTTTTTTTGTGTGCCTGTGGGGGATCCACTTAGTTATTTCCACCTCCAGCTCTAAATTGTTCCCATGTTTCAGCGTGCTTTGATTAGCGACAACCTCGCAGGAACTGTTCGGGGCTCTCACCCTAAGGAAGGAAACAGGTGACAGTGATCAAACCGTGGATTTGTAGTGGGAACTCTTGGGGATTTAGGGGATGGAGAAGGAGCTGCTCAGGTTTTGGGATACAGAGTCTGGATGGGGTTAGAGGCAACCCCTTTAAAGGTTCCTGAGCGCTGAAGGACAAACCACCTGCAGCCTTCACCACGCTGTGTTGTTCCCCAGGAGAAATGGCAAATAAATGCCCAAAAAACAGTAATTGTGCATTTAATTGCCCACACAAACACGCAGCCCCAGCCCGTGAGTCCCCATCTGTTCCAGCTGTGCTGATGGGCACCTTTCCTGCAGTGAATTTTGGGCTAATTTCATCACTTTTGGCTCGTGTTTATCAACGCAGCACTTCAGCAACGGGGTTGGGTTGCAATAAAGGAATGAGTCCATCGCAGTCTCGCCCCGAGGTGAGCGATGAGGAGCCGTGCGTGGGGTGTCCTGGCTGGAGCCTCTCCTCAGCCTGTGTTGCAACCCTCTGACTGCAGCAAAAATCAAATATTTGTGCTTGGAGACAGAGCTGAGGCAATTCCCACCAGGAATATGCCATCTCTCACCACTTGAACAATATTGTACATTCACTGGGCTGTTATTCCATCCAGTTCTCGACACAAACTGCTGAGCAATTTTGTCTTGAGCTCCCTTTTTAGCCAAGAGTATCAGCTTAAAAAATTAGAGGTTGTGCTCGAGGACTTCCCAATCAACTGAGGAATGAACTCTGCAGCAGAAGTTGTATTTAGCAAAATGGACTTACAATTATTATTCATAAATGCACATGTTATGGCTGCAGTTGTTCCACTTCTTTTCTTTTACAGCCCCATAAATTGTATACAGAACATAAAGGCTTTACTTCTTAAATAAATGTTTTGCAGCCGCCATAAATTATCTTTCTTGCGTTCATAATGAAAAAAAAAAAAAATCCCTGTTTGATGTTTTATATCCTCTTCACTAAAATGTAAAATATGGTAGTTGGAGCCAGATTTTATCTCATTTGAAAATAAAAGAAGGTTCATTTCCTACTAATTTTTTTCAGTCTTAGGTTTGGAGTTCCCATGAAGCGTTGCCCAGTCTGCAGAGCAGCGTTACAATCAACTCTGCTGTAGCTGAGGCTTTGAGTTGTACCCGCACTAACAACCACCATTGTGAGCCGAGTTACGAGCACAACCCGAATCTCTCCTATTATTTTTATTTAATCCCTAAATGTTGGTTGTATTTCATCCTTCTCCACCCCCCGATCGCTGGCTGAATATTGGAGTTGAACTTCTCCCCGCGCCAGCGCTCCAGGACCCTGCCCAGCCTGGCTCTCCTGGAAGCAGGCCTTGCTCAACTCCCAGCTCGCCGGTTTGCAAAGCAAACTTCAGCCTTGTACTATTTACCTTGGCAAGTGCCCGAGCAGATTGATGATCTGTAAAGTGGATTTGTTATTTGGCTGTTTGCTTTGGCAGCTCTTGAAAGCAGTTTGCTGATTACAGCCCCAGATGTCATTGCATACATTACCATAAGTTCCTTCCAAAGTTTTAATTTCAGCCACAGCTCCGATTAAGCTTTTTGCACCTCGGCGTATTTAGCTCGTGGATATTGAATATCAAGAGCAAGCAGCCTTGATTTCTGTAATTTCTCCTCTCATTGTCTTTGTTGGTCTCCTCCGGGCATCTCTGCAGTGCCAGGACAGGGGATGCTGCTCTGCCCTGTGCCCAGCTGTGCCACGGGCAGCTGCAGGTTGGTCCCATGCAGCTTCCTAACTGTGGATAAGCTGGAAAATTGCCACTTCTCTAGTTTTTTATAAATTTTTATAAATTATCAGCTTTGACCTGACCAAACCGTGGGTCAGCAGAGCAGAGCTCAGGAGCGACGGTCACTAAAATCGCCCTGTGCCCGTTCGGGTCAGGGAGGGCAGAAAGGAACGTGGTTTCCCTGGCTTATCTCCCTCCCCTCTAACCATTATCTCGACTTTGAAAGGCTCTCAAACCTGATAAGCAATTTGGCAGATCAATAGGCTCCAAATCCATTTGTTTCTGACACGGGGTAATCCTGATTTTGGCTCTGGTCTGATCCCAGCCCTGTGTGCGTGCGACCATCGGGATTAGAGTTGGGGAATATTGGGATATTTTCTTTTCCTGCTGCCTCAAAGTGCATCCACCTTTCGAAAACCCCATGAGAGGCACAGGAAAAGCTCAGCTGGGTGTTTGCTGCTCCCCAGCCTCAGGTTCTGCAGGGCTCTGAGAGCAAAGCACAGCCCAGCTTGGGCAGCCACTGCTGCTCCTGCCTTTGGGAGTCAAACCACCCCTTTGTGGCCAGAAACTTTTCTCTTTTTTTTTTTTTATTTTTATTTTCAGTGGGGGCACTTTCAGCTTTGAAATCTCCAAGTTGAAGAAGTTAATTCACTTTAAGTAAGTTTACTTTGCAAGGGGAGGATATCATTGTAGTATTTTTGGCCACTGCTTGAAAATTCCTCTAACCCTTTCCTATAATAAGCAAATTGAGCAGATTAAAGACACATTATGCTGCCAAATGGTTTTTCTACACGGGGTGACATATATGTTTTTTTTTTTTCTGTGGAAAAGGTTGTGGGGGTTTTTTTGTGAGCTGCTATGCTTTTTTTAGCACTTCCTGTTTTATTGTGTTTGAAGTGTCTTTGTGGTGACCTGTTGGGGTAAGATTCTTCCATATGGAAGTGTTTCTTCAACTTTTAATCATTTTGTTTAAAGAGAAAAAAAAAAAAGAAAAAGGTTTTAAATCCGATTTGCAGATGTCTCTGGTTTTGTTCGCGGAGAGCTTGTCCAACTCACTACAGCGTTGTAGAGATGATGAATTGTTCATACACAACGTGAGGGTGACATCCACGGAGCTGCACTCCTGGAGAACCTTCTTTAAAATCTATTTAAAATACCTGCAGAAAAGCTTTTGTTTGTGTTTTAATGTCTTTTTTTCTTTGAAACCGTGCCTTCACTGAAAACTCCTGGTGGGTTTGGTGGAGCTGGGGTTTCACCAGGAGACCCCTGACTCGCTTGCAGGCATCTCTGATGTGAAGTTAAATCAGGATAAGAAGCAAATCTGTGTCTGTTCCTGGAGAAAATCAAACTGAGGTTTTACAAAGGGTCAGAAAAATTACAAGTTTATTTTTAAGTCTACAAGACAAAATCATTAAGGCCCAGCAGAAGATTCTCTGAGCTGTTACTGGACTCACCAGACCATGACTGAGACCAGAATTAGGAGCGCTGGAGTTGTGCTGTGGCTGGATCCTGTTCCCTGTCAGTTCTGACACCAACAGCTGAATTTTTGACACCAACAGCTGAATTTCTGACACCAACAGCTGAATTTCTGACACCAGCATCTGAATTTCAGCTTCCACCTTGCTCAGGCTGAGCTGCTCAATCAGTGCCTGCCCCGGGCACCTCAGCACCTCTCTGAAGCTGCCAGGCTTGCAGAGGGCACTGCTGGGCACCGCGTGTCACCCAGGCAGCCGGGGGTGTCCGTCAGGCACCTCCAGACTTTCCCTCTGCATTTCACCTCGGTGTCTCAGCCTCGGGAAAAGCGCCTTTGACAGCGTTCTCGAGCCCACATGTGAACAGCACATGTCGAGGTCTCGTGTCTGCAGTTTCACTCCTAATTAAGTGGGGATGTAAGTGCTGGGGATGGTGGAAGGTCCTTGGCTCTCGGCGATTCACCGCAAGCATCTCATTCCCCCTTCCCTCGCCTTGGCCCTGTTATTTATAGGAGCAGGGGAGGTGGACTCGGTGGTTACAAGTCTGCTGGATTAGGATGTTTCTGGAGCTGTCATCCTGTCGAGGGTCCTGCAGAAACTCACACTGTGGGCTCCTGGTGGTTTATTGGCAGTGAAATCCCCTCCTTTGCTGAGCTCTGAGCACCGCTTAACTCTGGTTAAGCCCTGAAAATGGCTCTTAAAATGTTCTGTTGGCCTCCTCAGCACAGGGGTGACCTGCACTCCGGGTGAGCAGGGAGATTTCCAGGCCAGCTTAAGGATTTTGTCTCCTCTGCTGTGAGAATTAGGATGGGGTCTCTAAACCCACTGAAAACGTTTGATGCTCAGCCCTCAGCAGCCGGGGCCTTGCAGCTCTCTGACCTAACAACAGCACAGGCTGGGAAAAGGCAGCGTTCTGCTGCAGACGGGCACAGCTCTCATCTGGTTCGGATTTTCCAGGTGCTCCAGAGTCATATTGGTAACCACAGGGGGTCTTCTGCGAGCAGCAAAGTGCTCTGGCTCACTGAGCTGAGACCTCAGAGCATTCCCGGGTATTTATTTCTGGAAAACTGAAGTCGGGCAGCTCCTGTTTATTGGACAGATGGAGAAATTCAGGCATGGGATGGACAGGTGACTTCCCTGGGCTGGTCAGAGCAGGAGCAACAAGACTGAATTAAGCTGGAGAATTATTTTACTGCCTCCATTTTTCACAGGATTCAGAGCGTGTTGGAAACATTTCCAGTGAGGAAATTCTTGCAGCCATATTTGCATTTCCCAAAAAATTAACCTTTTCATACTGGTGTAACCTTTAGAGGTGATGCTCTCTCTTGTCCCACCTGATGAACTGACAAGCTTTGGGCTTGGGTTTGGCTCTGACCCTTGGAAAAGATGGAATTATGCCCGTGAAGGTCACGATCATCCCCAGGCCGTGTTCCTGGCAGGGCTGCAGGGGCTCTGGGCACAAGGTGCCTGCAGCTCAGTGGCAACTCTCCAGTTTAAATATTTCACCAAAACACCTCCAACGTCTCCCATTTCCTCAGCAGTTTCCTGACAGTGTCCAGCTAGATGAAAATTAGCCAGTGCCTGGGTTTGCAGAGCTGCAGAGGTCAAATGTCCTGCAGAAACAAGGTGCTAAGATGCTAATTCCCTCGCTGGCGTGGCGAGGCAGTTCTCCGCTCCATCGAGCAGAAAATGCAGGTGAGCTTAAACATCTCCATTTTTGCCTCCTGTTTAGAATGCAATTAAATAAACTCTGCTGTGATTGTGGGGAGGATAGCCAGCTCCCAGTGCAATCCCAAATCCCATCCTAACACCAGTCAGGAGGCACATGTCCTGGGCTGGTCCCTGCCCCGTCAGTCCCCGGCGTGGGACACACAGGAAGCTCACCCTGAACTTCTGTTCTCACACTTCTCCTCTTGGAATCTTGTTTTCCACTCTTTGGAGATTTGTGAAACATATGCCTTGGAGGCTTCCCAAATTTTTTTTATTTTTTTTTTTTTCACAGCAAGAAGAGAATTGCTCTCTGCGCTGTAAAAAAACTCTCACGAAAACGCGCTCTCCTTTCCGAAGGACCTGCCTGGTGCAGCTCAGCAATTCCCATTTCTCGTCACTTCGCAGTGTATTTTATAGGGTATAAAAAGGGTGTTATGATCCGTGTTCCCCAACCTTCCCTCAGCTAGCAGGAACATCAATAAACACGGCTTGATAGACACCAGAGCTGCCCCGCTGCTCCCCCGGCGCTCTGAACGTGCCCTCGCAGGCTTTTGGAATCCGTTCTCCACGCAGGAAACTCCTCGTGCCTCTGCTGAACACATCAAATTGTGCTCAGGAGAAGTGGCTTCTCCCAGGACACGTCCCCAGTCTGGTCACTTCATGTCCTTGGGAGTATTTCCATTCCTTCATCTCACATCCTTCAGGGTTTTTTTCCTCATTCCTTGATTTTAATTAATCTGCAGATTGGGACGTCGGCGTTACCTGGATCTGGCAAAAGACTTCACTTCGTTTCTCCCCCTTTCCCTTTTCGTCTCTTTCTATAAAATGATTATTATTTCTTCAGTTCACAGCTTCTAACGTCTCAAAAGTACTAATTGTGCTCAGGAAAAGTGACTTCTCCCAGGACACGTCCCCAGTCTGGTCACTTCATGTCCTTGGGAGTATTTCCATTCCTTCATCTCACATCCTTCAGGGTTTTTTTCCTCATTCCTTGATTTTAATTAATCTGCAGATTGGGACGTCGGCGTTACCTGGATCTGGCAAAAGACTTCACTTCGTTTCTCCCCCTTTCCCTTTCCCTTCTCTCACTATAACATGATTCTTGTTATTTCTTCAGTTCACAGCCTTATAATCTCAAAGGTACAAAATGTACTCAGGAGAAGTGGCTTCTCCCAGGACACGTCCCCAGTCTGGTCACTTCATGTCCTTGGGAGTATTTCCATTCCTTCATCTCACATCCTTCAGGGTTTTTTTCCTCATTCCTTGATTTTAATTAATCTGCAGATTGGGACGTCAGCGTTACCTGGCTCTGGCAAAAGATTTCACTTCGTTTCTCCCCCTTTCCCTTTCCCTTCTCTCACTATAACATGATTCTTGTTATTTCTTCAGTTCACAGCCTTATAATCTCAAAGGTACAAAATGTACTCAGGAGAAGTGGCTTCTCCCAGGATACATCCCCAATCTGGTCACTTCATGCACTCAGGAGTATTTCCTTCCCTTCATCTCACGTCCCACTGTTTTTTTTCCTCATTCCTTGATTTTAATTAATCTGCAGATTGGGACGTCAGCGTTACCTGGCTCTGGCAAAAGATTTCACTTCGTTTCTCCCCCTTTCCCTTTCCCTCCTCTCTCTATAAAATGATTCTTGTTATTTCTTCAGCTCACAGCTGAGCTGATGGGTTTGAACAGCTCCGCGCTCCGTTCCAGGAAATTCTGTCTTTGTTCCAAGGCTTCCAGCGCGGAGGCTCCTTTCACCTTGATCTTTCAGCACAGCACTAAAACATTTGGCAGGTTTTTTTGGGTCGTGTTTTTTTTGCTGCTGTCCGGGGCTTTTGAGAGATTCCCCTTGGACCCCTTCCACCTTTGAGCTCGCCCACTGGAGGAAACGCTTCCCCCTGAATTTACACGGCCACATCATCACGAGCGCTGCGCCCCTCTCATGTCTTCATCAGCTCCCTCGCCTCCCTGCCTTTGCTCCTCTCTGGTTTCAGGGAAGTTTTTCCTGCTGGGGCTGATGGGAGGATGCTGGAGCTGGAGCAGCTCTGGATCCAATGGGCTCCCAGACCCTCCCCAAAGGGGGCGGCTCTGCAGGCTGCACAGAGCAATTCCCTCTGCAGAACATCCGCGGTTCCACTCTTCATTTTAATCTGGGAAAGGTGTGGGGTCAGCTCCTACCTGGCTTGTAGGAGTCTCCTTGATAATCAGCTTTCTTTTCCCCATGAAATTCCCCAGAAACTTGTGATTAGCCCCACTTCTGAGAGTTCACCGCGGCTTAATTCCGCTGTAAAACTGTCAGCGGCGATTTTCTTGTTTAAAGACAGATTTTTGGTCCCTGCACAGAACTACTTCTCGCTAAATTCCTCCTCAACCAAACACTCTCGTCGTTTCTCAGCCATTAGAGACAATAAACTCCATCTTTGGGTTTTTACATGCTGAGCTTGGTTTATAATGATGGATACTTGTTTATAACACGCTGAAGATTTTTGTTATGTTTCTGGCATCAAAATTGGAATCTTCCTCTTTTGATTCCCAGCTCTTAGTAGCAGGTTTATCCTTTCAAATATGTGCAGGCCGTGATTTAAGTGGAATATTTCTTGTCCTCCAGCAGGGCAGGGTGCAGCTCTCAGAATCCATCTTTATAATCACCAAACAATTCATGTGATTTCACAGCAGGATTTGGGTGTTGCAACCCAAAAAATCACGGTCTCAATGTTGGTTTTTGATGTTTTGGTCCATGAGGAGAGGCCTGGGGTTTCTCTGCTCTGTGTTTTGGGGCAGCTGCAGCTCCAAGTGTGGATGATCCCGCATTTCCTGGCATCCTGAGGGTAGTTGGTGCTGTAAAATGTATTTTGAAGGTGCTGTGAGGCTGAATCAGGGCCTGCTGGGGAAGTGGGAAGTGAGAAATATCCACTTGGAGCATCCTGGGATGGGGTCACAGTGCTGGAAAACTGGGATGGTTCTTTCTAGATCCGGGGAAATCGGCCTGGTGGGTCAGGCAGGGATTCGGGGCATCGCGGTTTGGATTTCCACCGCAATGTCTCCTTCTTCCCTCTGTCTGTACCCATCCCAAATGACATTAGAGCTTTTATTGCATCATAAATCAGAGCAAAGCATCTCCTTGCCATCAGTGCCCTAAAATCGGGTTTATTGAAGGAAGGAAAAACAAAAAATTACTATAAAAATCCAGTTCTTCTCCTCCCAATTTAGGGCACACTGTGATTCAACAACAGGAATTATCAGACTTTCCTCTTGACCGTGATTTATTTTGCTTTTTTGGGGGTTGATACGCTCACTTTTGTCTTTTTCCTGGTTTTGTGGGAACAAAAGTAAGAAAATAAGAAAGAGCAAGGAAAATTTGCCTTTTAATTTGTCCCCATTAGGACGATGCCCTCCAGACACCTCTGCTTGTCACCTTTGGTGATTTCTGCAGCGGGAGGTCGGTGCCGTTGTCAATGCTGTCACTCAAGGCACTCAAAGACCTTGTGTGACTCTTTTTTTTGAGCAGTTCTGGCTCCTTCCTGAGCGCTTTGCTGCGAGTTTTGCCGAATTCCTGCTGCGCTCGGAGCTGGGGAAGGGTGAATCCCCTGCCCTTGGAGTGCAGCCTGCGCCGAGGATGAGAGGGAGATGAGTTAAACGCCCGAAAGCCCGAGGCTGGGACGTGCCAGCCGCAATCATTTTTTCACTCCATCATCTCACCTTGCGACGTCGCTCTGCCTTACGCGGCCGCCGGATGCCTGATGGAAACCACAAGTGACAAGGGCAAAACCTCCTCTGCGCACGCAGAGAGGAACTCGGGGCTGCTGGCTGCTGCCCAGCCGTGTCCTGCCTGGCTGGAGCGAGATCCCTGCCTTGGAAGGGCTTTGGTGGGAGCTCAGAGCTCGGTGCTGTGAGTTCCGAGCTCTGGCGCCGCTCCAGCTGCACACTTAAGCACACACTTCACTTCCAGCGTGAATCCGCTCCCACTGAAGGCACCGGGGCTGGTTGCATGCTGAAAAATAAGTGTATGCTTAACCTGGCTCAGAACCAGAGATCTCAGTGCTTTGTAGGTCCAGTCCTCGCCGGAGCTCAGGATAATTTGCTCTCGTGCAACTTGGCGCACGCTTTTAATGAATTCAGAACCGGGCCAAAAAAATTTATCTTTCCCCGACTTGGAAGGCTCGCAAGGAAACGAGTTGAAGGTTTTGTTGAGTTTTTATGGTTTTCTAAACATCAAATTTCACGTTTCTCTCTGTAGTCCTTAAAGAAACACGTTTTGCTGGTGTTCTTGGGGGGATGTAGAGACTTGGAGTGAGAAATTTCCAAATAGTGCTTGGCCAGGGCGGGACACGGTGGCTCTGGAGGTGGCTCTGGAGGTGGCTCTGGAGGTGGCTCTGGAGGTCCCATCCGTGTTTTCACGCCTTGCAGGAAGGTGTGGCGTGGCACTGGGCTGTCCTCAGGCAGAGGATTTCATCCTGGTCACCCTGGTGAGTTCTTAAACCTCGATGATCTGGCTCTTCCTTGGTGTAAACAAAAACATTCTCTCTGTGAGTGCTGAAAACCCATTTTGCCTCCGTTTTTTAGGTGTGTTTTGCAACCTCTCCTCCATTCCCTGATCTTGGTCACTCCAATAAGTTCCTGAGTTTCCAAACCAGTTCCTGAGTTTCCAAACCAGTTCCTGAGTTTCCAGACCGGTTCCTGAGTTTCCAGACCGGTTCCTGAGTTTCCAGACCAGTTCCTGAGTTATCCTTGCCCCAAACACAAACATTCCCATCCCTCTGGTTTCCCACCTGCATCCGTCTCCTGTGCCTTGTGCTGCCACCCCGTGCCGGGCACAAAGCAGCAGGAAAAGTCGCCCTGTGCCCAATTCCCGGACGCCCAGCCAGTGCCTGGTGCTTGCAAGTGGAATTTCTTTATCCCAGGGCCAAGCAGGGATCAGACAGTAGCCTGGAAGCGGCGTGTGCATTATCTCACAGTGAGGGAACACAAATAAATCACAACTTGGAAGCCCCGAGTGGGACCAGTGATCCACCTTAGGAAAATATTTTGCTTTCTGTTTATAAGGCAGCCGGGTTGTGAAATGTTTCATCTGGGAAAGGTGATACGAGAGCAGAGAAATATTTGCTCTTCTAACGCAGAAAATGTTCCAGTTTCTCTCTTAACGGGTTGTGGGTGATATAAACTGAATTTTGTGTTTCCGGAGCCTCGGTGCTCAGCTCTGAGCCCTCTCCTGGCTGATAAAACACCGCCCATCATCTGCCCCCATCCACAAAATAATCCATAAAAAACCAAAAAATAATCCACAAAACCCACTCACCCTTCAGCAATCCTATTTAACCTATACACAAATCTAAAAAAAAAATGAAAATTAACTATAAATTATCGTACTTGAAATAAAGGAACCCCACCATTAAACACTACAATACCAAACATATTTAAACTCCAATATAAACTAAAATCCAAACCAACAAAATAATATATCACTGTTGATATTACAAATACATTTTTCTCCATTCCTCTAATAACAAAATACAAACCTCAATTTACTTTTACTTAAAAAAACGTACAATACACCTAAAATCAGCTACCCCAAAAATAAAAACTCAATCCTACCATCCGCCATAAACTTATCCAAACTACACTAAAAGAAATAAAACTACAAAACATCTACAATACATCAATAACGTCATTATATAAAAAACACAACAGCAAAAATATTAAATATTTTTTTTAAAAAATTACCCAAATTCTCGTAAAAACCAATTTTACCATCAAAATTTTACCGTTACAAATTTTGCCGTTACCAATTTTACCACTACAAAAACTACAAAAAAAAAAAAAAATAAAACAACTCACTAAACTCAAAACCATTCAATTAACCTTAAATATTACAGAAAAAAAGTAACCAAACCTTTATACTAATTCCTAAATAGTAACCAATACTCTATAAAAATAACTAAAAAAATTTTTAAAAACCTAATTAACAACATTAAAAAAAATCTAATCTACTAAAAAGTAAAAAAAATCACTACCCATATAAAAAATATACCTATAAAAATCCACCCTATAAATACCCATATCCCCAAAAATCAAACTAATAATAATTATTATAAAGAAATGACCCAAAGCCCAGCAGAGTTCTGTGTCTCTGGCAGGGTGCTGGGGCACGGTTTGGGCACTGAGCCACATCCATCCAGCTGGGATTGGGATTGGG
>VYZT01001935.1:209-25698 GCA_013400735.1 Pomatostomus ruficeps
GTGTCAGGACACTGCATGTTGTAGATGTCAAGACTTTTTTTCCTCCCCCATTCTCCTCCCTGTCCCCACTAAATCAAAAGACCTGATCAACATTTCCTCTTGCCTTCAGTTTCCATCCAGAAGACTAATTCTTAAAAAATGGTAACAGCTTTAGCATAGTAAGATTACTGAACTTCAGAACCTCCCCATGCACATCACACAGTCTCTGCAGACCTAAGAAGAGAAACATGTTCATCATGAGCAAATGCAACAAACATGTTCTTTCCTCTTCAGGGGATGAGAAAAGGAGAGTTGCAATTCAGCAAATTGTTCTTCATACAGAATTTTTCAAAAGGGCTTCTTGTCCATTTAGAAAGCTGTATAGGGGAAAGCACTTCCTAATAAAATGAGTTGAAGAATGGGGCTAAAAGTCTGAATCTCCTGACCACTAAGGAGTCAATTCCTGCTGCCTTGCATGAGGGGACAGCAGTGAAATCTTAGCAGTGGTGCTTTGCCTGGTTAATGGGGTAGGGAGCTGACATGGGCCCTTTGCAAAGTGGATTACAACAGGATGAATGACCTGTGCTGGATGAATTATTATCAGACAGTTCCTTGAAATATTATGTAAGTTACAACCTTGTTAAACCACATTCCTGGAGTCTTGTCCTTCTTCCTTCAGGATCTGGGACAAAGAAAAGGTGAAATGCAGGAGAAACTACAAGTGCATTTCCTAAGTTGCTACAACAGTTGTTTTGATTTCTAAGGTTGTTTCTCCAGCAGGAGAGAAAGCCTGACAGGCATTTATTGGAACAGAAGTTATTGTAGTGGATTTATGGAAGGAATTCATTTTAGGAACATAGTTAGAGGAGAAAGAAAAACAAACTACATACAACTAGTCTACACAATCAAATGAGTTCTACTGTCTTACTATCTTTACATGGCTTAAATCTGTTCTTTCATTCTTCCTTCCGCCAAAAAAGCCAGGAGTGTTTCCAACAGAGCAATAAAATAAAATACAAGTAAAGCACCAAATTAAAAATATTACAACTTCTAGATTGCCTTGATTCAGCATTTTTCTCTTCCTTGTGTTTTTTTGATTGTTTGCTTGTTTTGTGGGGGGTGTTTTTGTATAGTTCAGAATGACACTCTCACAAGGTCAGGTGATAATGATAGAGGCTCAGAGAATGAGTTTAACACTGGGAAAGGAAATTTAATTAATCAAAGAAACTGATTATTTCCCTAAATTTATTTTATTTGTCCTATTCTACTTCATTCCTTACCTCTCCACCTTTTTCCATCCTGACTTCAAGCACTTTTAAGGATACATCTTTACATTCTGCGTCTTTCTCTTGTCCAAGGCAAGGGAAGGAATACAAGGATGAACTTGCCCTATAAGGTCACTCAGCAATTACTTTTTTGAAAACACTGCACTTTCTCTGATACCGTCAACATAAAAGTGAAAGCTGAATGGGTTGGGTCAGAGAAGTTTTTGTCATCTTGGCAAATAATGACTTCTGTTGAGAAAGGGTCCACAGCTAATTCTAATGTACTGTGACACATGACAGCTCCTCATGCCCACCTGGCTGAAGGGTTAAACACATACACTCTCAATCACATTAATGGATTTGGGAGGAATGTAGTGCAGATGACACTTACTTTATTAATTACACAACTTAATTTAGTTGTATGCTCTACAGAGCAATAGAAAATGCCCAGTTTGTAACTAGTAAGCATACTCAAAGAAATTTTTGTAATTTTAATCCTGGAATTTGCAGCTTCTTCCCTTGCTTGGGAGAACAGACTTGCATAACCAGTGTGAGCAGAGGATATGAGGCAGTGCTGTAGCTCTCAGCCACTCTACTGGCCCCAAGTGCACTGTGACAGTAGTCCCAGTGGGTACAGGTGTGTACAGCAAGCCAGTAGTTCCAACAAAGCTGCATAGCCTGAACCCAGTGCTCTGCACCAATTGCACAACAGAGACCCAGAGAAGCCCTCATTTATTGTTTTACTGCAGTCAGTCACTTACAAGAAGAATCAGGCCTCACAGCACTTTTACAAACTTAAGACTTAGCAAGTTCACTGAAACCAACAAACCAACAAATCAAAAAGAAGAAAACTTCACTGTGTGGTATGAAGAATTTTGAAGAAAGTGTTAAAAGAAATAGAGTTTCTTTCCTTCTTTCTTTCCTACCAGACAGCACAGTTTCTTTCTAAGAATCCATGTCATCATTCAGCTGTTTCTTCTGACAAAGCCAGAATCCAGAACAGAATCTCCATGAAAGAGAAACCAATAAATTAGAGCTCTTTGTGAGGAATTTGCCGTTAGTTCTGTTTCTCTCTGCCTATTTAGATTCTTTATTTGCTTCACCCTGAGATTTCTGCTAACAAGTCTATTCATTTACTACTATCCTAGATAAAATGCTAATAAACAAAATGTCAGAAAATGTATTCATGTGATTTTCCCCTTTACGCTGGGCTTGTTTTTAAAGGGACCATAGAACTAAACATTAACATCTGGTGAAATTAGGATGCTTGTTCCCCCTGAAGACTAAGTTCTATTTCAGGCTTAAAAACAACTTGCAAAAGAACTATCTGAAGTTTCTTTACTTCTCTGTTCTGTTGGGCATGCACAGACAACTCTGCCACCCCACTAATTTCAGCAACTGTCCCACCTCCCACCAAAACCAAGCAAGAATACCCATATGGATCTATATTATACAATGCCACACCTTCTACAGATTTTCTGTGGCATGCCACAGATGTTTTACAGTGGGATTATAACATTTCATTAAGATCCACAGATAAGTTGTCATTACTTGTAGAGAATCAAACAGAAATCTCTCCAGAACCTTATTTTGCTCCCATATCAGTTTATGTTTTGTTAATGCCGCACTCACTCCCATTAGACTGGTGTGGAGCAATTATGTCCAAGTGTCTGCTCTTTGTTGGGTACTTCCAAGGGAGTCCTCACTTTAGCAGATCTGTGCCAGTGAAGTGCAAGTGTATGAATGGGTGGCAGCTCGAAGTAACCACTCCTAAACAAAGACACATCGCAAAGTGCCACTATGAATTAAAGAGTCCCAGAGTGAAAGCTGCAGGCAGCTGGCGATGGAGAACTGGGACAAGCTGTCACTGGCTGGGCATAAAACAGCTAGGGAGAATACCAAACTGAAAGGACTCCATAGGAGACTTCTTGTGTGTTTTCTCATTAATCTTGACCATTCAGAACTTCTGGAGATTGTAATTTTCTTTGTGTAAGAGTACTTGTTCAGCCTCTTTAAATAAACCTGCAGTCGAGATGCAAGATGGGAAGCAGTGGTGAGTCACAGCTAAGATATTCCTTCTTTCCTCGCCCCCCAGTTCCTTTTAACCTGGAACATATGATCCCCCAGCAACAGATAAATGTTCTGTGCGGTTGCAGGACACATCTCTCCAGCCAAAACTGTCACTTGTCCTAATCTAATTTGCTAGACGTTTTCAGAATGAGATAGATGGGAAACACAGCTTCACCCGCTTTTATATGGAAGTAGAGTTCTGCAGTGAGAATGACTGATATTTTAGAGTGTGTTTTGTGAACCATTCAGGTGAGAGGAAGAAAAATCAGCCCTGAATATTTCCATCTTGCTTGGACTTTAAATGAGACACTTAAAATAGCAAACAAAAAGGTACCCTCAGGACACTTTTATACGTTTATTATAAACCAAAAATTAAAACAATTATACGGAAATTAAGGATAATATGGGATAATATGGACAATTTGTCTTCCTCTCAGTCAAACAGTAATGTGGCCTAGTTCAACAAATAGATTCACAGCTTGAGGCACACTGCATGCGAAATGATAAAATGGCTCAGGCTGCGAGGACAGCCTGAACGGCTCAGCTCTGGTGGGTGTGTCTCAGAGGGATCTAGGAAAGAGATCAGATTTCACTGCACTATTAACCTTTGGCAGAAAAAAGTCAGCAAGCTTTTTTCACAAGTTTTCACAACTACACAGATGAAAATACAGACACTGCCCTTATTCACCAGCTCAGAAACTTAAAGAACCAGCATGGTGAAACTAACAGAACTTTTCTCCCCCATCACCTTCTACTCTTCCTACCAAAAAGGGCAACTCCTAAATGATTGTGCTCTTTACAGACCTTCAAAATCTGTTGTGATTTTCCTCTAGTTACCAGTGCCACACCTATGCAAGTCATTTTACTCCTAAAGGAAAGTATGTTCAATTAAAGGAACTCCTTTAAGAGAGAAATCCTTTTACAGCAGTAGAGTTGGCAATATTCTGGTTCTGAAATATGGCCTCTCTATTCTGCTGGCACCAAGTGACAGCCTGTTATTATTATAATACAAAACATTTCTTGTGATAAGTTGAATTTAATGTTTGTTCATTTAAACCAGTCATGAGAGAACAGAGAGTGATCAGAGTAGCCTGTGTCCCCTTTACATGCTGTTTATAGTTAAGATTCCTTCACAAGCTGTCTATAGTTAGGAATGCACTAGAAGATATGATAAAGGTTTGTTAACGAGACTGTTCAAGTTGCTTAAATGCTTTGTGTAAATCACTGACCTTGCGGGAGCTGGGAAGAATGTTATCACACCTCACTACATAAAAGTTATATATCTCACTACATAAAAGTTAAACTTGGAAGCAACTTCAAAAATATGGGCCCTGGTTTCAGCTTAGATAGAGTTAATTTTCTTCTTAGTTGCTGGTACAGTGCTGTGATTTGAATTTAGTATGAAAATCATGTTGATAACACACCCATGTTTTAGTTATTGCTAAATCATGTTTACCCTAAATCAAGCATTTTATACTTTCCCATGCTCTGCCAGAAAGCAGGTGCACAAAAAACTTGATGAAAACAGAGCCTGGATATGTGATCTGAACTGGCAAGAGGAATGTTCCACACCATAGAATGTCATGCCCAGTATATAAACTCGGAGTAGTTGGCCAGAAGCTGCTGATCGCTGCTGGGGAACAGGCTGGGCATCAGTCAGTGAGTGGTAAGAAATTGTATTTTGTGTCCGTCTGTCCATCCATCCATCTCTCCTTTTGCAACAGTTATTTCTCTTTTTTCAGTTACTAAACTGTTCTAATCTCAACCCCAAGGCTCCACCAAGGTGGGAGGAGTGGGCAGTGAGTGAGTGGTACTTAGTTGCCAGCAGGCATTAAACCATGACAATAAGCTATTCTTTGTAAGACAGGTTCTCTCCAAGTAGATGAGGTTACAGGGAAGAAGAGAGCAATAATATAGAAGTGACAAATTTAGGGCAGCCTTGATGTTCCAAACAGACAACAGCAGGGGCTGAGGGAGAGAGGGAATGATCAGTAGCTAGAAGAAAACACCAAAACTCATATTACCCTCAAATTTGATAAATATTCACCTAACCTGCTACTATCACTAGCTTTCCTTCTTGGAATGGTTTTCACAGTTGGAGATAAAAACACTGATTTAATTTTCATACTTTTAGAAATGTAACTAGAAGAAGCTTTCTGCTTTTAGACACAAAAGCTTAGAGAACCTGTGAATTATTGAGTTACAATACCCTTTGAGGTGCATTAAAACAGAAGATTTTATTACTGCCAAATACTACTTATCTCAAAGAAACTTATTGCTTAATTACACTTTCAGAATGTTGAAACAATAATGACTTTTACAATTATGAATAAAATTTTAAAGTTTATCCAAACAGTAGAGCATGTTGCCTTCAGAAAAGCAACATAATGCTATCATTTTAATTTTTTTTTTGCTTTGAATAATACTGTCACAAAGTCTTCTTGGTGTTACTGGATACTCTTGGAGTATGGTGATATTACCCAAGTAAGACTGGAGCACAGTTTGTCCCTTAGTGAGTTTAAATGGGACCTACCCTATTAAAGCATCACAAAGCCCTTTTCCATTCATTTTTACAAATGTTTTGAATATAAGAATTCATCAGGATTTAGGGGATTAAGAAATCACTGTCCACAAAAAAAAGATCTGCAGAAATTTTCATTAGTTCTTTTATGAGTTGGCAGCAAATACTCTAGTTGTGAACTTTTATGAAGCTATAAATATAAAGGACCTTCTGATACTGGTATGATGATAATTCTAAATTTCCGTTTTGCAGCTGCAGTTGATCCCTTGTATTTAGTAAAAAAAAAAAAAAAAAAACCGCTCTTTTTGTAATTTAACAGAGAAAGTTGGCTCAACTACTGTATTGCCTTTGAGCACTCTGAGTGGAAGTTCATGAATTAAACCCACTTGGCAACACAACCCCCATTCCCACCTTTCCCTTAAGGTAGCTATAAAATGTCAGTAGAAAGCCAAGCTGTTTATTTTACTTAGCATTTGATTTTGTAAGTAAATTATTTTCTAGTGGGGTGTATCTTTGTAACCAGCTCCCTTACATCACTAAACTTTTACTAAACTATGCAATAAATACTAAATCAATCATTAAATGTTTAAATTCAATACTAAGGGTGAAAAAGAATATGTAAGTAGGCAACCTATATATAGGACTAGGATGTTTGATCATGGGGAGAGAAAAAATGTTCTTTGTAGTGACAGATTTTTACAAAACTTGATTTCCCAGAGGATTTATTTTTTGGGAATAAAATTTTAGAAAGGATTTTGTCTACATATTCGAGAATCTCTGTAGTGAACAGTATTGCTAAGTTACTCTGATAGATTTGTGCTACTCCAGACTTGCTGGAATACTGTCAGTATGTTTAACATAATTGTCCAATAAGCAAGGAAGACTCATTTTCCTCACAGTATCTTGGGAGAAGGACACAATCTGAGACAGAAAGGAACTCATTCTCTTGGCTTCTGAGTCCCTAAACAAAAACTGGAGCAGCAAAGAAGCAGTCCAGAATAAAAGCCATTCAATGAGAGAAACAGATATGCTGATCAACAATTACTGCAGTGGTAGCATAATACTTATTTTTCCTTGCATGGTTTCCTAGGCTTCTCAGGAGTTTGACCAGAAAGGAGGTAAAGTAACCAGGCTGACTATAGATATCCACCACAACTCACTGTGAGATCAGTTGCATTTGCTTGTATCTCTCCCAAGCAAACTGAATATCAGCTAACTAATGGCAAGTTATCGATCCTGCAAAAGAAGACAGCCACAATTAGACACTCACTCTGTATCTGTAAATCCAAGAACCGAGATGTCGTATTATTCCCTGACTCTGCTTGGGATTATGAAATAAGGTCAGCAAGCAAACTCTGCAGAGCACATACTTACTGGACTGGACTGATGATGGCCTGCGCTCTAAAGCTGAAGAGTTTGGCTAGAGTCCAAACATAAAACATATTTCAGATCTGAAATAGTTGCTGTGAGCACCTGTTATTCACGTCCACTGATGGGAAATATAGGAAGTCCTATATGTCCTTTGTCTCTATATATGGTGCATTTTCCTATGATACAACTGAGTAATGCAGTGTGTTTGCTGATATATCTAGAAAGTAAACAGTTATTAGTACTATTTTTTTTCCTATATTATTCTGTAGTGATCTGGAAAGTTCATCATTGCAATTTAATATATAAAATATGTTTTGAAAGAAGCTGTAAGCAGGTTCAGTGATAAGAACAGAGGATCTCTGTCCCTCTTTCTATGGTTCTATTTTACAAAGCAGACCACAAAAATGAAACATTGAAGATTCTTATTTGCTATAATTTTAATAATTGAGAAACAGATCTCAGCTCATGTACACAATTATTCACAGAACCAAAGAATCACTTAGGTTGGAAAGGTCTCTGAGCCTTTTCAAGTCCAAACACTGACTGGTCACCACCTTGCCAACTAGACCATGGCAGAAAGCACCATGTCCAGTCATTTCTTGAACACCTCCAGGGATGGTAATGCCACCACCTCCCTGGGCAGTCCACTCCAATGTTTCACAACCTTTACCATGAAGAAATTCCTCCTGATGTCCAACCGGAACCTTCCCTGGCACAGCTTGAGGCCATTTCCTCTTGTCCTATCACTTGTTACCTGGGAGAAGAGGCTGACAGGCTACACCCCCCTTTCAGGCAGTCATAGACTGCTAAGTTCTCCCTGAACCTCCTTTTCTGCAGGCTGAGCTCCTCCAGCTCCCTCAACTGCTCCTCGAAGAACCTGTGCTCCAGACCCTTCCCCAGCTCCACTGACCTTCTCTGGACTCACTCCAGCACCTCAGTCTTTCTTGTAGTGAGGGGCCCAGAACTGGACACAGCACTTGAGGTGGGACCTCACCATGTTGGAGCATGATTGTCGGGGACAATCAGCACCCTGGTCCTGCTGGCCACACTATTCTTGTTAGAAGCCAGAATGCCATTGGCCTTCTTCAATTTCAAGTTTCCTTTGGGAAAAAATACAGTTCTAAGGTGCCTAAAAGCACATTATTACTCAACAATGGTGACTGTAATTAAAAATAGGGTCACATCTACGGAAAGTAATCCAGGTGAACAGGGGCCTCCATTTGTCTCCTTTACAGGAGTTAGCCATGTAAAGTTCAAGAAGTGCACAGATATAACTTAGAAACCTAATTAGGCCATTAGAAATAAACTCCATTAAAAACCACCCTTCAGCTTTAACGATAAACTGCAGCCATTTCAAATTTAATACTGCACTAGCAAGTAATACTGCCATTGAATAATTCAGCATTTTGTAACATAAGGCAAGATGAGAGGAATGAGAAAGCACAATTGCTATTTTCATTATGATGTGCCTTTTTGGGAGGTATAGTATAAACCTCGTATCACTGACACTAATTATTTTGGCATCTTATTGGCAGTCACAATTAGACAAAATGTAGGAATTTCTAAGAGCAAAACAAGTTCTTGGCTAGATTTCTTCAGCCTGATATACTTCAGACTTTTATTTATGGCTAAATTGAAGCTGGATGTCAAATCTGGGTCCCTTAGAACAAAATCTTAATAATTAACTGGCAAAACTGAACATGATAGTTTCTGACACACCTACACTGGTAATTATTGCTTTGAGGCCATTTACTAATGAAATTAATGTATTCATTGCCCTAACAAATTAGCATAACTCATACATAATGCCCCACATTTCAAGACCTTCCTAGAAAAACAACACTTAATACCGCAGAATGAAATGGCAAGGGTATTACATGGAGACAGTATTCACTGAATTACTACATGTTAAAACCACAATGGCTAAGTGTTAGTTATAAAGTAAAATGTAAACACAATGTGGGTATTCAAACCATTAATAGTGTAGTCAAGAGTATACAATCGATGATTATCTTTGCACTTCAAATAAGCACATATTACAATAGCAGTAACCATGGAATTTAATTAACTGGCTACTTTTAGAGATATGAAGTATGAAAAGGAGGCAGTGCTGAAGCAACTTCTTCTTCCTTCTCAAATTCATAATAAATACAGTGTGGCTACTGTGCTTTTTCATTCCTATTTCCATTCAGATTAATTCAGTGCCTGGAAGTGGCTGCAGCAGCCATAGGGTCAAGCAACAGTGAAAGGCAGGATTAAATGCATTACCTTTGGAAATGACTAAAACATTAGCACCAACCTACTGCCATTTTTAATTGGTAAGATTCTCTCAGTTATTGCCCAAGTTTTCCATCTCACCATGCAGAACACAGGTCAGGGAAGCAAACTACCATGTGGCTACATGCAGTCCCAGTTTGATGGAGGGCAGGGTGGAAAGCACATCTGCTGTGCTGGCTCACGTGGCAGGCTGGGGGCTGCAGTGAGGCCCCCAGGCCACAGACCTAACATGCACTGCCATTGACAGACCACTCGCATCCTGTGACCTGCAGAGTGCTGGGATGAGGCGGAGTACGTATGAGGAACCATCACTTTTGAGCAGGAATACTCTCTGTAGATACTTCAAATGATAAACTTATTTTGAAGGCGATGACAGGGGCAAAAACTACAACAGGTTTGCAGAAAGTCATCTATACTCTGCATTGCTCAGAATTCACCCCTGGCTAAATCGGCTGATGGAAGGCCTGAGAGCTAAGGAAAATCTGACCAAGTCTTTCTTCCACACAACTGAGGAGCCAGCCGTAATGACGGTTACAGCAAGGTTACTTTGCTTGTGTTCTCTACGACTGTCTAAAGGTTATTTCCTTCTGAGAAGCACTGAACAGGAGCATATTCTCGCGCCACCTTTTTCTCCCCTCCTACACAAGCATAAATGCAAAGAAACACACAGTTTCTTAGCAGATCCTCAATTGCATCAGTACCTATTGCTAAAAAGGAAAGAAAAAAAATCCGAGGGGAATATTATGGAATAATCACCTCAAGCAAGAAGTTTCCCTGGAACCCTATCCATATGTGTTTGACTTCTGCCCACAAGCATAAAGTTTTACATCTTTATTAATGTTTTTATTCTAATCAATGTAATTTAGATTCTCTCATTATCCATACGAATGCCTGATCTTCTTCAACCCTCTTAAATTCTCCGTTCCCATGGTATCTCATGCCAATGAGTTCTATATGCTAATTAAAAGTTGCATGAAATTTCATTTGACCAGTTCTCTATTTCTTGCTTTTCAAGTCATTCCTCTTCCTCTCCCAAAAATTCCTCTCCATTTTAGACTTCCTCATTTTGCAACTTTCCCCACTTTGAATTAAAAATCCAAGTCTCTCCTACAGCAGTCTTTCTTTGACTATATCTACATTTCTTCTGCTTTAACTTTATATTTTTTTATTATTTCTTTTAAAAATAGAAAATAACCAGAACACAAGAGCATAAGAGATTTTTCTAGCCCACTGAATTTGCCTTAGACGTGCAAGTGTCCCCAAAGCACATTTTAGAATGTTTAAACAGTCCAGCAGTAGATTCCCAGTGGTGAATCACAAAGGTTATTGTGCTTTCTCTCACAGAGCCATGAAACCTAATTATACTGTGGCTATTACTAAGTATAGATAGATACCTTGAGGCAATTAATGTATGACTGAGAGCTCTCCATTTGTGCCTGTCTGAAGAAGTAGCTAATCTTTGGCCTAATCTTGTGAATTGTCAAGAAACTGCTTCTTTGAACTTTGGCCTGTTGACATACAAAGCCATTTTATAAATGGGTAAATGCTACCTCATTTATACTCCTCACAACTGCACAGGCAGGGAACAATTTTCATTTACACCAGCCCTTCTTTACAATCAAGTAGTTGGTCTCTATGTATTTCTGTGTTATATAAAGCCAGAGTAACAGCAAGCAATATTAGTAAGAACAAGAATCAGGTCTTCAACACCATTTCATTGAACAGACAGCAAGTAGTATAAGGCTACTTTTATTTTTGGTGAGTTTTCTTCTAATTTAAAAATAATTCCACACCAAAAAACTTATACAAACTTCAGATATTCCTAAAATATTTTAAAACACTGCACTAGAAGAACAGCAGTTCCCAGCTAAGTTATTATACATCTTTTCATTAAGAAATAGCAGCTGGTTGGACCACAGAAATCTACACCCCATGCTCATGGCTGGTTTTCTATGGCATTTACAGCCCTAAACTGAAATACTCCCACATCTGATCTATTTTGCCCAGCTAATAATTATGTACCACAACATTGCATTAGTATCAACTGTTTGAGTGACATTTATGTTGTGAAGTTCAGTCCTCTTTCATCCCCAGGCACTTAGATCACTTGCTTTTCACTTTAGGTCTCTCATTGGTACATAGGTTTATTTTTGGCAGCATGCCTACTTTTAGTTAATTCCTTTGTCTGACATGTTGTTTCTTCTCTCAAACACGCCTCTGCAACCTTTCTTCCTCCAGGTCAGCTGTAATTTCTGTCCTATCATTTACTACTGGATACAGAGTTACCTTTGTATTGCTGACATTCCCAGCAGATGTCTTTGTCTGACCCAAGTGCTCCTCACCACCTGTCACCTTGCTTCCAGGTTTGGCTATAAATAATCCTCCCCTTGCTGGTTTGACTATAAATAATCCCCTCTCCACACTGTTGGGTTTTGGAGTCAGCTGGTTCCAATTTAGGCAAGGTGGAGTTTCCCCTTCCTTTGCAGAGTTAGAGTTCCCTCTCTTCATTCTGTTACCCACACAGAAATGCTATCACTGCACAAACACACAAGTATAGAAATGTATTGGTAGGTCCCTAAATCAGGGTATTTGCCTGTTCATCGCTGTTTTCATTCTAGCCCCTCTCACATCTCAAAGTTACAGTACCAGTATATACAAGAGACAGTGGGCTGTGCTTAGGATCAAGTTGACCTCTGCTTGCCTTGCTTCCCACAGGAGGGCCAACATGTCTACCTTGTGGACAACTCCTACAGGGCACCCTCAGCTACCTCCCTTGCACATATGAAAGTGCATGTGGACCAGGGCAGGTCACAGGGCTGCGGCTCTCACCAGCCTCCATTTAGGCTAGCCCACACAGCCCCTGTGTGTGCCACAGTCAGTGTCTGGACATGAAGGCAGATGGGAGTCCTTAGAAACTACCTCAATGTAACCTTCCACAGACTCCCTGAAGCAGCTTATGGACATCTAAATTATGTGGACAGGTATCCATGATCTTGTGAGCTCTTGTGACTGCAGGTTTCTCTCAGCACAGGTGCTCTGCAGTTTTACTCCATGAGCTACAATTAGGTCCTGACAAACACCTATCTGAGGTATCCAGAAACTGTTCCCCTAAAGCTCATGTGTCTGGTGCTCAAGGAAACAGGTTCTATTCTACTTCTCATATAAGACCTGACATTTTAATACACATTTTCTCATTTCAGAAGCAAAGAAATGCATTAAACTCACCTCAGTAGTTTGGTTGTGAACTGTACTGAGGAACACAGTACCTTGGTGTACATTTACTTGTTTGCCTTTTTAAAAAAGATAAGATGGAGGAATGCTTTAGTCAGACTAGAGTGGCTAGTGTAAAGTTAAGAGGGAGTCAGTCCACATAGCAGCAGCCAGGATTTAAGAGTTTGTCTACTGACAGTTCCTATAGGAAGAAGGGAAGGGAGAAAAGCAAACAAGAAACACCCTGTCGCACCCACCCTTGCCAAAAAAAAAAAAAAAAAAAAAAAAGGCAGCCTAGGAGAAGTTAAATCCAATTGGAAGAGGCACATGATTTTTCTTCATGGACTGTCTTCCCTAGTTTTGGTATACCACTTCTTTAGGGAGTCTATTTCACATTCCTCTTCTCAGCAGGTAGCTATACCAAGTAATAAATGCTGCTTCTCAAGGTTTTGGCTCAAGACTGTCCTACAGAGCATGAGGGAGAAAACAGGGAGCACCAGAATTTGACTTGAGAAAATATTCTGTGTTTATGGCATCCTCAGGAAAAGCAATGACTGCAGCAGTAGTAGTAGGCCACCTGCAGCAAGAAAAGCAGTAAGTGAGAATTAAAGAGGAAAGAAAATGCTGACTGATTTTCTCAAAGACATTAAAGACTTGACTGGAGCCAGAAAAAAAGTGATGGATTTTCTGGGATGTCTTTCACACATCTCCAGTGAAAATTTAGAGTAAAAGCAGAGATTAAAGAGTGACTGAGACTGTGGAAAAGCATAGTAAAATCTTCAGAAGATACAGATGTCTGTATTCATTTAATGGCATTATGCCACTTTACATGCAGTGAAGGCCTGTATTTAGTGCCATGTATTTTCCAACCTAGACAGAGGCATTGTGTGATAGGGGTTAATGTGGAGAGTGCCAAATTGGGCAGTGATGTCCCCGCATGCAAGTGGAGGCACTAATGCAGCATAGCTGGAGGAACTCTGTGTGACCTTAAGGGCTGTACATACAAGTCTTGCCTGCAAAACCCGTGAGAACTTTTCCTGCTATGATTATAAAGTTTTCTAAGTTAGACTCTCACAGAGTTATATAACCCTATGTGGTAGTTAATGAAGTGCTGGATGTAAGAAAAATAACTGCAATGTTATTTTGCCCCTGGTATGCTTTGCCTTATAAGGATTAAACCTAGAGCTAATTCGCTTGTGTTTTGTGATCTCTATCATGCTGCAATAATAATACTTAGCACTTTATAGCACTTCTCACTTATAAAAAGTGCTTTATAAACATTATCTAATTATTAATCTTCACAAGAGTCCTGTGATACAGGTATACAGGTCAATTTAATGTTCTCTTTTAATAAACTACTAGTACTTTAGTAAATTGAAAAGCATAGAACACATTAAAATCACTTAAGAGAAACAAAAGTCAGCGAACAAATTGCAATTCTCCCTACAACATTCTAGGTGGGCAATACACACGGCAAACTGTCAGTGATCACCACCGCAGAGGTCCACAGAGAACAGTCCATATAGCAAATACTTCAATTACCTTGTTGAGACTCATTGTTTTTCCAGTGATAATATGAATAACATGAAAGCAGAGACTCTACCAAAACAGCTGAAGTTCCTTGATCAAGAGCACACTATACCAAGTTCTACACAAGCAAAACATAGTAGTCCCTACCCTACAATGTTGGAGATCTAGGTATAACACGGAGAGGTACGAGATGGGGAATGGGAGGAAATCCGCACAGTTAAGCAGCAGTCATCCCTGGTCATACTGCGTCTGCCTACAGAAACATACACAGAGCCATTTTACACCGGGGTACTCATTACCTCATCAGTACCCTGTAGTTCTCTCTGGAGATACATCTCACACTTTTGTGTTTATGATCAAAGACAGGACAAGAGTTTGGCATTTGGTTAAACACATCATGCAGCTAGTCCCATACCAGCTACTGCGAATAAAATTAAAAAAAAAAAAGACATTTTCCTACTTCAGGTAGTTAAAAAGTTGCCCCAAAGAGTTTGGAGTCCGTATCTACTTTTTTCGTAAGAGAGTCTATGAGATACAGGACAAGTTTCCTAAAACCAAGCTTTTCACTCACGATCACTATCAACTGTAGGTTCCTCATGTGCCCACACCCAACCTGAAACCTGGGGCCTGCCTTGCTCAAAGTGCGGATCACTCATGAACACTGCTGAAATTAAAGGAAGTTGAGATTTCAGCTTACTACCCAATGTTAAATATTGTGAAAAAGATAGGAGTAGGATGTCTCAAACTGGATTCTCAAATTAGTAGGTGCTTTCAGCCTTGATTTATTTTGCCTCAGTCTCCATCTGTCAAATGAGGACAATAGTTCCTCCTCATTTCATGGGGGTGTTGTGAAAATAACTTCATTAATGGTTTTTGAAGCACTGTAGTGTTGCGTGCTATGCAGATACCTAGGAGGAAATTAATAGTTCTGTCTCTGGAGCAGGTTCTGAAAAGCATGCAATAAAAAGGGCCTGAAGGAACACACTTAACTGAAGAAAAAAAATATCTTGGATTTGATATACTTGAACAAAATATTTGAACTGCTCAATGAGTGAGTGCTGTACTTGCATTATCCAGCAGATTTCATCCTGATTTTAAACTCTCAACTCAAAATCTCAACTTTTATTTGTAAATTACCATGTTTCTAAAAATTTAGATCTATCCAGCTCTCCACAAATACCATACCATGGAATCCGACTGATAAGCCAGTGACTCAATAGCATCACTAGGAATATTTAGAGTCACTGTACAGACCTCAATAATTTCAGCTCATGAAATAAAGGCAACAATAGCATCTTTCTCAACAGGAACCAGTACTTCAAGGAAAGATCACACTTTGACAACAGATTTTGATGGACACTGAAATAGCAAAGGAAAGATGCAATTCAGGGGAGAAAAAGTGTTTAAAATTTTACAGAGAACAATACATACTCACCTCCTCTCCAGAAACAACAAAACCATTTTGATCATAGTCTTTCCAATTTTTTTGCCCCAGGAGGAAGTCCAATGTGGGAGTTATCAGCCAAACATTTAAAGTTTGTGAAGAAATTAATTTGAAAAATCCTGTTTACAGGAATTTATAAGTAAGAATTTACAGACAGTCTTGATGACACTCCATATTCTCTGCCCTACCTAGAATACACATGCTCACACTGTTCTACACAGTGTTTTGCTTGCTGTGCAACTTATTTTAATTCTTTCCTAGCACATCTTCTTCAGTGTTGAGGGGGTTTTATTATTTATTTATTTTTATTGTACATCCCCTAGCTGTTTCTAGGAAAGAATATTATTCTAGGGAAGAATATTATTCCTTAGCTTCCCTTAAATAATATACAGATGACTAATCACTGTGGCACCCAGGAAAGATATGTCAGGTAAAGTAAACATTCTGCAAAGAATGAACCCTTGAGCTATCCCTGCCAAATACTCTTACCTGGAACTGTCACAATGATTGTGGTGCAACCAAAGGAGCCCTTGATGACTGAGGAGTTATCTGATTAAACTGCCTGATGAGTAGAAAAAAGCCTACTGCCAGTTTGTCTAAAGCAGTGCCATTAAATAGAAATTAAAGAACCACAGGGCTGCCATTCTTTACTATAACACTGAGGCGATCAAATGCATTTCTAAAAATGTGAGTGAGAGAAAACCGCTATTGTCTGCTTTACTTCCACTTGTTAAATTTGCTTAAAAAGTACAAATGCAATGGCTGGTTTTTGGCTGAACATCATTGTGCTAGCATAGTTTATAAGGGGCTGGAGCTAAAACTAGAACTGCAGCTCCCCCAGCACCAACATAGAAAAAAGGACATCCAGTGCTCTACATCCCTTCTAAATCCAGACTTCATAAAAATCAAGTGTGCAGAACAGTGTTTTATGTTTAAGATTCCCAGGGGTAAAAAAAAGTCCTGAATATTATGATGGTATTCCCAATATGAAAGAAGATGCAACGTTTTTTAGGTGCGCTGAAACAATCTGGTTTAGTTGTGCTATGGCACAAACTACTTGCTCTTTGAAGTTTTTAAGGACTGTTCTCATGTGCATATCAAGTCCAACTTCTTAAATCTTCCTCCTACTCTAGTGCTGGCTACCCAGTTTAGAAAGCAATTTCCCCCAATTTTAAAATAATGTTTGCAATGTCCTCTCTATACTTTCACTTTTTGTCCCTAGCTGTCTTACTTTATGTGCTTCACCTGTATTTTGGTACCAAATCCAGTCATCGGAGTAACAATTCTGATGCACCTAAACCTGTCATGCAAAGCAATGTAAGGCTTAAAAGAGGACCTTGTTTGAAGTAATGGAAGTGTGAAGCCTAACAGATCAGACATAGCTGGCATGCAGCCTGTGACAGCGTTTAGAAGGCCAACACCCCATCTCCCCCGGAGTCCCCACAGATTTGGGGGACTTATACTTTATATGCAGCCCAGAGGCAGAGTAGAGAGCACAGGGGCAGTTTCAGGGACAGCAAATGCCCACAGATCTCCTGACAGTGTCCCATCCTGAACTTCTTCTGTTAAAACTGAACTCCATCCTGTCACCAACAGATCACTGGTGGACAAAAAAAGAACTCTAAGCAAAATATCTGAGATAGAAGAGTTCACTTACCTGGGTACAAAACTGAATTCACAGCACTGAGCCCCCTCACAGCCTGTCCACAATACCACAGTACAGTATTGTGTTGCTGCGGCCGCTTGACCTGCCCGATGACCAGCGGGGTGACAATAGCGCTTGGCAGAGCCCAGACAGCCTGCAAGCCGTGCAGGTCCCTGTCTGTCTTCTCCCCTGGAGTTGTCTGCACCCAGGCACAGGGTGCAGCAGCAGCCAGGTAGAATGTAGCGCAGCAAGGACAAAGGAGCGGAGGGACTCTAGTAGCAACACCCAAGTTTTATTGTAGCCACGAGGGCCAACAACAGCTCAGGATGCAGGGCTACAAAGGGAGAGAGCCAAAGGGAATTGTGACAGGGGATTTTATACAAAGTAAAAAGGGTGGTACCTGGGGAGCATCCAGGGTTCAGCAAATCAGGGAATGACAGGGATGACAAGTACCCAATAATTTTTGAACAGGGGAGGAACACGTTTGAATTAACCAATCAATGTAACACAGAAACAGAACTCTCCAGAACAATATGAATATTAAAACAACCTTATGAATATTAAAATAACTCTGAGGGGAAAGGGGTGGAACTGAAACTTTGATAGACAACCTAAAAGGCGGGAGAATCAGGGGATTCCCCAGCCTCACCTTCCCCATCCCCCTCAGAATCACTGTCCTGAGGGGAGAAATCATTCCATTTGATGTCTTCATTTATCCACATGGCGAAGGCGGGCTGGGTCGGCTGCCCAGGCGGGGCAGATGGTATTGCTGCCGCAGGCTGGGCCACCACCACAGTGCTGAATACAATACTCGGAAAATAAGTAACTGATGTCCCAGCAGTAGGCTTGAAACTCCTACTTTGTGAGGACAAAGTAAAAAAACCACAAACCAACAAATAACAAAAAGCTACTTAAAATGGACAGATTCTTTCTAATCTTGCCACAATTCCTTACAATAGTTCTTCGTCCACAGTGGGCTTCTTGTTATCAGGCAATTGATATTTCTCTCTTCCAGATGTATTCTCATACACTTTGTGGTACAGACAGTAATGCTTTGTTTGGTCCTCACAGGCATCTGGAATATAGGCCTGTGGAACGCAGCTGGGAGCTGCATATGCACAAATGCCTGGGCTGGAGCTGAAAAGAGCAAATCCAATTCAAAGGAGCAAAGAAGAGTCAGATATTGGTTGGATGAGAAGGATGATATGAGGAAAGGGACAAGATAATGGGAGCTGTGGTTTGACTGTGACACTTATGAGAGGATTAACACAAATAATTATGACCAGTTAGCAAGAGTGTCCTCTCAGGTGGGCTGCATCTGACCAATCTTAGTAAAAGCTCCTTGGAGCACAGAGTCCAGTATGAATTTTCAGTAGTTTACTCTGATATGAAAATATTCCTAATCTGCTGTCAAGAATCAGTGAGAGCAAAATATCTCAGGCCATATTTGTCTATCAACTCACTTTTGTTGTCTCATATAAACTCAAACTTATGATCAGATGTTCAGTAACATATTCCAGAAAAATAGCTTCTATTACACAATAAAGAGATATGCAACCTCTTTACTCTTCAAGTAATTTGTCTCCAAATTAGAGGAACAACCCCTTTAAAATAACAGAATAAATCCACACCTTTATTTGTTCTAAAGGCAGAGGAAGAAAACATCTTTTACACTCCTCTATGGCAGGCGACAGCTGACTGGAGATTGTAGGGGTGTACATGTCCACAAAGGAGAGAAGGGAATTCACACACAAAACTGTAGCTGAGGAAACAGCTTGAACTCCATCTGGCATGTGAGAATGACTTACAGACCTGGAACCTTGTGTTTCAATGAAGAGATTCAAGAGAGAGCTGATATGGAAAAAGAACTCATTTCTAATACACTTTTATGCCTTGGAAGTGGTCTGTCAACATTAGAGTGACTTATGGCTATGTGCTGTATTCTTGAACTCTGTATTTCGCATTTTCCTAGTACTTCTAGAACATTACCTACACCATGCTTTCCTGATCTGCAGGCTGCCAAATTCATATCAATATATACTGTCAAAATTGCATATAATCAGTTGTGTCACTTACCTATGCTGTAATTACGCTTTGTGTCAGATTATCTCCAGTTCAAGAACGCTATAAAAAAACCCACACAAACAAAACAGATAGTTAGAAATTAAACTTATTTAAATCATATCTTTTCCAGCCAAGTACCCATAAAATCTTCTAGTATCATCCTCCTGGCAGGATTCAGGAATAGCAAGGACAGATCTGTAATGAAAAGTGAATGTCTGAGCATCTAGGAATCTATTTCTTATTTGATAATCAGCACCTTTCTTCCATTTAGAATGGCAAATGCTTATATACTGTGAGTCAATGAAGTTTAGGAAGTTAAGCTTCAAGTACATTATAGACAATCAGCATAAACTAGAGCTCAGGTTCCCTGGGCCTCCCTGAGCTTTTGGAAACAGTCAAGGTTCAAGGTGTTCAGCCATTGCCTCAAGGGAAATACACATAGTTTCAGTGAGATAACACAGTCAAAGTGACATGAGTTTTTGTAGCAAAAGTATGACCTGCAAAGGCCTGTCCTTCATAAACCAGCTTTCAATAATAAGCTTATCAAATCCAAATTTATACACTTTACAGACCCCAAATGGGCCCACATTTCAGACCTTGAAATAGAAAACCTGATTCTTACACAAGAGTCTAAGAATTTGTTTATCAATCAAGTTTAAATGAGGTTCAATAAAGGTCCAACTACAAAAGGCAGAACACTATTTCTTGAAAATTCTGAAGCTCTGCAAGACAGAGAAGGTTCAGCAAAATAAGGGCAACTTTAGCTGGTCTTAAACACAGTCTGAAGTAGAAGAGATAGGGAGAGGGGGAGGAAGAGAGAGAGAAAGAGAGAGAGTGAGAGATCACGTGTCCCAATCTCTTCTGAAGAGGTGCACCAGTGACAGGATGGGAAATAATGGACACCAAGGTTGCAACAACAAATATTGCAATTAAATATTGTTCAAAGGGGAAAAAAATCATCATTAGGACAGTAAAACACTAACATGTAGGGCAGAGAGATTGCGCAATCCCTGCCACTGGAGATGTTCAAAACTTGACAGGACCAGCCCTGAGGAATCTGATCCAAGCTGGCTTTGCTTTGACCTGAGAGCTTCAATTCTTGCTGACTCACATGAGGACTCATAGCCTTCACCAGACTCCAAGGTGGAGTGGAGCAGGCCACTCTTTGTGGTCAGAAGAGTCTGAAATCTCCTCTACCACAAAGCAAAAGAAAATTTTAACCTGGAAGAAACCTGATCTTTGGTTTTGTGTATCAAAATAAATGGTAGTTCAAAGTATGTTAATGAGTAATCAAGTAACTGGTAAGTTTTCTACAAAGAAAGCCTAGACTTCCAGCACGCAAACTGCCCCATCATAACAGCATCTTCCACCTGAAAAAGGCTGTGAAACAAGCATGTCACGTGCTACTTCATAGATGTACTAAAGTACTTACTGTAGTGGCTTCCTTAAAACCCAGTAAAAAGTGAGATATGGTACAGAATACAGACAAACACCCTGCTGTGCCTATCTGGTTTCCAAACAAAAGCCCACAGAGTGGAGAAGGAGGGAGGCAGTTTAAGTTCATAGTAAGTGTGGCTCCACTGCAGAAATTCTGGAAACATCACATCATCTTAAATTCTTTAAATCAATTTTCAGTTCCTAAATATTCATGACAGATTGCCATACAGGTGGCTTAGATTACCCATTCTTTGTAAGAAAGGGAAAGCTTAGCTAGTATTTCCCCAGAAAATCTGAGGGCAGCCTTTGTGAAACACTTTGTGTTACTCAAGAAGGAAACGAACACAACTTTTGAAGAAGTGTAACACTGAGGCACATGCGGCTCACAGAAAGTGACTTGTCTGTGGTCTTACGGACTGAAGTAAGAGCCAGTTCATACTTCAACTCTGATATCAGAGGGCCACGTCCCAGTAGAAATCCAGTCAACATAATAACACTGAAGAGAACATATTGTTTTATATAGGTTTTATATTTGCTTCTACAAACAGCTCCAGAGACTGTTAAACACAGAAATCAAACTAAAATGATCAGCATAGAGTGAACTTAATAGCAGATTGAAATTCGTAAGAAGTTTTGAATTCAAGATTACAGTGAATAAAACACTAGAGTAGATTGCAGGAGAAACAACACAGGAATGAAATGAAACCTCTAAAGGTTTATGAAGCATCTCTGTTTCTCATTGTTCATTTCTTTTGCTACCTGACCTTCACTTTGCAGAGTTTAAGAAACCAGCATTTCACAATATCCATATTTAAAAATAACCGTTACAGAATATTCTCAGTTTAAATAAGGGTTTGTGTTTTCTTGGTTTGTTTTGGTTTTTTTTTTTTTTTTTTTTTTCAGTTGTGCCTTCTGTGAAGTGCCAAGGCATCAGATGAACCACACCAGTCTTGGTTTTCAGTACCTCTCCTTCCTACACCTTCAATGAGTCTTATATAAATTTTCCTGGCTGGAACTATAGGTAGACTACATCATGGGAAATATTTTCCCCTTACATCTTAGAATCTTATAATTTATAACATGAAATTTAAACCAACATAAATTAGTAATTCAATCCCTATATTCCAATTTAATGAACCAGAGGTTTCATTACTTTATTGTTTTGTGCCAGTGGACCAATCATTTGGTTTACAGATGGAATGTAGTTCTTTGTTAATAAATAAATGCATAAAAAATAAAGGTATCCTCAATGCAATTATGCTGATATCCCTCAGGAACCAGAATGCAATTATTTAAAATATTATTTTCTTAGATTACTCTCAAGAAAATAAGGGAAGAAATATGAAATTTGTGTCCTTTTAACTTAAACTCATTTTAAGAGCATCAACGGTGATGCAGATAGTCCCCAGTGGCAACTGCGAAGCACTTAGCCAGAAAATTGTTATTGGATTACCGTTCTGGCTTCATAAAATGTGGCTAAAGATCATTTTAGACATCCATGGAATGACCCATTGTCATAACTGATATGACAAACAAGTGACAAAGTTATTCTATTCAGCCATTTTGAGGATTTTTCAGATCACAGCAGTAACTTGGGGCTGTATCAGCCTACACAGTTTTGATTCAATTATAAAAATAACTCACAATAAGAATAATTCTGGCATAAATAATTGAATCTCTCCGGAGGAAAAGAAAAATCCCCACAAACATGTGCATATACTTTCAAGTGTTCCTGATGTATAAAGAATTGTGAAGTGATAGGGTGATCAGAAGTCAACTCCAATAGAGAACTACCTTTCAAACTAACTGGTCTTCTTTATTAAAACAAACAAGATGAAAAGGGCACCAAAGGACACTGCATGATTTTTAACAATGCGCAAACTGGAACCACTTAGATACCACTAAGGTTCATACGATCCTTTTCATTTCATTTTAGAGTCTTTTTCAAACAGATGATTTCCTGGATAAGAATCCTGCCTCCCATATTTTAATCTGCTGATAAAACCCCCCAACTAATGTGACTATATAGCAGATGCGCATGTGCATACTTAAATGCAAACAAGAAATAAAACTCTTCACCTTTACATTTGAGGTCACCAGTGACCACTGGCAACACAGTAAATATCAGAACCTTAATCAAAAACCTAACATGGGATTTAATTTCCTCATGTAAGGTCTTTGTCATTTTTCTTCTCTGCCCATTACACGGTATGTCTTTGCTCATATAATTACATAATTAACATCCTCAGCACCTATTTCATCCCTTGTTAATTTTGAAACAGACATGCTCAAGGAAACAAACTTAGTAAGTGAAGAAGCATAAACAATTTAAAAGGAAAAAAATGAATCTATTCACACCCTGATAATTGGTATGTATCACTGAGCACTACTAGATGCTTGTAATCCACATGATGGCCTTCTGACTAGAAGTGTACATGCAAGAACAGCTTTTGCTAGACCGACAGAGATCACCTCAAAGTGTGGGTACAAGGAGGTCTTGGTTTTGTTTATCTGTAAGCAGTGTTGAGGCTTGTAGCACCAAAGGGTAGGAGTGGCAGATCATTAACCACACTGGTCTCACAACACTGCTGGTTCCCAAATCTCTTTTCTGAAAATCAAAAGGACTGGGGATGGGGTGGGTAGGTGGAGAGAGAGAGAGAAACTTGGCAGCTAAAGGCCCTTAAGATTTTTGCAGTTTATCCTACAGGCCATATTCACATTTAGCTCCCATCACTACATGACTATGATAACTCAATTGAAGATATGAGTTTGAAGATTAGGGGCCAGCAGAGAGTTCCTCCTTCACACCTCTGCCATGAAGGAAGAGAGGAAGTAACAGAAAGTCTATTGTAAACAAAGAACTGGTAAATTTCCCAAAGTTTTGATTGATTCACCCTTGGCAAGCAAACTGGCAGTTTTACTTCTTCCTCCACAGTGTCCAAAAAGTAATTCTGCTCATCCTTGTGAAAAAAGGAGAATTTCAGATGGGTTCCACTTAGTGGGGTTGCAGAGACCAGATCTGTATTCATCCTAACATATGGATCTTCATATTTAAGATCAGATCTTAAAACTGTTACAACAGAAATTACTTTGTTCCCTGAATGATACCACCAGGTCATGGAGGGTGGCGTTATTAAATTAAAGAAGAGGATCACTAACTGTTGTTTGCATCATAAACATCCTTTTAAACTTACTGCTTCCATAGAGGATACGGTCTCTCTATGCAGATGCATAATGTCATTTGATACAGCAACTTGCAAATGGAGCTCAAAAGTCCTTCTTGTTAAGGATTAGCATTGAACTTGTTTTGTTGCAATTACTAACCAGTACAATCTTAAATTATACCAAGCTTTGTCCCCCAGTATACTGTGCTGACCTGCTTATCTCCAGAATTCTGTTTAATTATCCAAAAGTGCACAAGCAAGTGGAGAGTCCACTTTGAACACCCCGATGATGTCTCAGCAATTTCTGCTCCCAGCACATACTATTTCAATAGCCAGTGATCACTGGAGTTAAAGTGCATGAAAGCAGCTGAATAGGATGCAATTCTTATTCTTATGATGAATATCAGGGTCAGAGGTGAGTGCCAAATAACACATTGCAGATGTGGAGGGAGTAGAAGGAATTCTGTTTACTTTGGGTGACCACCTACGTTTCAAGGCGGGTAGGGGGAAGCTAAAACTGCAAGATAAAGTCTCTTTAAAGGATGGCGTTGTACAGTATTTTGCAGGACAAAAGTACCTACTTGCAGATTAGCATAAACTATTGTTGAAATATAAGACACAGTGTGGCCCAAATTAACGACTCATGGAAGTGACTCTTTGTGAAACAAATAAGAGAAATCTTTTGAAAACATACCTTATACCATATGATCATTTCACCTGATATTGAAAAGTTCCTTTTCATTTTGTGCTGCCTGTATTTCTTTCCATTTCAGAATTTTCTTCAGCTATTAGAAGCAATGCAGCCTTACAAAGGGGAAATGGAGAAAGTCTGATGTCAGCTTGAGGGTAGTTCTAGATAGCCACTGATAAGACTGCAAAATGCAGATGACAGCACATTTACTATCTCTCATTATGGGACAAAAAAGTACTGCAAGTTATTGCTAGCTGCTTGGGCTTAGATCATCAGTCCAGATTGTGCAGAAGGGACATGAAGCTGCTCCAAACAGACAGGAGATGATTGTTACAAAGATGATGCATGGAGCTGGAGATGTACAAAAACTCCTCAAGCTGGTAAAACTATCAGCAGCCATTTAGATGCTCAGCTTTTCACAGTCCATGGCAAGGGATGAGGAACCTTTCTCCTCAGTACCATCAGCTGCTAACTCCCAAGCAGCAAGGAGGCAGCTACTGTGAGAGACAGGTGAGAAGACTGATCACTTCAGTTATACCAATGAGTTTACTGTACCATGAATGACCTTTGTTTCCCCTGCTCCCTCTTCCTCTCCTAAAGAAATCATGAAAGTCATTAAGCATCTTGATGTTTTCCATATGGTTGTTTCTACAAGTTATAAGGTCAAAGCAGACCAGTTAGGAGAACTTAAAGTCATCAGAAAAGACTGAAAAGGAGAAAGGGGACAGGGAAAGAAGCACTTTTAAAAGAAAAAGAAACCAAACAACAATGACAACAACAACAACAACCAAACAAAACCAAAACAAACCACACACAGAACA
>VYZT01001936.1:2470-14970 GCA_013400735.1 Pomatostomus ruficeps
ATTTGGTTTTTTTTTTGTTGTTTTTTTTTTTTTTTTTTTTTTTTTGTTTTTTTCTGATTATCAGACTCCTTATGTTTAAAGTAATTTCCATCAAGTAGAATGTTTTAATTTGTGTACAGATTGAACCCTTATAAAAAAAGTTAAACTGTTGGTGAAACTGACATTACCAAGCACAAAGAAACTGAATTACCATGATGTGTTTCTAATGTCTCACATTAGTGAACAAGCTTAGAAAGCTTCTGTTGAGGGTGAATGTATACAAATAATACATAATATTTTCTTAGTGGGAGCTAAGCTCTTTTCCATAGTATTTTCTTTTTTTCCTTAAATTTTAATTATTTTACCTGTCACCATCTTAGAAAAATCAAAGTTTTTAGGAGTTGAGAATATCATGCAATTACTAGTCAAAACCTGTATGTGATTACAAAATGTTTCATTTGCTTTTTAAGAATATTAGCTGCCTCTTAATTTCTGGAAATGGCTATTTTGTCATTTTTCTTTTCACAGAATCTGAAGATGATGTGGCCCATATCATTGAGACAAATGACTCAGACGATAAAGCACCAAGTTCTGAGCATCTAAATGATAAGATAGCTGAAGAAGTTGAAAAAGAAGAAGCAGAAAACATTTCAACAACTGAAGAGACTATTTCAGAGTCTACTTCAGCTGAACAAAGTGAAGAATCTTTAATAAAAGCAGAATAAAGTACTTCAAGTGCCTTCTGTAGCTAGTTTTTAGCTTTGCTCATGCCTGTTGTTACTATTCAGGTGAGCTTTTTTTTTAATGGTACAACTTAAAAATCTTGCTTGGGCTCAAACTGCCTCAATTACCACAGTGTGTCAAAGCTATGTGTAAAAGTGGGTATTGTAAATTAAGCATGTCTCTAAGTTAACACACAGAATGTATAGCTGGTTGAAGCCTAACAGTCATAGCTCTTGTTTATTTTGCATATTTAAAAACTCCAAAGTACAAGCTTTGCTAAGGATGACTTAAAATTTGACATCTCTTTAGCTGTCACACATAAAGAGCAATTACTGATGGCATAGTAAGTTTGGTCTAGTGAACTTAAGATACTTTTTAATGCTGCCCTTTTAAAATGAATTGAGTAGATGTTTAATACACAGCTAAAGTGTCATCCGACATTTGACTTAAGTGTACGGAAGTGTCATTGCCGTGGTGTTAATATTATTCATTGTCTAACTTTTGGACAGAATTCAGTTAAATGGCACTTGGATAAATGGCATCTCCTTTGGTGTTTGCGTTGCAGATGAACCAGAGGCAGCTACATGCAAACTGTTTTGTGTTTACATAAAATATAGAAAGTCTCTGCACTTGATTGTACTTGAATACAAAGCACTATTTATACCTGTACAATAATGACAAGATATAAGTGAATTTTGTGCCTTTGTGTATTTTGTTAAAGGAAAATAAAGACATCTAGCAGCAATACTTGCTTTGTGATTCCTAAAACTGAAGAGAGTTTATGTTCTGCTGTATGCAGCTATTCTACAGTTACTTTGTGCGAATTCAGAAGGCCTGTGCCACCTTAAAAGAAGCATGCCTATGTGTAGCTAAGGTGGCTTTGATAGAATGGAGAGAGATCCCTAATGAAAAGGGAAGCACATGTGCACTTGCCAAAAGGCTTTTCTAACTATACCTAAAGTTTTTTGATGTTATTTAATGTTACAATTGCAATGAATATTTGCTGCTGGATTACTGAAAATGTATTTTTTAAATTGCATTGCTTTTTAAGCTAAGGACACTTGTTACACATTTCCTGTTAAATGTAACAGCTGGGATCCTGAATTAGGAGTTTTCTGGTGTCTGTGTGGTACCTAAATCAATCAGCTTTTCTTAGAAATAAATTCTGACCGTATGTAACTTGGTTGATTTAGTAATACTTCTGATAAAAATTTTATTTTGTGCAGTGTTGTGTACCTCACTACAGGGAGAGGGGAAATTTCAAAACCATTTTTAATCTATTGCCTTGGTTTCAAAGCGAAGTGGTTTTTACACTGTAAAGACAACAAAAGCCCTAGATCTTAGTAGCTTAAGAGACATGCAAGAAAAGCATGTTTCTAAATGTGACCTTAGTATCCGTGTCTTTATACAAGACATAATTATTACATGAACAGCAACGATTAATTTCCTTTTTCAAATACAAGCTTTATTTTCTGATTCTTTGGGGATAGTTTAGAAGCTCAGCCTTACATCAATCAGAATCAAGTTTAGTCTGTATTTAGATTAAGGAGCAATTTCTTTTCTGCTTCACTATCTAAATTGCAATTCTTGTTTTAATTCGTAGTCTTAGTAGACAGAAGGTAGGTGTGTCATTAAAGCAGTACTCATAGGTGTTTGTCCATACTTATATAAACCATTAGCAAATAAGCATTTTGTGTGTGTGACTATCTTAGTTGGGAATACAAAGAAAACTGTACCTTTTCCAAACATATCTTACAGGATGGGAAAAGTACAGGGTACAAAGTGATAGGGGAATTAATTTTTTAATACTTCTAGAGAATATATCTTAGATTATAGAACTTATTTAAAACAGAAATAATTTTGCCTGAAAGGTAGCAAAGCTTACTTTTTACTTTGTAAATTGTTAATCTCTGCACTGCATTTTGTACCTCGCTGATTTATCTGCTTAAAGGTTTGTTTTTTTGGAGAGAAAAAAATCACAGACCATGTAAGTAATTCAGCACAGTAAATTGTTGGATGTACTTAACATTATAAGCGCTAAAAACAAGTGAAATTTGATATCCTGATCCATCATATGGATATGAAGGCATGAATTACTATAAGTTTAGAACTTAAGGTTACTCTAGGCAGAGATACTACTTTCTTCTAAAAATGTGCATGTGAAGTGTCTGGTCTTTTCTAGAGTGATTTTAGGTCCTTTCCATGACAAGCAGTGGCAGAGCTGTAATGCGTGTAGAATCTATAGAATTGACTGAGAGCTGTTGATATTGGACCTATATATTAAAAATGTTTTCATGAGCCTGGAACATGTATATTTTCACATGTCCTGCTTTTGCCTAAGAAACTGATGCTTCTTAGGATTTTGGGAATATGAACTTTTTTTGAAAGAGGGGACTCAGTATTTGTTGTGGGGTGGGGTGTTATTTCTCCCAAGATTCTTAAATGTGACATGAGCAACTTTCCACAGAAGTGCTGGGTACTTTTTGCTTTATATATCACTGAAGGATCAAGTAGAGACAGTCAACCTCATGTGAAAACAAATACTTTTCAGATTGTGAAAACCTGCTTTGTGGCCTAAAAATACCTGTAACTTTTGAGCACAGGACGATTTAAGTCTGTTTTAAGTGCATGATAGAACTTTCCTGTAAGACTTTCATACTTTAAAAAAGTGAGCAGTCATTTCCATTAACTGCTTCAGGAGGCGTGAAGATTCTGTTAAGGATGTCCTGAAATTCTCGTAGAGAAAAATCCATTTTTAACTTTAATTTTTCAGGGTTTTAAAGCAGCTGTAGGAAATGAGGGCACAGGGTTAATTAATCTGTGGGTGAATTCAGGCTCATGCTGATACACATGACAGTTATAGACTGAGCTTTTCTCAATTTACAGTAAGCATTCACATGTTGCTCCTGCCAAGTGTGGGTGCCCCAGCCCTGCTGTGAATATGAGAAGAGGATTCTGTTTCTGCAGCAGTTGCTTCTTGGCTTCTGTGTACTGTAAGTGTGGCAGTAGTAAAAAGCACCTATCCAACAGGAATTGAATCGAAATCCAAAAATACCTGTAAATGAGCAGCAGTAGCCACACTTAGTCATGTCTTTGTAATACCAAAAAAACCCTTGGAAGTAGGAGTATGTAGACAAACAAAGTACAGCAATTGTCAGTCATATTTAATCCAGTTGCAGTTTGACTCTTAAGGATGAGGAAATGGAAGAAAGTAGAGAGGAAAAAATAAAGGAATACTGTGGTTCCATGTTTTGTTGTCTTCTAACTTCTTGGCATGTACTCAAATCTCAATTTTTTCCCCAAGTACTGAGATTTCTCACAGGACCAGGCTTCTAAGACGTAGTAGGAGCCCCCTTTATTTCTGTGGCTGGGATCAAAAGCGAAATTAAGTGGGGTAGTGAAGTAATACTTAGCAAGCTTGTTGGTGCAATGTTTTTATTGACTCTGGAATATTGTGAATAACTGCAGAGATCTCCTCTTATTCAAATATAGTTTATAAATTAGGGAGGAGTTATCTTGGCTATTTAAAAACTCTGCCACAAGAGTGTTGTAGTTCAAAATAAATTGAAATGAGACGGTCGCATTTAAATTTTTCTTAGAAGTGAGCAGAACATGGTTAAAAAAGGCAATAGTATTTTAAAATCTAATACTTCTTCTAAAGGAGAACACAGTTGATTGCCCTTGGACATTTTGACAGAATTAAAACATCTAGTGGAATCTCGGTATGATGATTTCTCTAGAAGTCTGTTTAGCCTCCATGCAGGAAAAAGAAGCTCCCAAGGAATGGCAAATGAAGATAATGCAGAAGCTGATGGATTAGGAAGGGTCTAGAGATCATCAAAAGCAAGTAACTAGGGATGTGTGTGGTTGCCTTTTAGTCAAGAAGGTTGAACCCCATGTGGTGCATAAGTAGAAGCTGATAGAAGGACTTAAAAGAGTAACAGAGTGAAACATATTGGGGGGAGGGCTAATGTTTTTTTTATTTTAGAACAAAGTCTTAATCAAGACATAAAAAAGATGAGCTTGAAGAGATTTTCTCAGAAAATGTAGTAGGGTTTGGCTGGTACCACGTGGCAGTACATAACTCAGGTCAATAGCATGTTCTTATGTCAGAAACAATAAGGATGCAATTGACAAGGAATCATATTGAAGAAGTTTGCATTTTAGAGTTAATTCCAGAATAAGCATATGACAATCACTTGGTAGAAAAAAAGCTGTCTAGCTATTATGAGAGATGTATAACTTTTTTAACCTTCAAAGGCTGGGAGAAACACTTCTTTGTTGGTACATGGTTCTGAACTTCGCAACGTTTGTGCACTTGTGTATTTGTGGTGCTGGCGGAGTGAGTAGTCTAGAGGAAACTTTCATTATTCAATAGCAAAGTCTGCTATTAAAAAATTTAAAAGTCTTAATCTTCGTAAAGGCCAAACATACTCAGTACAAGAGTACTGGATGTCAAGAAAGTTTTAAATAAGCTGCTTCTCCTTATTTATTCTGCTTCTGGAGTGAGGATTTGTTAGGTCTTCTACAATGAGGAAGACTGTCCATGGAGTAAGGCATGTCCTGTCTACGAATGTTGCACTAGAACAATAACCTTGAAGATTAGTTTTGTGTCTTTGGCAAATAATCATTTGACCAGTTCACTGAGTGTTCTCAAGCAAAATCTTTAGGCCTTATTTTCCTTCCATGACTTACAGACTGTTTTTTGTTTTGGTGTGTTTTTTCCCTAACCTCTCTAAGAGGTTCTTTCTTGTCCACTCACGTGGTTAAAAGTTAATGCCTCAGAAGTCAGCATCTTGTGTTTCAGTTCCCTTCTAGAATTCGTAAATGCAACCTTGTCCAGATTTCTGGTGTGAGCCTCTGAAGGAGACTGTACAGAAAACATATATCCCTAATATAGGCTAATTAAAAAAAAGGCTGCAGATACATCAAGTGCATAAACATTAGGAGGAGAGTAAGTTTTCCAGGAATAAAGACTGGAAATTTGAAATTTCATAATAATTTGGACAAATAGCTTTGCAGGCGGCATTAGATTTAAAATTAAGTTGGACAATGGGAAGGCAATAAGATTGCTGCATGAATGTGGATTGTGTTTGATGGCATGTGCTTTCTTATTGCTGCAGAATGTATTTAAGGGCAGTATATGGGTGACAGAGATTTTTGGCAGTTGTCAGGAAGTTTTGATTCACTGACAGGAAAACATGCATGAAATGGTTCCTGGTCTTTGGCAGTGCTCCTCTTTTCCATGGTGTGCTCTTTAGATGGAATTCATATAGCTCAGGTTTGTGGAGGGTGATGAAGGTAAGGAATTACAGCTGATTGGGTTGACTGGCATAGGGCTGTTGGCTCCACGTCCTGGTGTGTAGTAATGCACCAAAGCTTCTGTCAGAGGAAAACTGTAAACTTCCATCAGAAATGTGTCCTAGCTGAGACTGATAATCTGAAATTCAGTGTACTTCATGCTTTGGATTCTGGGTGTTTGGAGGAAAAGGATGGCATCCTGAGTAGGTGGGAATTTCTTAGCACTAGGTTCTTACTAGAGGTTTGTTTGCACAACAAATAGAATAAGCTCCAGTAGTGTTTAACAATAGGAGCTGCTACCCTCTTGCATTTAAAAAAATAAGAAATTGAGTTGTCCCTTAAGATTGTGAGCCTCAAGGAATTTGACTTCACCATTGCTTTTGATTTGTGGACCTCTCTGGGTTCTTGTCAGGTCACATTCAATCTTTTCTCTGCAAGAATAACAGTTCTGTGAATCTGTGAAGAATAAGACCTAGAGAGGTATATGATAGGCAGGATAGTGAGAAGGGCTTTAAAATGAAATGTATTGATTATACAATAATTTGTTCCCAAACCATGGGGTTTTGAGATTAAAGCAAACACTTCAAAGACTCTCGATAGATTATTTAACTTTGCAACAGTGAAAAATCTAAAGCACTGTGTCACTATACAACTTTCAGGGTTGCATAAAATCCATTTGGTCATGACTTAAATATTTGGTTAAAAGGGGGTGTCCCGACCGAGTCTCGTAATACTGGTTATTTCTCACAGTAGTCACTGTGGGAATAAACCTATTTCAGGACTGCCACTGTATGTATCTAGCATTGTACTGCTAGGATTTTCAGTGAACAATTACTAATGTTTTTCAGGAGGGCTTCATAAGCCTTTGCCACTGTGAAATCATGTATTCTCCTTTTGTTGTGTGACAAAAATAATTTACAAAAGGGAGATTGCAACTGCCAGAGAGGAATCCATGCAGCAAAATCCCAAGATAATCAGATATAGGAGGAAACAAAGGGTGCAGATACTGGAGAGCTGACAATTTTGGGTGTTCAATTTGTAAATTCAAAGTCATCTCTAAATTTGTAACTTATACTGAAATAATAATTCTTTCTCTCTTTCTCTCTCCATTTTGCTGCCTCAATGAAAATAGAGAAGCTGGATTTGTAGAAAACTCAAGCAACAAAGACCTTCCAGCTCTTCTCAAGTGGTCTGCCCTCTAATTCCTTGCATCACTTCAAGGAGTTCTACTCAGTTGACGAAACTTAATTTTGACTTGTTCAGCTCTCAAAAACATTTTACAAAACCACCAAGAAAATTCATTTTAAGAAAACTATTTTGAATGATATTTTAAAGGAAATGTGAAAGTTGTTACTTCTTTAGGAATGTTTGTACTTGTATTTTTTGTATATTGAGCTTTAATTTAAACAGGAAATCCTGTATATTTATGGATGCTATTGTTGTAATAGCCTTGTTGCATTAGTAAAGGGTATGTGTGTTTATGTACTATAAATAGTATCTTTAATCAGAAGTATCATTTTAATCCTAGCTGTGGGCTTGACTAGTACATCACCTGCAGTTGAAATTCCATTAAAATCAATGGCAAAAACATTAATTAGTGTGAATTCTTAGGCTATAATAGACTTCATGAAACATCTGTCTTAGCTTTTCTGCTTGTAATTGAGAAAATATTTGAACTTGTGCTCTCCTTTTGAAATTTACTCTTTTACCAAATGAAGCAAATTTTAAACTGTATGAAATTCAATCGCATAGCTTGTTATTTGAATATATGTTGTCTTTGCTGTGTATGTAACTTCTCAGGAAAAAAAAACTGATTATGGAAAAGCTATTTATTTACCTGAGCTTAATTTATGGTTTAAGGTGATAATTCTGTTTAATAGTTCCTTCTATGCTGGCTGTACTCAATCAACTTGAATTTCGTAGTTATTTGGGTTTTTTTAAGGAGTCCATATGTTACCAAACAAGAATGAGGGTGCCTGTGCCTCTTTAGTGCAGTCCCTGCCCCCCAGTTGGACTGGCATATGTAGGAGAAGAAAGTTGTTCAAGGTTGAGTAGTTTCTGATCAGACCCATTTATCTGTGCTGCAGCCAATTGTGAGCAGTCCTGGCTCATGGCACAAGCAGCCAGCTCTGCACCCTCAAAGGTCAGGCTGGCACGGGGCTGTAAAATTCTGTGTGCGCCGAAGCAGAGGGGGGAAAACCTGCCCTGACTCAGGATTGAGAATATGTGACAGCTTCAGAGGGAATTGTGGAGTTGCAAAGATGCTGACTTTGGCCCACGATTCCATAGACGTTTCAGGGTGGGTATTAGAGGTTTTATTGTATCTAAATGGTGATTTATGTCCTTATTCCTCCATTATTGTCCACAAGGTACTGCCCTGTGTCACAGCCCTGTATTACCTAATTTTTTCAGACTGTTTCATTTTCATTAGCACAGCTGGTTTAGCTTGTGATCAGTGTACTGCACCTCATTGGTAATCTAAGAGGGTATTAGATGCACAGAAGTGACATGTAACCCTGTCAGTCTGGCTTGATTGGCCCCTCAGCTTCCAAACATGGGTTCATTTTTTTTTTTCTCCTAAATCCAAGTTAGCCCGCATCCATTTTCACACATATTCTGGGAGTTTAAAGGTTGGTCGGATTCAAATATTGCTCTTTCAAATTTGATAATGTATGAGTACAGAACTGTGACCTTTGATACGTAGTAATACATCAACATGACACGAGCAGTAAGTGCAGCAATTACCTTTACTACACTTCAGATTGTGTTTTAGTTCTCATCTTGCAAGCAATTATTTCAGGGAAAAAAGGATGCCTTTAAGTTAAATATTTTTTGCAAATAGCGTAAGTACAGAAATTAATCTCTGGGGACTTTCTGATTTACAGGTGAATGTGTTCAAATGAGTCTTGGCTTTTAAATTAACATTGTTTTAGTGGTAGAAAGGAGTCTGGTGCCATTGGCTTTTACAGTACTTTTTTTCTGGGACAGTTTCTTTAACCATTTTTGTTGTGTTCTATTGTAATCTAAGTTTCATATTCTAATTTATGGCTAAAGCCTGATCTGCAGGCAGTTGACATGTCACTGTGTTCGTGTTGCTCCCATGGTAATACTCATGAGTTGGTTATGTGCATGGCAATAATGCAAGTTTACATGCTTTTAAGTGCCTTTCAGAACATGAGAGCATCTCAGATGTGCATCACATACAGATTCAAGAGGCTTTTTTTAGGTCCCCCATCAATGTTTCATCTTTTTCCTGGGCAGATCAAGATACGTTTGGTTTATTTCCAGATGTTCTTTCTCACTTGTTGTTATAAATTATTTGGATAATGATAGTGCACAACCACTACCTGGTAGCGCAATAAAAACACAAATCAATACTCCTTGCCAAAGAGCATAAAGCCTTGAGAGGACTGATAGCAGTTGTGGTTTCTGTTCTGTGGACTAAGAATCAGAATAAAATTACTGTATCATTCTGAGCAAGCAATTGAGTAACCATTGAATGGTGACTTTCTGTCAGTGTTGTCTGTCACAACCTGAACTCAAAGGAATAATTTGAAGTAGAACTTCATGTTCTTCTAAAATACCTGCCTCCTCAGCAGTCAAGCACTGAGCAGTGTCGGTGTGCTGGAGTTAGGCACTGAACTTTAATTCAGGAGCTAGGGAAATGCTTATTTTGTTCTATATTGAGGTGAAATCAACACCTTTTGGAATTGCTTTCTTTAAGCTGTGAGAAATCTAAACCCCTAGTCCCCAATACCATTTGGTCATTCTGGAGCACAGGAGGGAGCTGACCCCAGTGGCTCATGTGGAATAGGGACTGAATGGAGCCAGTCCCTTCCAAACCTGCCATAGGCACAGGGATGCTTTTGCTAGGCTGGCTTTGTCTCTTAATTCCTGCCTATGGAGGTTGCTCATTTGCTGGACATACGCGCTTGTTATAGATTGACAAAACTAAAAATTTTTCTAATTCAATGGAAGGGCATCTTTTAGAAATTTGCTCACTATTTTCTAGGAAAAGAAAATTCTTAAGTATTGTGGTGGTGTTTGTCCTCAGGGGGGAAATTCAAAACCAATATCTTAGATCATCATATAAATTGCTCCTAAGCAAGCTCTTGACCATACAAATTGTTTTGCAAAGCCACAGGGAAGGTGCTGCCTGGGGACAAGGTGCAAACATTTCTGTGTTGTTTCTTGTTGCTTTTTGCATGTGCCACACTAGGGCACTTGGGCCCTTAACTCTTTTAAAATATGCAAAAAGATAGAGTTGTTGGGTTTTTTACTGTCATTAAATTTTAAATGTTAATAGCCAGTAGTAACTTACTTTGGAAAAAAACACCCAACCTACTTTTCTGCAGTGTTTTCTATTAAAAAATTAAATATTGTATGTGTGGAAATCTTGAGTCTGTGCTGCTGACTTAGCAGGTAATGGTGGTTACAAGAGCTCGGCGGAGAAGTTTGTTTTTCAATGGGGGCTCCATGCTCGTAGTAAGTTCCTTAGGCTGAAAGGCTGCCCTTGTGCAGCTAGGTGACTCTGGGCAGAGAAGTGCATTTGTTACTCGACTACGAGTAATAAGAGGATAATGACAGCAACTGCTCATTGCATGTCAGTATTTGTTGATTGTTATTTGCTCATGCTGAATTTATTACTTTTGGTAATAACTTAGGCCTCTTTAGTTTTCTGTATTGTATATTATTAACCATTTTTTTTGAAAGAGCTGACAACACTGGTATTCCCCAACAGTAGGATCATTTTTATAGTATCTATAAAATATTTCCTTTCTCTCATATTTTAGAGAAAGGGGTGAAGGTAATATTTTTTCCACAATTCCTACTATAGCGGTATGACTAGAAGTATTTATTTTTCAGAAATGCTAGGATTTTTGTTTGTTTCAGCTATTTGCCTACATCCATGTGATTTTGGGACTTTTTTAAAAATGGTGAATGACAGCCTAGTTGCAGAATGTATATTCTTTTTAAGGCTTATTTTAAAAGAAAAGACTTAGCAGTTTGCAGTGGTAAAATCCTCCTGGAAGGGTTTTGTTGGGTTATTGAAGAAATGGTAGGCAGCTGAAATTATGAATGCTTAATGGAAAGTACTTGACTAAGTCTGTGCACAGTATCTTGTGAATACTCCTGATACATCATAATAAAGCGTTATGTTTGCCTAGTCATGAAGTTTGATCTATTTGCTTTTAAAATCTCAGATTGTGAGATTAATCTCAGATTCTGAGTAAGTGTAATGATTCTGCGAGCTGGAATATTGTTTGCCATTGTGAACAGTACTGAAGGAGTCTCAGGATGTATAACGTAATAGATGCAATTTTGTTTGATTTTTTTTTCTAGGTCAATTTAATTTTGATTTATTTGCCTCATTAACCCAAGGATTCAGAAAATTGAATGCTACCTGAGTGAGGTATTATTAACGCTAGCGAAACATCTTCAGAATCACTTCATGCTTATAAATTAGTCTTTTGAAAGCATTTTAAAGGCATAATGATACTGTAGTGAAAATGTACAGCATCACGTAAAAATTGCAAAATGCTTATTTGATTTCAGAAATAAGACTTGGTCACCTGACTTAAATATATACTGATCTATTATTTATGCTTTGAAAATAGAGCTGATAAAAAGCATAAATGTTCTTGATACTATATTTTGTCATATCTAGCTAAAAAGATTGAAATTCAGAGAAACAATTTTCTGAAGAAATGAAATAGTATGCCCTCCTGAACCCCTGGGGAAAATAGCCTCTCTCTTTGCTCAGAATATGAAGCAGTAAAACAGTATAAGTAAAATAGACAGCCCATGTCACATTCCTATTTGTACAGTCTGGAATGATGTTTTAAAAACATTTTCTAGTTATTTTTGATAAATAAATGGCACAAATAACATCTGCAAACCAACCCTGCTGATGTAAGATTTTTCAGATCAGATTTGTTTGTCAGTGAAAGTTCAGAAAATTGCTTTGCAAAACTAAAGTTGTAGAACTCTCAAAAATATGCATACCAAATGTCTAAGAATATATCTTGTTCTCCTTTTGCCTTCCCTCAGAGAAACTGATGCTGATTCTCCATTATCTTTGCTTTTTGGGCTTAGAAGGTAGTTAGATAAAAATACGAATTATCAAAAAGCTCCATTGGTAAACACATGTTTATAAAGTGTTAAATAGCTGAAAGTTCATATTTATAGTGGAGCATCCAGCTATGTATTTAGAATAGTGTATTCTGGTTAAAGCTCTGAGATTTCCCCCTGAGCCAGAACAGCTGCACTGGAAACTTGTCTTAGTGGTGGTGAGATCCTTCCTCAGGTGCTGCACTTCTGCTCAGGGTGAGTCAAGGACAGATGTGTTTGCCTGGCTGTTGCTGCCTTCAGGTTCTGCCAAAGGCTGGCACACGGAGGCTGAAGGGAAGTTCGTCCAAATAGTGTGGCTTTCAGAAATGCACTCTTCACGTTAAGGATGCTGCTGTCACTCTGATTTCTATTGCTGACACAATAGC
>VYZT01001936.1:19970-68295 GCA_013400735.1 Pomatostomus ruficeps
ACCCAGGCATGATTTTCAAAACCATTAATCTGCATATTTTCCATTTAAAAGGAACTGTGCCAGTCAAAAAGCCAGAGATGGCTGAAACATTTTTACTGGAAGAGTATCCTTTTATTCCTCAAAATGTTTCACAGTAGCATTTCCCACTTCACTGATGTTTTCTGATGGGAGCAAGACTGGAATACATTATTTGAGGAGTACTGAAATATGTAGTCAGGGCTGGTACGTATATATAATATTCTAAATGACAAGAATTGAAATAAAATGCTGTTATTAAAACAAAAGAGTTGCAGCATTGTAACATGTGATATAGCAGTTCCAAATCAATATGCCTTTTTTTTAATGTGGGAAATTTCAATTTTTTTGTCTTGCCAGAAGAATGCTTTTTTTCATGCCAGAAAGCTGCTTGGAACTGTAATTCATGCTCTTCAGCTCTGCCCTTTCCCTGGCGTTTAGCATCGTTAATTTTAACAAAGGGAAGTAATTAACCCTCTTCACTTGAACACTGGGAACAAAGGAATGGCCGTAAACTGGATCATAGCTAAGCCTGACCAAATGAGTGTTTTCATCTTGGCTGGGGCTAAAGGCTCGGAGGGGTGATGCAGTCTCTTTGCTGTGAGCTAGTTAACGCTCAGGAACGAAAGGGCACCAGCCATCGGGACATAACAGGTCACCTTCTAGGATAAAGACTGAGGGAAAACTCAACTGAGCCGGGCTTGAATTCTGTAAGTAGCCCTGAGAGCCGGGCGCCCCAGAGCCATAGGTTGCTTGTAATAGCAGAGAAGATCTCATTACCCACACTGTCTTGTGTGCACATTCTCTCTCTTCCCCAGATATAGATGTACCATAACACGCACTCTTGTCTGTCTTGTTCAATTAGGAGAAGGTCATAAAGGCTTGCTTACTATATTTAGAATATTTAAGTCAGTAGATATAAATATACAGCATGGCAGAAAGGTAATGATTTCAGAAGAGCCTGATTTATAGATGAACTCATCAACCCAAGAAGTGCCTATATTTTGGAAACTACACTATTGTCACCCATTTTTTTTTCCTGGATGTAATTCTAATACCAGCTTGGATGTATCCACGAAGACAATGCTTTACTTACCTGTTTCCTTTTTGCATATAATATATCCACAATGTATTATAAAGAGCATTTTAAAATAAATGGTTTTGAAAGTCAATTTGAAGCATAATTTTTCTTTGGCTATCTTTTAGGCAATATTTTCAAATGCTATACTTGAAAATTTTTGCTTATGAAAGGTGAAATTCTCTTGTGCTCAGCACATGAAGTTAGTTCTCCATCCAAATCCAAGTACTTCTCTGACATTTTGGCAACACTTTTAAGAGCTTGCTGAGACTTTGGGAAGAGTAAAAGGAGTGTTGAGGTGGTTTTTTTTTTACACATTAATTTTAGATCTTGCTGAGAATATTTGTTAATAGACCTTAACAAAGAACTACAGCTTTTATTGATGGGCATGTGCAACTTCTGCAAACTTAAACATCACATTAACTCACCTTTCCCAACTGGTTATAATGGACCACTACCGAAATTGATAGCACCACCTATTGGTGCTGTTAGAACACTGCAGCTCATCACGGTATTTTGCATAATTTGAAAAAAAAAACAAACCAAGAAAAACTTTAAATGCATAATTTCTGCTCTTTTACTATTTTACTATTGAGGCAAGCAATTGCACAAGTCATCTCATTCAGTTATTCAGATAACTAGGGAATGTTACTTGGAAATGTTATTCGATGAACTTTGAAGAATGTTTTGGCAACTTTGTCCGGAGACAGGAGAATGTGTTTGTGCAGGACCCGCTCGTTGTGTGGCACCTAAATAGATGGTCTGGAGGACAGGATGGTAGTGAATCAACAGCAAAAGCATTGTGAAAATATAGGAAATCTAGATGGTCCATGGGAATCTTTCCTTGCAAAAAGTACTTTGAAAATCCACACTCCCTCCTGCACAGTGTGTGATTGAGTTGCTCCAAACCAGGCCATGTTGCGCAGCAGTGCAAGCCCCAGCCCTGCCAGGGGCTGTGTGTGACAGGCGCTTGGGTTTGTGTGGGACCCACTGAAATCAATCGCTCTCGTTGCAGGTGCAGATCACATTGCAAGACCAAGGCACTGGATGTCAGATTTATAGGCCTATTTCTTTCAACCTCATTTTTGTATCCTTTCTCTGCTAGCCTCCAGCAGAACTATTTTACTTGTTTACCAAACCCTCTTTTCTTGCACAATACAAAAAGATCTGGTAAAAAATAACTCCTAGCAATTCAATAATTTTTAACCTAAATCTCACATAGCACATATGAATTTAACTCTTTGCTGTCTTCTGCTGTGTTCAGGATGCCACAGCCAAAGTCTGGGAGTGAAAGTAGAGAAATACAGGTACTTACATGTCGTATAGGGTACTTGTAGAACTGTACCTCTAGGCAAAATACTTGGGCAAGAATGGATCTATGCCTGGAATGGATTTCTGAAGGCCAAATCTCAGTCCAACTTAGGTGTTTGTCATCTCACAAGATGTATCCCTAATGCTGCTTCTGTCAGGCTCCACTAGTGGTGGAGGGTGACAGGTGAGTTGGTGCAGGGACTGCCTGTACCCAGGATCTAGAGGAAATCTTTTTCTTCTCTGCCCCTCCTAACTGTGGTCTTGTCACGGGTGTGTTAAGATCTGATTCACTTCTCTGTATCTATTGTTTTCTCTGGTATAGAATTCCTTTTGGGTAGTCTTCTCCAGTGTAGCTGACAAGCAGCTTTTTGTGTGTGTTGTTTATTCATCATGAGGGTTCCCCAGAACACTGATTTTTACCAAGTAGTACCTCAAGCTAATAAAAAGTTAGCGAGAAAATTGTGTTGGGAACTGAGGCTAATGTTGCATTTTGCTTGGCAAAATTGCCATACCTGTGTCATCTGGCAGACCCTTAAATAATCCATGCTTGTCATTCATTTGAGATTTTTCTTCCATAGTAAACCCAAAATTCATTCAGGGTTGCTCTGGGTTAATATTTGATTTTCTCTCCTGTTCAGTTCTCTTATATAAAGTCATAAAACATCTACAATAATAGATGCTGCTTTTCTTCAGCCTTTTGGGTATAATGTAGTTCTCTACAACTCCTATGCACAGTCTATGAGCATGAATTAACTTCTGGGCCCCCTGCTTCTGGACATGTGACATCACTGAGTCACCCTGACAAAGGCATCCTGTTTCAGAAGAGGTTTTGTTTCTTCTCAAGGCTCTGCAAAATAACAAGCATATCCAAAGAAAAACCGAGTGAAAACATGGCCATCCAAAAGGCAAGATACTTAAACTGGAGAAGAATATTGGTTTTCTATCTTTTTCTGATCATCTCATGTTCTGTTTTTCACTGGTCAGGTCTAGGATGAGATTATTTTTAAATGGAGGCTATAATGTTTCAGCCCAACTGGCTTTGCTTAAGAGAAAGAGTGGCAGGATGCTTGCACTGTTTTCTGTCCTTTATGTTTTGGTGTAGGTGGTTGTTTATTATTATTATTATTATTATTATTATTATTATTATTATTATTATTATTATTATTATTATTATTATTATTATTATTATTGCAAATTTGTAATGTGAAAGACTGGATCATGATGATATCCTGCCATCCACTGTCCAGCAACTCACTCAAATTCCTGAAGAAAAATACTTTATTTTCTGCCTAGTTCTGGAAACATTCATGAATACAAATAACAAATGGAAATGGTATAGGGACAGTGGGTAGACAGTGGTATTAGAAATTGAAATGCCCATTGTGTATTTTGCACAAATATATTAGTTATGCTAGAAATGCATGATGACTGAGGTGGTCCCTGTTGGTCCATGGTGGCTACAGTTGATGGATTATTAAATTTTATTTTAATAGCAGGTAGTGACAAAGTGGCTCAGTGCCTAACAATGCATCCTAGTATCTGCTATACAAACACATGCAAATATATTTCTGTAACAGTCCATAAAATCCTATTACTTCTCTTAGGTAGCAGAAGAAGCTGATACTTGAGTGCATAGGCACCTAAAGGTATATAAAATTAAGAGAACTGAGCAAATTTGTTAATGAGTGATTAAAAATGTACTTCCTCACAATTCAAGGTGATCAGCACCTGGACCAGGCAGGTTAAATGGATGAATGCAGACTCTCTGCTTGTGCTGCATCCAGGGTTTGCCAGGAAGACGGTTCTAACTGTGCCAAGCCCTGTGCCTCAGCAGACATTCCCATGGCCACTGGCACTGCCTGCTGCTTCCCTGTGTCCTCAGCACTCCTGTGACCTGAGGACAGGCTGCTGGGGCTGTTTGTGGGCCAAACCCAGCCAGCACAACCTGCTCTCTGCCCTGGTGCCTCTAGCTCCCTCAGCACATCTGGCCAGAGGTGTGCTGCTTACCAGCCAGCACAAGGAAGGGAATGGTTGCCAAAAATGCTTGCTAAGGGTAGCCCATGTTCTCGAATGACATAAGCCATAAGCTGCTTGCAATGAGTGGCAAATCTGGGGCTGATTTGAGGTAATGGGAAGCAGAAGACAGTACTTGTGAGGGGTGCTAGGGCAAGGAGCAAGACCCCTGTGAACCTACCCTGGGCTGTGTGGCCCAGTCAGTGCATGGGGCTGGAGCTGTGCTGCTCACCAGCTTAACTAAGGGGGCTGGCAGGGGTGGAATGCAGACTTTTGTTGTCTCTAAATCTTTCTGCAGTCTCCCTTTTCAAAGCCAGCAAAAGAGAAGTGAAGGGTTTGTGGGGAGAGGATTTGCAAGCTATGGAAACATTGTGTTGATGATTTGACAATAAATGTTCTTCAATTACAGCTTCTCCCACTCCTCTGACCTTCTGGCCCCAGTGCTCATTATGAACAAGGTCTGAGCTGCTCTGAGTTTGAAGGACTGAGTTTGACTTGGTTTTTGTGCTCTGGCAAACTCCCACTGCCTTCAGGACAAGCTTGATTTAATATAAGGGCTGAAATCCTTGGGGTTTGGCCTTAGGAGAGTAGTAAATGCAATCAGCTGCTTTGGTCTGACAGAATGAATAAAGAGAGGCTCTGGAGCACTCAGCATCAGCAGAGATTATGAGGGAAGATCTGGATCATGTTACTGGTTCCCAATTCGTGGTAACCACTTGTGAGAGAGATGTGGGCATCACCCTGGGCAGCACAGTGAAGGGCTCCCCTCCATGCCTTGCAGCAGTTAAAAGTAAAATGAATGGTACCAGTCAGGAGAGCAAAATAACAGTGAGACTATTAAAATTATATTATTGTAAAAATACTTTATTTTTCTTCAGTTCTCATTATTGTGGCTCAAAAAGGAAATATCAGGAATAACAGCTTATACTGGGATGATTGAAATTTGTGGAGATGTAAAAAGACTTCTGAATGAAGAGAGAGTGAAAAGATTGGTACTATTCAATTTAGATGAAGATAAACAAGAAGAGATATTACAGAGGTACAGCAGGTAACAGATGCTATTGAGAAGGTAAATCCAGAACCACTTTGCCTCTTCTCATGACACCTGAATAAAACAATTATTAAATGGGTAAAATGCACTTTTGGGTCAAAAAAGGGAGATATTTGAGCCCATCTTAAAAGACTTATTGCAATCAGCTGCAGTCCAAGCCAAGTATCTGGTGAATCTTGAAAAACAGTTCCAACATTTACAGTCTTTCCTGAATTACCTTAGACATCGTGTTCATAGGTTTAGGGGCAGCCAACCTCTCAGGCTTCAGGGTGTAAGATAAAGAATAATCCAGAGGTTCTGTGAAATGATCTGTCCTACGTACGTTAATTCTCTTTGCCTGCCTTGGAATTCTTGCACTGGCTCTAAAAACTTGAAGCTTTGGTAGGAGACCCTCTCATGTTAGACAGACCATTGTTTTGAACTGGTGTGGCAATTGTCTTTATAGAAATTTGGTTTATGAAGTAAATGATCCTACTTTTATAGTACATGCCATGTCTAGGTTTGACTCCGAGAAGTACCAACAGAGTGTTGCATTATTCCTGGATAGCTGGATCAGTTGTGCTCTCCCAGCTCTATACCAGCCCTGGCCATAACTCACTGCTGCCTAGTTTTCTTCCCTAGCATTTTCCAGGAGACCAGGTAATCTCTGGAATTTGAGATTTGCACAAACAAATACAAAGAACAGGTGGGCTGAAGGAAGGGACACCCACTAAGCCCTTTTTGGTTTGAGTACCTTGTGTCTCAGAAATTTATATGGCATGGCCCTTGGGTAAACTGCAATAAATGGTTTAAGCTCACACACTCAATTTTATAATTACTATAGGTTAAGAGAAGGTAGGAGTAATGCTGCTCACCTAATGAGCTGTAACTTGTTTAGGCACAGAAATTCAGTCTCCATACTGTCTCTATACACCCACATTCTATCTTAGCAGGACTTCCTACGTGAATAAAACTTGAAGAAACTTGATTAAGTAAAGGTGTGAGCAGAAATTGTTCTTATTCACTTTCACTGTGATGGTGCTCATCCACACTGCCTCTTCTTTCATCCAGTATGGAATAAGGCAAGTCCATAGACCTGATTTGGATCACCTGGGTATTATTGGAGTGAGTAGCAAACACAGCTGGAGAGATTTTAGTTAAGATGATCAGTCTTTGAGGGATAAGTCTTTACAAAAGAACCAAAATATGAAGAAACAGTTGATTTTATATATAGGTCTGAAAGCTGCATGAAGAAACCGTGAGTGGGTGATCACTTACTTCTTTGCCTTTTGCAAGAAGGAGTCAGGATTACCTGCTAAACTCATTTCAGATGCAACTACTCAGGTATGGGCTAATTTAAGGGTGAGGAGACTAAATACCCCCCCCCACCTTTTTTTTTTTTAACTCCCACTGTCTGAATATTACAAAACATAGTATCTCTCCACAAAGTTACTATTTTATGGCTTGCGGTAGTAGGTGATGAGCAGAGGGTTAATGCTTTACTGCCTGAACTGTGGTAAGCACCAAAGTTTATCTCTTAATTTCTCTTTAGTTGAGCACTATCTGCTGGGAGACACACAGTATATTAAGAGGTTATATGGTAAATGTAAGTTTTCAAGCTATATGTGCAGAAAAGAGTGCCAGAGCATGAATTCCTGAAAGAAGTTATCAATATTAAGAGAGATTTGTTAGAACTCACTGAAAATATAATCTGGTGTCCTAGTGAAAAAAAAAAAAATAGGGCAATTTTATTAAAGTTGTGTTAGTGGGGATTCAATTCTTTGTGTCTATGATGAGAAGCAGATTGGCAGTGTCTGTGTGCTGGTGGGTGTGCGAGGGCTGTGGGTGAGCTGGTAGTGGTCTGGCAGAGCTCTGTGGAGTAGGGGTTTTTGGCATCACTGTGGTTCAGAGGCTTTCCCTAGGCCTTCTGTTTAACAGATGACAGGTTTGCCCTTTACCTACCCAGCTCTCAATTCCCGAGTGAAAAACAAAATCCACAGCAAACTCTGAAGTTTTTCAAGTGAACCTTCCCTTGTTTCTGCAGAAGGTTCCCTGTGTGAAAATGTCGCTGCTTTGTGTGCTGCAGCTAAAGGGTCTTCAGAGCTGAGCTGGTTTTCTCAGGACTGTCTGATTGATTTTGACTGGAGTGATACTCCAGACAATTTTCTGACAAAACTCAAAACCAATTCATTTATTTTTCTTAAGCATTTATTGCTTTCATTTGAGCCCATGCTCTCAGCAGGCTTGTAGAGAAAGAGCAGATTAGGAAACAGCTTGGTGTTGGCTTTTTGCAAGCTGGTGTTGCAATTGGAGCAGAGACCTCCTGAAAACTGGATCCTACAACTCCCAGTATTTATTGCTGGGGCTCTCTATCTGTGTTGAACTGGGAATGGGAGGACACAAATAATGGTAATTGATACAGTTTGGGCTTTTATGTATAAGGATGTTATGTTAGAGTGGCAGTAGGATTGGTAGGTATCAGCCTTAGGCCACACCTGCAACACTGCATGAAATCCTGGGAACAGCATCGTTACGAAAATATTGACAAACTGTTGAGAAAGTGAGAGGAGCAACGAAGCAATCAGAGCAGAAGGGACCAAATGATGAGAAAGGATTAAAAAAAAGCTAAGTGCCATATCTATGACTTTGCTAGAGGATGATTGATGGGAAACACAGATAAGTTTGAAAGGAGCCTGAATTAAAAAAATAAAAAGAGTGAGAGAATAGTTAGGATAGTACAAGAAGGTATAACTAAGAATGATGGGGTGAAATTAAGCAAGAGAAAATTTAAGGTGAATCTTAGGAAAAAAATCATTACTGAAATATATTAGGCTGCTGAGCGATTGCCCATGGGGAGCAGTGCAAACTGCTGCCTGTATATTGTTTAGCCTGGGCAAAATGTTGTCAGGCACACAGCCAAGGAAGCTGCAGGAGCAGGAAACTGAAGCATGGATGCTTTTTTCAGTGGTTTTACAGTTTCATGTGTATCATTTACAGGCGTAATTTGGTTAAAACTATTGCATCAAAGCATCTTTGATCGCTCATCCCTGTTGAAATGGGTGAAAGCAAGATGCATAGATACCTAATGTAAACTTTTATCTGAAGTGCTTGATACCCCTTATGGGTGAGGATGACAACAGCAATGTGTTTTGTACCTGAGTGCCAGTGCACCACCATGACCATCCCTGGGCAGCGAGAGCCCTGGCAGGATGCTGGGCGTGCTCTGCTGTGTTATGCCGTGCTGGGGCAGTGGCACCCATCCAGCCATCTCCACAGCTCAGCAGGCTGGGCAGCCTGGACCACTGGGGTTGGCCACTCTCCAGCCTCTCCAGCTGACAGGTGCAGTGCCCTGGAGATACGTTTCTTTGGCTTTGGACACAGAAGCATTTTCCAGGGAACACCCACTGCTTTAATTCAGCCAGGCCGAAGGAAAGTCTTCCTCCTCAGGTGGTGTCCCTGTCTGTGAAAACTCAGTATCCATTTGTACTTACCTGGCATGTGGGATCCTGTCTCCCTAAAACCTTCCTGGGAGAGGGGCTGAGAGTGTCATCTTGTCCTTCATGAGAGCTCCTAATTGAAGGAGGGCTTTGAGTGCAGGAACTTTGCACTTTCTGGTAAGAAACTCCTTAGGTTTGCAGAAAACTTCAATTTCTTGCGTTGAAGAGTGGCAAGATTAGACCCAAATAGTCCATGGGCCGGCCTCTGCTGGGAGCAGTAAAACCTGGGGTTTCATTCCCTGCTTTGGTGATATCTTGGAGAAGTAAGGCCACTCTTTGCATTTTGTGCATGACTTGCATCTTCTGGGTCTGCTGTGACCTTGGGCAGTAAACAGAGGAAAAACTTATTTATGGATCCCAAAAAGCAATACAGAGGGACTGGCTGTAGGTTTGTCAAAATTGTCAGGACCTGTCTGGAAACAGAACTTTTAGGGACATGTCAAAAATCAGTGTTGTAAAATGGAAGACATCTGTGAATTTTGGGTGGCTTTGGAAGATGCCATCAAGCTGCCAGCAATATGAGGACTTCAGTTCTCATAAGCAAGTACTTGAGTAAGAACACAAAGTCACCAGGGTCTGGGTGGCCAGGAGTCCTGCTGGGGATGAGATGACATATTTCCTTGTCATGTGGGGCTTCTGCTGCACTCACTTGGCATTTGTGAGGGAGAAAAATAGAAAATAAGCCTTGAAGGAATCAAATTCCACCATTTACCTCTCTTTGCTCCATAATGTTTCTTACTATTTTCAGAGTTCTATCTCTGTTTTATAACAATTTGAAATAGTTTTGAGGTTTTTTTTCCTGTATTGCTGCCCTTTGCCTTTTATTCTGTATATTCACTACTCCCTATCTAAAGAAATTCTGACTAAAGTCCTTGAGGGTCTGACCCTTCCCTTAGCTTTAGTTTAGTTTGCTCCCTTGTTCTTGTGTTTGACATAAGCTCAAACAGCCTTGTAAAATCTCATTTCTCTTCCCCCCAGGATTGTGTATTCTTCTATGAAATATTTTCCCCACCCTCCTCTATCCTGCCTCTTCCTAGAAAAGTGCTTCTATTCTGGTAACTGTTTTGTCGAGTTAATTGTTAGAGTTCTGGATTCTTTTGCCACTTTATCCAGTACTGTCTCCATTACATGTTTTTGTTCTACACTGAGTTTTAGTTATAAGCTTCTCTTTTTTTTGTTGTTTATCCAGCTCTCTATCTTATTTCCTTCACATTCTCCTAATTTTCCTCTTCAATTGTTCAGTACAGGACTTAGCAAACTGTAGGCTGATTGCATCACATTTTCTTTTCAGATAGGTGTATTCTGGTCTAGGTTTGTTGCTGCTCACCATGGAAGCTGTAGTATGATTGATTCAGCAAAATGATCTTATATAAAATCCTGAGTTACAAGAGCCACACGTGGTAATGGGAAACTATCTTTTGTGAAGTCTATTTGGCTCTATGTTTTTATTTGTCAATAATTATAATTTTGAGCCCATATGTTAAACTAGTATTGCAAACTGCTCTATTGTCTATAATATAATACAAATTATGATAAAGACCTGTTTTAAAAATAAACAGTGCTAAGTAGAACACCATTGAATTCAGATGAACACGCTACTGTAGATAGCTTAAAATGAGGAGGAATTTGACAAGAAGAAAGCTGATTTAAGAAGGGAATGAAAATTCACCATGAAATATGTTTGCTAGTTATACAGGGGAGCTGAAGGCTCTTGCATCACAAGTCTCAAACAGCTCACACTGCTTTTTAGAAGACAATTTTCCAGTTTCTTTTCCCTGGAGTGTGCTTTGGTCTTCCATTAACTTCCTTGGTAACTTCTTAAAAGAACTCTCTAGAGATGAACATGTCTCTGGAGGACCAAATACCAGCTTGAAGAAATTGAACAAATGAGTAATTTTAGTGTGAAGCAATTTCGCTGTTTGTCTTTTTTATTTTAACTTCAATCAGGGAATAGAAAATCTGCTGTCTTATGTTTTCTGAAATATGGAACAGGTATCAATCTCAAAACCTCATGATTAGTTTACATGCTGCACTGATCAGGAATTGAAAGAAAACAATTATAAGGTCTATCAGCTTTAGTATTTGTGATGGATGTTATTTCTAAAATGGGATCTTTATTCTGCAGTTCTGACTGTGAACTTTATGTGCTTCCTAGCCTTTGAGCTGTCTACAGAATTTTCTCAAACTTAAATGCAAAATTCAACACAGGCTTTTTCTTCCAGGCACAGATATCTTCAGGAATAAACTTTACAAATAATGTAGCCCACATCTTAAATGATTCTTTTCCTTTAACCAAAGGAAGTACAATTAGAGACAGAACAAAACCACTTCATCTCTTGAAGCAATGTTTTCCAAGTATTGTGAAGCATTTTATAGCAAACACTGTCAAATTACAGACTCCTACAGTATTTAGTAAAGAGTTAAAAGAAAAAAAGTTGTTATTGTCTGAAATGTATCACAATATTTTGTATCTTGAGCAAAGTTATGTGTTCCAGGGTTCCTGTTGGCCCAGCTCAAACACAGTTTTCTGAAAAGGTAATGATGCTTTAGTGTGGTTTGGCTTCAGAACAGCTTTTCCTGACCCAACTCTGTGGCAGCCCACTTGGTGGTTCCCTGGGCTTGTTCCTCCAAAGGTGCATGCTCTGTTTGAGAAGCAGAAGACTGCAGGTCTGGTCTCTGTGATTGGCACAGAGCTTGGTCCTCCAGCTAACGGATGGGATCCGGTTTGTTTCATTGCTCAGGCTGGGGCTTCCCTGTGCCGTTCCAGATGGAGCCTTCTCCGGTGCAGCGCCTGCCCCAGAGCCTCCGCAGAGCCAGTGCCCCAGCGTGCCCTTGCCCTGAGCCACAATCCTGCATCCCTGCTGCGAACAACTCTGGTGCTTCTATGCAGCCAGCACAGCACCTGCGCTGCTCTTGGGTGCGTACTGAGTGCTCCTGCTCACCTCCTGCTCCTCCAGTAGCTGCTGTTCAGTACCTGGTGTTTCACTCCAAAATACAGACACACAGACACGTATATACACGGACATATACATACAGATATATTTATATACATATCTGAACATATATCTGTACATTTTTAATCTCCTTCATGAGACGGACACCCCTGGATATGTGTCCTGGCCCATTCAGGAACCTTCAGGACCTGTAGCCACAGAGATAGTGTGTGTCAGGCTGGGACCAGGACTCAGTTAAGGAAGCTTCCCAGCTCTGACATCAGATTTACATGACATCCCAGGAGATGACAGCCAAGTCCCCCTGCTCTCTCCAGATCCCAAGTTATAACAAATGAAGCCAGATGACCAAATATCGTGAAGCTGTTTTGCTTCCTGCCTTTTGTTTTTATGGTGTGCTGTCATGTTGTAAGGATATGTCAGGGTGTCAGACAGCATAGGACCTGCCAAAAAAATGATGGAGAACTGTTCTTGGTAGAGGGAACAAAACCTGGCACAGACTGTGTTCATACCCTCTATCACTAAAGTTGTTGCTTATTTACCTGGGTGGTTTTACATAACAGAGCAAGAGAAAATGAACATACAATGATCAAAATTTTCCTTTAGCGAAGACTTTCCAAATAAGTTGGTTCCTGAGCAGACCTTAAAATTAGTAGGATAAAAGGAAAACTGATAGCATTTATAGCTAAGTATTTCATATAAAGGAAGTTTTCATGGCCAAAAAAATTCTTCTTCAAATTCTACTTTTCCTATATTTTTGTTTAAAGAGAAAAGGATTTTGTTTTATTTTACAGCTAGCCAATATAGAGACAAAAAGTAGTTTGACATTCAGTAGAAACCATTTGATTAAGGAAAAAAATGTAAAGAAATCCCATTTCCAAATAGAATTGTCTCTGTGTAAGTCATCTGTGGGGAACAAAAAGATTTCTCTTCTTGGATATTTCCTCCCAAATGTATAATTCATCCTGAATATCAGGATGATCACTGCTGTCTAGTTTTTCAGGAAAGAGCATATTTATTATTTTTTAGTTCACATACAGAAATCAGAAACATACTATCTAGGATCCAACTCTGAAAACTTTCCCATAAAGACAGACATAGTGATGAACAAGGCGGAGTTAGTGGGTTTTTGCTATTTGCAAATCATCCAGTACATGGAGATTTCCAACAAAGCTGATTACCCAGGCATTGTAAGTGTACATTGCCAGCTCCATGCTGGATAGCCTCAGCAAACCCTCCCCTCTTGATGGGAGGGGATATCTCCTTGCTGCATGGTACAAGAACTGCTGCTGGTTTTATTGTTTGATGAAGGCAAAATTTAGCTTTGGGGTAGGAGATAAAATGACAGTTGTGGCTGTGACTAGTGTGCTATCATAGCTGTACAGAAAAGATAGATTTCGCATGTTCCCAACATCCATTAGGGCCTTTCAGCGCTTCAAACAAAACAGATGCAAATATGATGGCATTCATGTAAGGCTTTGCTTTTGTGTTGCAGCTGGATTTTGTGGTTTTGTAGGGTGTACACAACATTAGAGTCCTCTGTGTTCCACAATAATAATTTTTGTCTTTATCACTGTGCAGCTATCACATAATCTAGGAGCTTAGCTGAGCTCCTGCAGTAGGTTGTATTTTATTGACAATCAAAATCTAAATCTTGGCGTTGTGGCAGGAGCTGATCTTTGCCTTGCACTTTATTGGGCAATATTCAAGTTCTTCATACAGCTCTGTAGATATTCTGGATGCTTTACAGACAGATATAACACCAGGCTCTGCCCCAAGGAATTTACACTCAAAATTCAAGGTGGCACAGGAGCAGAAGAGAAAGCAGATGATGTCTGAAAGGAAGACTGGGAGTAAATCATCAGCCTGTGCAGTAACATTGATGTCAGCATTCTGAATACTGAAGTCACCAAAAAAAGCTGCTCTTGTAGATTGTGTTCTTCTTTTCTCATTAAATATTCAGTTTTGCAGTGATGTTAATGTGTAAGCACTATGAGACCATGTAGGTAGCAGTTGCTGGAGGTCTAAAGTCACAGGTCAGTGTACTAATCACAGCATGCTGCAGCAGCCAAGCAGCCACGGGGTACCAGGCACGAGGCAGCAGCACTGCCCTGAGCATGCTGCTACCACATTGCTTCCACCCAGCAAAATCCATTGCAGGACGCGGTGCCAAATCTCCCGGTCAACGCTGTGTATAAAATAGTTTTGTCTTTGTCACCAAACAAGTTTAAGGATACAGTCCAGCACAGTAGGGCTGTAATCTTGTTTATTCTTTGCAGACACTACAAGGCTTTCTAAAAGCCTTAGAGATCATCACACCCTTGTTATCTTAGCAGGTATGCGCCTTGTAATCTTGCCGCACTAATTGTTGAGAAAATGTGCTTGGTAGTCTACACCGGCAGAATCCCAATTGCCAGGGTAATTAATAGTGTTACAGACTTCAAGGCCATAATGCTCATCAGTTATTAATTAGCAATTCATTTTGCTGAATAAATAATACTTATGATTGATGATGGAACTTGTAATTGGGCACTAGTAGTGTTCCTCAAGGGAACAGCTTCTCTGCCAGTATTGACTATGACAGTAACAGCTCAGAAATCCAAGATCATTTAAGAAAATCTACTCTAAACAACTGTGACACAATGAAGGAATTTACATTCAATATTGTTGGAAACATAGACCTTAAGCATTGGAGACTTGCCTATGCCAACCAAATGCTACTATTTCTGTCTATTTTTCTTGTATGTGGCTTCACTTTAAGCATTGCCTCTTTATAAGGAAATTTCCTATATCATTTAATGGCATGCATTACATTGTCTTTATGCATTCTTCACAAATTCAGAAGATAGTATAATAAAGGAAATACTTCCACAAGCACAATAACCAATTTAAAAGAAATTTGTTCAGATTAAATATCTTTCAGATTAATAGATTGTGGAAATCACTTTTATTTTATAATAGTTGGCACTACCTTTTGACATAAATGAAATAGAACTTGTACCCTCCACCCCCATGATGGAAGGAGAAGCTGGTAAATAAAGCAATAAGCTGTTAGTTTTAACTGGTTAGTCAACAAAGACAAGTATGGGAGGTCAGCTGCTGACCAGATGCTGCCTTCAATTAATATTCCAACCCTAAAAGACATTTATCGTTCAGTTTGGAAGGCAGAGCAGCTGAGTCATAAAAGCAGCCCGCAAAAGGTATTTTAAAGCATTTATGATGACAAAATTGCTTGAAATAAATTAGCCCTGAAAATAAACATATTTTGTACAGCCTATGTAAACCAAATTTCTTCTCCCTGTAAATTGCTTGGACTAAGTGGTAGTTTGTGTTTGACAAGAGCATACATTTGCTTCATTATTACATGCAGGTTATTTTTTTTTTCCCTTTGAAAAGGGTTAATAAACTATAAGATATCATTGCTAACTAAATGAGTCCTGCACGCTTTTAAGGGAGGAAGATGCTGCTGAAGAACAAGTTAAAAAGAATTGCAGAGCCTGTGTTGTAATGTTAACAGGCAATTAACAAACTCATGGGTGTTAATTATCTTCATACTGTATCATGTTCAATTAGCTCAGCCCCTGCAACAAAGGCAACCATGAGCAATTGCTTTGATAGGCATACAGTACTTCATTTGTAGTTAATCGGTTTAAGCCTTGCAGTTGCTAGGCTACACCAGTCTCCAGAGGTAAAAAGCTGCACAGATGCACTATGTTTAAATGACTACAGAGAACTGTTTAAACTCAAACCATGTATAACTCTTTATTGATTTTTCAGAGAAGATCTCAGCTCTGATGATAAGGTTTTGATATATTTTCCTGCTACAGCTGGCTCCTTGGAGTATTGCAGAAAAAAATCTGTCAATATGCTTCTATTATGATCTCTTGATCTGTGGCTATAAAAACCTTTAGCTGCAGCCCTTATTATAAAATAATTGAAGAAGCGATATTTGATTTTTTCCCCTTTTTTTCCCATCCTCCCACTCTATAATACATGGAGATTTTTTTCCCCAGTGCCTCTAGAACAAAATTAAAGAATGTTCCTTCTGTATTTCTGTGTTAGAATAATACAGAAGAATTTCTATCACTAATTAATTTGATTGACTCTCAGCAGGAAAGGATCAGCTGTAGCATCATGAACTTTAACAATAACTACCAACTGATGGGCATTTCACATCAATAAGACCATCACTAGCCTCCCTCACCTGTCACCAGGCAGGGAATGAGCAATAACCACCCCCTGCAGATGCACTGCCTAGCTCTTTCTGCCCGATTAGCAATTTATAATGGTGATCAAGAAACAGTCAGTGGCAAATCAAGACAACTGTCTGACTGCCTGTTTAATTGGCCTTGTTTGCTTTTTGATAAATGGTTCATGACTGCTATAGGCCTCCATTTTTTGACTTTTAATAGGCCACTGTGATTAGACTACCAACAGATACTAGGTCAAAGCTGAGGGAAGGTGCAAAAAATGTTAATTAATATCAATAATAGGCAATTATTAGTTAGACAGAAGGACCTACTAGCTGCGTGCTCTAATGACTCAGAGCTAACTTGAAGGGAAACAGTGCCAAATTAGCATAACTGTGTATGCAGTCTGCATTGTGGATCCTACCAAACATCTGTTATGTAATTCAAACAGAATTCTTCCTTTTTGCATGATGCTCACAAAATTATCAATTCTTTTCAGTCATTTCAAGACACTAATGATACCATGGGGGCTACTGATCTCACAGTTGAGCTTTGTGTCTGTCCTTTGTATCAAGAGCTAAATTTCAAAAGTTAATAATTTAGGTATGGTTTTTAGACTTCTAAGTTAGTAACTCAGGTATACAGGTCACCAACGTTCTAATTGAAGGAATACATGCTGAGCAATCATGTTGGTCCAAGTGTTGCTCTCGCTACAAAAAACTTTTCCCCCACTTTATTTCTTTTAGGAAAACAACAATGGATACTGAAATATTTGTGTCTGCTATTGCTGACCTGGTGAAAAGACACGATGCAATGCAGTGGCATATGATAAAAGAGTCACAATTCTTACATATGGGGATGACACAAAGAAGTAAAGGAGCTCCTTTGGCTCTCTTATGGATCTCCTTTTCCATGGTAGTTTCCAGGACACTGAGAGTGTCACCTTCATTGCAAACACGAAACAGACAAAGTACACCCAAGAGCAGTGGAAGCACTTCACCTACAAGAAGTGTTTTAAGTAAACTTTATATAGCAGGGTATTGGCTCTAGATTTTAGGGGATCCTTTATTCTTGCAAGCTTAAACTTTAAGCAAGATGAACTCTTGTGCTACAGAGGTTAGAGGAGACTTAGTTGAGAGTGTGTTATCTTGTAAAAGGTTTAGGGATTTTTTTCTCCTCACTAAAATGGTCAGAAATCCTTTATAGTAAAGAGTGACAATCAAGTTCTGATACCGCTTTACTCTGGGTATTTCTAATGCAACTGCAGTCCCCACTAATATGGCTGTGACACTAACGGGAATTTGGTCTTGACTGAAGAAGATACATTGATGCAAAGAGAATCGAGGCCTCGTTATCAAGCCCAAAAGAAACATCTGTGACTGAAGGCTCAGGAAAGTGCTGCAGTCTCTGTAGAGGCTTGTCCTGATGGAGGTGGAAAAACAATCTCCTGTTAAGGGCCATAATGTCATATACCTGTATATCTATATATGTGTATCTCTCTCTCTGTCTCGCATTCCTTTATCATTTTGTATCTGTATCCCCTTATCCAGACGTAAAATCAACAGGTGTCACAAGTCCCTGATTTGCCTAGTCAGTAATGTGCAGCACCAAGATCAGGTTGATGGACTGCCTGCTTTGGACACGGTCTGGCTCTTGGAACCCCTACCCTGATAAATGTTTGTTGTGGTTTTAGTAGGAGGGAGGGGGCCATAAAGATGGCTCCTGTGAGAAGTTTCTGGAGTTCTTCACCACTTCCAGCAGAGCCAATCTCTGATGGCTCTGAAGATGATAGACATGTCACTAGCCATGTTTGGGCCAATTAGAAAGGTTGGTTACGCCTCTGTGATGACATATTTAAGGAAAAATCAAAACAAAATGCACACGCAGCTGCTTTTAGTTAGAGAAGGAGGAGGATGTGAGAACATGTGAGGGAAAACAACATGGAGGCACCAAGGTCAGTGAAGAAGGAGGGAGAGGAGGTGCCCCAGGCTCTGGAGCGGAGATTCCTCTGCAGGCCGTGGTGAGCCCATGGTGAGGCGGGGTGTCCCCCCTGCAGTCCATGGGGGTCCATGAGAGATGCAGAGCCACCTGCAGTCCGTGGGTGAGGTGCCAACATTGGAGCGGGAGATGTCGGAAGCCGCAGCAGCCGCAGCAGCCATGGAAGAAGCCGCAGGAGCCGTAGATGCCAGAGAAGCCGTAGCAGGTGCAGCCCAGTGAGAGACAGAGACTGAGATAAAAGTCCCGCAGTTTGTGAAGGAGGTGACCACGCTGAAGCGGGTGGATGTCGGAGGAAACTGCAGTCCAGGTGGGAGACCCGGTTGGAGAGAGAGGGGCCCCCTGCTTCCATGCTGGAGCAGTTTGTCCTTGGAGGACTGCATTCCGTGGACAAGAAAAACCACGCCACAGAGGTTCACAGAGAACTGTCTTTCGTGGGAGGGACCCCACGGCAAAAGCAGAGGAAAAAAACTCCTCTCCCTAAGCAGGGGAAGAAGATCTTGGAAACGGACTGACCTGAACCCCCACACCCTGCCCCCCTTGCACTGTTGGTGGGAGGGAGGGAGGGGTGGGGAGTGGAAAGAAGGGTGTCTTTTAAAGGTTTAGTTTATTTCTCATATCCTCCTTCTAACTCAGGTAGTAATAAATTTTCACTTTTGCAACTTTTAAGCTGAGCCTGGTTTGTCCTTGGAGCGTTTTCTCCTGGTTCCTTATCTCAACTCATAGACCTCTGAGTTAATTCCCTTGGTTTTTTTTCCCCTCTCCTTCCCTCATCTGCCCAGCTGTGGCAGGGGAGGGAACGAGTGAGTGGCCGCCGTGGGTGCCTGGCACTTAGCCAGGATCAAAACCACGACAATGTTACAACAGTTTGAAGCAGGGAATGGTTGTGCAGAGTTTTCTCTGAGTATTTCAAAATTATTATAGGATTAATATTCTAAAGTTAATGGAAAAGACAGGCTTTCAGTGGCTGACAGGATGAGAGGTATGCTGTTTGAGATGTCTTAAAAACAGTATTTGGGAAAGAGAACGTTGCTCCTGGCACATCTTCTTTTGTAGGATTCAGGTGTCGAGCTGCTAAGAACCTGCAGTGCTGACTGACAGAGGAGGGAAAGAAGTGTTTTGCGCCCCCTCCTATACAGAGAGAGGAAAATGCAGGATTTGGGAGAAGACTGGGCACTGCTTGTAGGATTGGACACATAGCTATGTATTTCTCTGTGTGAGGTGTGCCTTGGATGAGGGCAGATGGCACACAGCAAAATAGCAGAACTACAGCTCTGGAAGCAAAGTTGGGTAGCAGGTGGTGTCTGGTACTTCCTTCCCCTCCTCACCTGCTCCTCTCTTCCTTGAACTTTCTGCCTTGTGGAGACCACCTTTGGCTTCCAACAAATGCAGGGAGCATAAATGCTTACATTTCTCATTCTTTTCTCCTGACTGGTCTCTCATTCAGTAGCTCCCTCTCCAGGGTGCCATGGAGTTTGGTAGTGTTGCACTTTGGCAGTCACTGCTGTGTGAAGGTGTCTTGACCTCTGCTTGGCAACCACAAGTCTGCAAGAGGTCACTTGGACTAAAAGGGAATCATAGTAGGCACAAGCACACACAACCTCCACTTGTTATGATGGTTGTTCAATACTGCATTGTTTATTTGCAATAGAAAAGTACATGGAGGCCTCAGAGGAGAATTATGGGATAATCTCTGGGGAAAACACCTGTCCTGAGTAAAATACCTTACACTTGAGTGTAAGACCTAAATAAACAAGGTGGGAAGAGATGTTTCCACATCATAACTGGAAGCAGAACAAGTGACTGAGGCAGGATTTGTTTTCTTTCCTACCTCCTGAGCTCCATCCCCAAGTCTTAGCCATAGAACTGTCCTCCTAAATACATCAAAAACTTCCTATAGTATTTTAAGTAGTAATATTTATGGGCACACATATAACCTATGATCATATTGGTCTTCTACTGACATGCATAGCCTATTTTTTAAATATATTTACAACAAATTGAGAATGAAAGATGTTACTTCAAAGAATTATCTCTTCACCATCATCTTCATTTTTAATTTTATATTGAGGAGTGGGAACAATGGAAATCATCAGAAAACATACCAGCTAAGTGTTCCAGGCAGTAGTGGCCACTTTTCACCTCCCAAGGAAGATATTTTACTGCTTATCTATCTACTCAAGTTTCACTTATATAGAGAGAATTACTTTGTACTTCCAGCTTTTGTAGCCAAAATGTATGTTGCAATGCCTATCAGCTTAAGGATTCATACATGTTAGTACCTAAATTTTGAAATTCTAGTTGATGCAAAATGGAACCATTTTAGAGGTACCCTGGAAAATTATAATTTTCAAGCTTTAGAAGAGCTTATTTCCCACAGAGAAGTCTCTGATAAATTTCATAAAGAAAAGATGAATAAAGACATAAAGTCTACTACAGAGTATTTACATATTTCATATAATCTGTGATTTTTTCTGCTCTGTCATATTATTACAAATATTACTGTTTAAACACAAAATTATCTGAATTCAGTAAATTTTGACTGTTTCAGGCTAGGTTCTTCCATCTTTTGTAAAGAAATACTTCCATTACCTACAGCTGAAAATCCTTTTAAAAAAATTTACATGGAATATTTGAAGGCATCTGACAGAATGAAAGACCTTTTAAAAATTCTAAACTTCTATTTAGACAGGATTTGTCTTGAAAGTAATTTGTTTATTATACCAGAGTTTTGAAATCTTAAGGGCATTTGACTTCAGTTCAGTTGTTGTCTGTTATCTCTCTCTTAAGCATTCCTGATATCTAGAGATTTAAACATTAGTCTGGAGGAAGAAAACAAAACCAGCAACCTCCTTCTGTAGTGTATGTACCCTGATTGACCTTTCTGTATTCTCATTTAGTTTGCATAAATTATTTTGCTAACCTCTTTAGGGAAAGAATTGTGAAAAGGTATGGTTTATACATCATGGAAGCACTGCACTGAAAATCACGCATGATACAGCATGTTTTGGTACATAAGGACTATAGTTTGAAGAGCTCTGGGATGTTTAAATTGTAGTAGAATAATCCGGCCCAGCTGTTAGGTGCACTCTTTTGCTTTCCAGTTCCCTTGAATTATGTGAAGTGAGTTTTAGAGTGCACAGAGAAGTCTTTTTTGATGTTCAGGTCTGCTAAAAGCTGGAACACCAGAGCCCTGTGCTGGAATATTACGCCTCTGTTATGAAGTCTTGCTCTTCTAGGTCAAGTCTGACTAAACTGTTTATGAGATGCTCTGAAAGGACGTATTCTCTTCATCACACATAATCCCAGGAAGTAATTTTTGGGTTAGCGAGGAGTCTAGAATACATATATTCTAGAATATATATATATAATAATATAAGATTTTTGTCCTGGTATGATCTTCAGTTGTCTTCTAAACCATCTCTTGTGAACCTCTTGGTGACAAGGTTTTAGAAAAGTGAAGGAAATTATTGTCTCCTTTGAAAAAGGAATTTGAGAAATTTACTGATGTGAAACAGATAAACTCTGAAATTTGTAAAAGCATTTGAAATATGAGAAAAGTAATTACAGTTAGCTTTACTAACTGTGCCAGAAATGGATGAGTTTACTGTGTAAGTCAGATTGCCATCTGCCTATGAACCCTAAATTATTGGCCATTGATACCTGTGACAGTGAATTGCTACACAAGATGGATGTGTTTGAAAATCTTTGAGCCCAGACCAGAAAATTTAATTGAAAGTAATAAGCTACAATAAGCTCTGAAAGAATACCTGTTGTCTGAATATAGTAAACATTTTCCATATTAAATATGTTTTTATTGTATAAAGTAATTCAATGGGAAATATACAGTACACTGCAGACTTTCTCTTGAAGACTTTATATTCTTGCATTATGAAGCACAAATGTCTGTAAAGATAGCCTAGAAGCTGCATGTGACACTGGAAATAATGAACATCTATATTGTACAACTTCCCATATAAAAAACTTGGTTTGAAAGTTCTTCAGTTTGGTGTTTATGAAAACAGAATCACCGAATCATTAGGGTTGGAAGGAACCTCTGGAGATCATCCAGTCCAACCCACACCATAATGAAATGCAGCCCTGGTAATTTTTTTTGTTTGTTTGTTGTAGGAAACACATCAAACACTTAATATCCAACAGGTGCAATTCAGGAAGCTTGAATTTCTTGTCTTCACATTTTATTTCATGTGTGGTTTTCAAACATGAAGGTTTCTTCTGGAAAGCTGTAAGCCTTGGAAAGTTGGTTGTGCATATCCCAGACTTACAAATAGGAGTGTAAAGTGGGTTTGTCTGGTTTTGTTTGAGCAACAGCAAAAAAGTCCTTTATCTTTCCAAAATAATATTCCGTGTGTTTTTCATGGTCTCTTGAATGACATACATAAAGTGAGAAAGTGTGTGTTTTTAACACCATTATTAAAATGCATGTCAAGTTAGTTATTTATGGATTTCATTTTTAGGCTCTATGACTTTGTAAGACTTCCGTCTTATGAGCTTTTTATTTTTTAAACCAATAGAGAACACTTCATCACAAGCTGTCATTTCAAAGCACTGGGTTGAGATTTGGTAAAAGATATCTCTATGTCCCCTGTTTTGCAGTCTGTTCATGGGCTGCCTCTTACCCCACCTCCTTGATAAAATAATAGTATGGGTCTAGGTCATTGTTGCTTTTGAAAACATAATGGATTAAAAACAATTCCCCAGAGATTTGTAGTAGGAGTCATCTTTTGTATTCAAAACACAGGTTCTAAAATCGTAGAACAACAGAATCAATGAAAAATAGTTTTGATTTCCTGGAGCCACAACAACCAGTCCTGCAAGTACTTTGCCTTGTACTTAGCAGGTTTGGTATGGCAAATTTGCAGACATTCTCCTACTCTTTTTGTGCTGTGCTGATGAAAATGTCTCTCTCCTTCTATGCTTGCCTGATTCTTAAACATTGCTGTCCAGACCAGTACTAGAGATTTGTGAATGTAGGTGGCCTAAAGTGGGTAAAGACTCTGGTATATTAGCAGTAGAGTATTGAAATTAAAACCTGAACCCAGCTACAGAAGATGAAATTAGGGCACGGTTCTGGTTTTTAATATTAGAGAGGGGTTGAATTAAAGCCCTCTAAATTCAGAACAAATACAGATCTCTCCCTTTCTCAATTGTTTCATACTGAAGTTATGTGGAGACTTAATCTTGAGTTCAATTAAAATATCTTTTAAGGAATAATATATTTCAACAAAATTGTCTTCATCTCAAATAACATTGGAAAACCCTTAAATTAACAACCTCAAGTTCATTACTCTTGTGTATTTTAGGTGATATGTACCTTTTGTTACAGGTAAGTTATCAAATAGAAAAGTGTCAGAGGGGAATGTTCTCTTTATATTAAGTAACGGTCTCAGAACTTTGTACTAGAATTTATGGTTGTATACTGTGAAGAAAGAACAGACTTGTAGATACTACTAACATGAACAATACAGTCCAGCAAAGATTAAAAAAAAAAAAAGGGAAGAGGAAAATAAGTAACCTAGGAAGCATTTGGAGCCAAGTATCCCACTGTGGCTTTCTTCTCCCCAAACAATGTGTTACCTTTGTATAATGATTATATCATCTTTGTGTATTTTATCATTCCTAATCAAAAAAAGAAAAACTGTAGGAACAAAATGAGAATTCTTGATACATGGGGATTTGTTTTTGACTGGATTAACATACAAACAATGGCATTTAGGGGGACTTTAGGGGACTGATGAGATTGCACGGTTGTCCTCAGACCGAGTCATGTGCTATGAACTCAGATGCACAGGATGCACTTGGGAGGAAAGTAAAAATTCTGTTCTCATCTAAGCCGAAATCCTGTAAGACTCATTCAAAACAAAATCCTTCAAGTGTATCCATTTAATCTGTGAGACCAGATACAAGATTAATTTGAATGTACTGCTAATCTATAGACCTCAGGACACCGGAGCTTCTCATAGGGACTGCCTAATGCACTGCCTGCCATGGCGATGCTCACACAGCTCCTCGTCTGAGGAGACCTGAGCATCTGGGCTCTGCAGATCAACTTTGCCCAGAGGCTTAAAACTGCTTTAATTTTGTTTTAGACCCAGAGTGCTCAGGGTTGAGTGCCTGGATGTATTTTCAACATACTTCAACTTTTCCTTTGGACTGTCTGTGAGCAGATAGAGCAGAAAAGCCGTCCTAGTTTCCTAGCATAGATACTCTCTCTTATGAGGAAGAAATTAAAATCATTGCTGTTAGAAGCAAAGGTCTGTCATGAAACTTCTTGAGAATTTTCATCTTGTCATCCAAAACCTTTCCTAAGTAAACTTACAGCTAGTTAGAAAGTTAGACTTCAAGGGAAGCACACCAGCCTCTCCTTGAATGTGCAGTTAGATGGGATCAAGCTTAGAAGAATGATTGCCTATCTGGATTGCCTGACACCACTTCTATTCATACAGAAACCCACAAACTGCTAAGTGAATTAAATTATACTGTTTTCTGGTTTTCTGGGAGAAGAATATTCTCCTCTTGGCCAGCCCAAAACAGTGTACTTCTCCTGTAATTTTCATGTCTTATGTTTATATTTTTACATTCTTTTAAAAATTCAGTGGTATTTTTGAAAGTGAATCTTTGGTCAATGTTTTTGCATAGTCTTTTTCTGGATGAAGTTCAGATGAAGGACGCAAACAAAAGCGGCATCATCACCCAGCAGCTGGGTGAAGACTGGAGGTTTCCAAGCCAAATGGAATGAAAAGTCTAACTATAATTCTGCCACCTTAGGAAAAAAAAAAGCAATGGCACTTTGCCTTTATTATTTTACTTTTAAAATGTATGCTCAAAATAAATCAAGTAATTTTTCCCTGAACACAGAGGACCCCAGAGCTGGTGTTTAAGGGCAAGCAGGGCACCTTGTAGCCCAGTCAGTGTGCTGCTGGTCCCTAGGACCCGTCACAGGTCTATTCTCCTTTGCTCATAGGCAAGTCATCTTCTGAGATTGCCTTGGGGGAAAGGCCTGTCACTAAGGACAAGTGCCTCCCAGATGTTATATGGACCCCATGGTCTGTTTATCTGTTTTTATAAATGTTCCTTCCCTTGCACTTGGGTAGGCATCTTTGGCTTCCCAGACTTTCAGATTGGAATGAGACCGTAACTTAGGCTTTAACACCGTCCTCGTTTGTACCTTATAACCCTTTTCAACTGTATGTCATCTCTGTACTAAATAAACTGTATGTTAAGTATATCATAAAATCTGCTGGTACATCCATAATTTGTGCATCCAACCACAGATTGTGTTATAAAAAATTGTTTGTCACTAGGCTCTATTTTCAACAGTCAGCCTGTAGCTATATCTTTCCTCAGGAATTGTTCACCACATTAAAAATTGCCACATGGTTAACTAATGTTCTGTTTAGCATTTTTGCAAAGAATAATTGACACAGATGCACAATCAATGCTGTCTATATGACTTAAATTTAGCTGTTTCAGCTCTCATTAATGCAAAAAATTGCATGAAATGCTATATTCTGATGGTGAAAAGTTTAATAAATGAAGCACAGTTCTGCTTTTCTGTCTTTTCTGTTATGCAAAAAAAGTGAGGATGTGTCTTTAGAATGGGGAGGTGTTTTTTGAGGGGGAAGGTTTTGTTAAAGAAAGCTTTGGATGGGCCAAATACATGACCAAATTTTCAATGAACTTCCCAGGATTTCTTTTTATTAATACAACTTAGTTGTCAAATTTGGATTCTATCCCTTAGTTTTAATGGTTAGTATATTTTAAAACTAAAGAAGCTTAAGTGTGATTGCTGTGTGCCCTGCTGTGTAAATAGTCTCTTGGGTATGGATTTTTAAGAATGTGTTCTCCTTTACATTTCACTGTGTGACAATTCCTCTTTACCCATCCTCTCCATCCTCTGAGCAAGCCAAGAGCAGACAATAGATACATACTAATGGAGCTGTGTACTTGCCATCTGTAAGAGCAGCTGCTCTCCTGCATCTGTACAATATGTTGGAACTGAGAGCTTCACTAATCTGCATAATAAGGAGAAGGCTTATCCCACTCTAGCTAATAATCACAAGCAATCGATGCACTTCATTCCCCCACTGTAGAACACAACAAAGTTTCAATATGTTTGCATATTCTCCAGATATGCAGAGGTCAAACAAAAGAATGGACTGCTCATTCTACCTCGAGCAATAAAGAAAATTCCATTCTCTGTCATTTGTGAAACTGTTATCAACAAGCCCCCATTATTGTATTCTTATTTTGCAAATCAAATAGAAAATTAAAAACTTCAAGATCCAAATTAAAATATCAGTACATCCAATCAAGCATATCTTTTAAACTGTCTGTAGTATTGAGTGTTTTGGTTTTGTACTATGACCTTTTTCTCTAACCTTGACCCCTATGAAAACCTTGAATTAGCTAACATGTGATTTCCCCACCCTATGTCCTACTGAACATAATCCATATAGAGGAGTGATGCTGATTAACTTCTTTTGCTTCTAGTACATTCATACAAACACTGATGGAAGATTATACAAATGCCCTTCTCCTAACTGTTGTGCACATAGAGGGTGAATTTGAAATTCATGGCAGTTTCAGAATGGAAATTTGGTTCATGACTCCCACAGAGGCAGAAAAGACTGTAATGCTGTATTACACTGAGGAGCAGAAGAATGAGAAAGAAAATAGGCCGAGAGCAAGTGATAAGCAGTATTTATTTTGATTTCATTTACAACATCAGGGTAAAACGTATATCTCATCTCTACCAGCACCCTGCAGGCAGCAAGGCTGAATGCAGAAAAATTATGAGAAAACTTTCACGTAGAAAATAGAAAAGTAAAATTTGAAGGTAAATATCTGAAATCCTGTTACAAAAGCATCAAAACCAAAAGCTGTTCTCTGATTTCTTAGAAACTGGTTGCAACTGTATATTTCTAATATTGATAATTTGCTCTAGATGAAATGAAATAGGTAGTTATGAAAAAAACCTGAGTGAAATAGCATTTACTATGTTGGAGTAATGTGCAATCAGTCTGGAGCAAGATTATTTTCCTGGGAGCAGCAGCAGGAGCTGTAGCTAGCAGCCCATGGAAGGTGGGCGAATAGGTCTTCCTTCCCTCTCTCCCAGAGGAGAATCCTAACAGTTCTCACAGTGACTCCCTGGAACCTTCCCAGCTATTCCAATGTATTTATAGAACATAGCAACTGGGGAAACAACTGACTCAAGAACATGCCTATATTAATCTATGAACCTGTTGTGGCTGGCAAAGTTTATAGGACACAAGCTATGACTTGTAGGGTATACCAGATTTTAAAAAACTTAATGGCAGAATCTCTAAGCAGGGTGGCATCTGGCAAACCTCTTGGAAAATGTGAAAAATGTGTGTGCATATGTGCTCTACAAACCTACTGTCACTCAGGTAACAATTCAGCTCCCACAGACTTGAATGTTTATGATCATAGCTATGTTTGGAAGCTGCAATCAGTTTGCTTTAGCCCCAAAAACCCATGTTTTTGGTGAGTGAAGGCCACGCGCCCTAAGAACTAGGGAGCTGCACATCAGAGCATGCCTCAAGCAGGTTTGCTTTGTGCCTGCACTCACCGCTTGCAACACAGGGAAATCCCTGTGGCAGCACTTCCCACTTCAGTTCAGCAGGATGCAAACAGCTTCTTCTAAGCAGAAAATGCTGGGAGCTGGCAGTGATTATTTTACTTCTCATTGTAACAGTGTGGGTTTTTTTCCTTGCATACTGGTGGAAGGAATCAGATCTGAATTTTGGTTTTCAGACTACAAGAGGCTTATCTTGAAAACATAAACCAAATATGCTTCATATATACTAAAGTTTTTATGTTAAAATCAATCTATTATTATTATTCCCAAAAGTCAGGGTTTAAATATAAATAGTGGATCATACTGTGTAGGGTGATTCTGAAGACCATACTTGTGAGAAACTGTGTATTTGTGAGCCTGCAGACAGTAGATACAAAGGAAAAAGGGGAGGTAAGGCCCTATCACTTGAGACAAAAAGGGGGTTTTTTGAAGAGTATTTATTCATATTCTGGCTCTAGTTCTGGAATCCAGGCAAGCATTTTGGTGTTCCCCACCTGTGTCCATGAGTGTGCAATGGCTGTCGAAGCACAGTTTAGGGGAACACATTAAATTGTGTGATTTTTTTTAACCCTAACCCCTGCCCCCCCAGTCTGGAGTTTTGGGATGTCCTGGACACACAGGAGGTGCTTCAGTTTGTCTGTTTTATTACCATTCAATATTGCCATTCATGCTGCAGAGGGAAACTGTGGTAGATCATTTTGCATTTCATGTTCTTTCGATACACTGAGCTCTGCAAAGTGGAAGAAAGCTTGGGAGAAAACTCAGATCTGGTGGATGTGGAGGTGGTGTCACACAGACATATCTGCCTTTTCAATACAACCAGCCAGGCTCTTTGCTCACATCACGCTTGAAAAGGAAACAGTAGCTCTAATGGGGCAAAATCAACAAAACCCGGTGGCATCCCCAGATGTCCACCCTCCATTCAGTGACTGACAAATGCGTAGCAGATGGTGCAAGTGCTCCCAGATGTATTTACAGATCAATGTAAATGTAAATAAATAACTAGCAGCAAATGCAAGCACCCACCCTACTGCTGGTGCCTTGGTGGCACTAATGAGTCTGACCTGACTGGAAACATGGAGGAAGAAAAAATTTGCTTGAAGTTACCTGTCCTAATGCATGGAAGGGAAATGGCAAATCTTACAAGCTCAAGCTCCTTTTATTCCTAAGGAGAATTTCAGAGACAGTTAAATGCATTAGTGAGTGGTTTTGCCACCTCCTTCTCTGTAGGTGCAATGATCCTACCTCAGTCTAAGGCAGGATCTCACTTATCCCTCCCTCCATAAGTAAGAAAATGTTGAGTGATGTGCAGTCTCACCAGATGCTGTGAGCTTAACTTGTGGAAATCACTGTTTTTTCTTGCAACAAGTTCTCTATTTTCTGATGATGGGAGAAGAAAGGAAAGAAGTGTTTGACTTTTATTTCCCCATACAGCAGCAGCAGAGCTTCACTGCGGTGCCAGTGGCAGGGACCCTGTGGAAGGCTGTTCCAGCCCCTCACTGCAGCTCACTGGGCTCCACCTTGGGGCTTTGCTAAAGCAATGAAGGAGCGCTGATCTATCAAAGCAGAGTTTTACAGGTTTCCTGGTTTAGAGAAGATTTGTCATCCCCTTAAGCTAATCAAACAGGGAAAATAATCACTAGAACATTTTCCAGTGAGATTATTTTAACAGCCGTAACTATGACCTGCTATGGCCTAAGCATGCGTAGGCACTGCGTGTCTGCCACTGAAAGACCGTGTTGTCTAAATGAAAGTGTTCTCTCTGCAGCCTCCAGGCGGGTGGGAACAACCCCAATATTCCCCAGCTTGCCTTAAAAGCAAAGCAGCCTCACTCACTTGGCCCTCTGTTCCCTGCTTGAGTTTTGATGCCATCATGTCTTCTCCCAAACCAATCACACATAAACTTGTAATTGTGAGTAATAAACCTATTACTTGTGGGATGGTTCACATACTTGAAACACCTCAGTAAAGGCTGTTAGAAACAGTATTCTCTGGAAAATTTAGATTAAAATTTTTGCCCTGTGAAGTTGTCCTAGGGTGATTTTTNTTCTTTTTTTTTTTTCTTTTTTTGGGTTTTTTGGACTGTTCGGCCTGGTTTTTTTCCCTATCTGAACAATCAGACGATCTCTGGGGAGACAATCGGCGGGACCCTCGCCAGGCGCTGCCGGACACCCCGGCCCAGCCGGGCCGAGCCTTCAGGAGGAGTTGAACTAAAGAAAGGAGAGACTCTGAAAAATTCCACCATCTTTCTCCATGGTAGAGAAGATTTACTGCCTAATATTATTCAAGTTTGGGGGGTTTTTTTGTTTGTTTTGTTTTCTTTGTGCCTTGCTTGTTAATAAACAGTTTCTTTTTCACATCTCTCCAAGAAGATTTTAATTCCGAACCTTGGCTGGGGGGAGGGGCTGTAATTCTGCCTTTTAGAGGAGATACCTTTTCGGAGTCTCCTCCCAAAATTTGTCTCAAACCGGGACAGAAGTCCATGACAACCTACTACTAAGACAGAATGTTTTGAAGTCCCACAGCTCCCAGCCGTGCACCATGACCATTTTTAAAATAATTTCCCCAATAAACATTTCTGAATTCAGACTTTTTTTTCAATTTAGAAATATTTCTGTAGCTATGTAAAACTGGAAAGTTGTGACTTTCCTGGTTACTCTGAATTTGAACCTGTTCCTGTGATTCCTCGGTGCAGGATGAGATTACTGAACAGCCTAATTTTAGGATGTATATTTTAGGATGGATGTATTGATAAATTTAGACTACTATTATAGTGCTAAGTTGAATATTTATTTGACCTGTGAACCTTCCAAAGCTCCTTTCAGATTTCACCAAGGAGGTTTTCATAGCTGGAGGGACCATTACTCCATGTAGGAATTTGATTCATTATCCTCACTGTTTAAAATTAGCACCATTTGTCTGTTTTAAAACTATGTGCCTTTAAGTTCTAGTTCTTAATAACAGCAAGTCAGTAAGTTCTATATAGTTGCAAACATATTGATTTTCAACATGTTTTGAAGTAATGGATGGTCTTAAGACTACAACCACGCAGAAATGAATGTCTCTCAAGGCAAATTGGCTCAGTGGAGTTTTTTCACTCAACTTCAATGGGTTCACGATTATCCTCTTCTGCTCACAGGCATTAGCAGATTAGGCCTTTGTTGGCTAGTTAAGATTCTTCCTCTAATGAATAAATTGGTTGGAAAACTTACTTTTTATAAGTTTGTTTGCACATTTTATATTTTGTATTGCATAGAACAAAAGTTTAGACCCAGACTTTGGACCTGAGATCTAAACAGAATCCAAGTGACAAAGTCAGATGGTGCTAAACCTGGGAGTCTGCCATGGGGACAACAATAGTCAAAGCAAAAAAGAGAAGGCAGTGACCAAATACAAATTCCAGCTGTAGGAGCAGTGACTGGAAAGCTCAAATGCCTTCTTTTTTCCTTGGATGGACCTGTTTTCTTAATCTCTGAAACAATTAGTATCAACAACTGGACAGTGTTTACAAAATGAAGCCTTCTTTTCCCGCAGTTCCTTGGTTTCAAAGTTTAAACACAGTGTATCCTTTACCACAGACTATTTTAATTTGCCTTCCTGCTAACTCTGGTCTGTAGGGCAGTCTTGCATGCATGCTCATGTGGTGGTTTTTTGTTTGTTAGTTTGGGGTTTTTTTGGGGGTGGGGGATGAATGTGTTGGTTTTCTTGTGTTGGCAGTTGTTATCTCTCGTATGTGTTTTAGCTGGGAAAATTGAAGGGAGATGTACTGCAAAATCAGAGAAATGATGCAGTTTCTGGAAGAGAGAAGTCTTAATTTTTGCTTTTGATGTTGTTGACATTTCTCTGTGCCCCTATTCATCCAAAGGCACAATTGCAAACCAAGACATTATACCTAAAGAACAAACTAAGGCAGCAACCTCTACCCAAGGTGCTGGATGAGATTTGCAGCTTCTGTGGCACAACACCCAGTTCCTGGGAACTGAGCAGCCCTTGCTGGTACAAGCAGGAGCCATATGTTTAACTGCATCATAACTGGAGCCTTTGTGTTCCTGGGTAACCAAATTTGATTCTCTGTTTCAATTTCTCCATTTGCCAAATGAGAATATTGATGCTTTCATCACAGAAATTGAATGGAATAAAAGATTCAAGTGATATAGTGCTCTGAATTGAGAAAGTACCAATCCATGCCAAATACTGTTATTAGTAAAATCTGCATTTGTAAAATAACCACCAATTCTTGCAAAGATTAATTAATTTCCTGGAAATTATGCATTTTTATAAGGCCACAGAGGGTCTCCCTTAATAATGTGGATAGTGTTAAAACCCCTCTAGCAGTTCAGTATGAATTATTTTCAAAACCAAGAATTAGTATGAGCTATATGATATCTCTATATATCCGTCTATCTGGATATAATTTAAATTCTATTCCTGTTTCATTTTTCTTTTGTCTTCCAAAAAACCCAGAAGCTATCAACCATTCATATCATCAGTATTGATGTTATGTCACCTATAGAGTACATGTCAGATTTGAAGAAGTTTCTCCATGAGATGTCATGAAGATGTCCCTGTCTGAACATCCAGCCCATGTGCAGAACAGTGAACAGTACTGAATAGGGAAGAAAAGGTGAGTTTTAGGAGAAAGAGTGGTGTGCCCACAGGACATAGCAGCCAGTGTGAGTTGTTTTCCCCTGACCTTCTGGCAACCCAATATAGACCACAAGAGATCAAAGCCAGCTCAAGCATCTTTGCAGAGGAATGAAGTAAATGGGTCACCCATTACTGATCCTGTGCTGAAAAAATAGCTCCAGATGTATTTCAGATGGCCTGACACCTTTTGTACAAAAGCCTACTTACTCAGGCTGTGTACAAGAAAACAGGATTTGATTTTCAATGTAGTTCTTAAAATGTAAGAAAGCAAACAAATACAGCTGCATATCACAACAGGTCTGCCTTTGCCAGTGTTAAACACCCAGTGAAAAGGAACTTCATGTTTTCCAGTGTAGTTTGAAAGTAGCACCTTTCAAAAGATAAATGCTGCTGTGCACCTTTAAAGTTATTTGGCTTTTCCTTAGCTCTGTGTTATAATGATTGTTCTGTTTGAAAAACATGCATCAAGGGAGTGTATTTTCAGTTCTATGATACGTGGAGTGTGCTTACCTGCAGGAATATGGGTGCGTGGTGCTGCAGGAGGCTTGCACACACAAGACCAGGAAAAATTCTTGGCTTAAAAATGTTAACACTGCTATTAGCAGCAACAAAAATCAGACTTTCTTGCTTTTAACTTGCATCAAGGGAAAAAACACAGAAGTGAGAAAGACTCAAAGATATTGAATAATTGGTAAAGTCAAATTAGATTTTAAATGTATTGGGTCTTCTGCCTATAAATGCAATGGACCATTTTTTCCTCTCATTTGCACCATTACCATGCCAGCCAAAATAAATGATGCTCCCCTTTTTAGTCTATGACATTGTAGTGATGCCATTTCACACATCTAATGGGAGCACATTTTGCTTGAATAAGCCTATTAAAAAAATTCCTTGTTTTTGTTGTACCAATGTATGCTGCGTGTGACAGCACAGCAGGTGGCCACATGGAGGTGAACTCTAATTAATTCAAATCAAAAAGTGAGAGATCCAGATAATAAGCTCCACAATTAGAAAATTGCATCAAGTGTATGCAACTATCCATCAGGAAGTAGCTGCCTGGATACCAGGGTACTAGTGGTGAATCCAGCCAGTTCATGGCTGTGGCAAGCACTTCCCCAGGCTGTAAACCCAAGGGAGCTGCTGTTCTGCTGCTGCCTCTGCTGTCCAGCCAGACCCTGCCAGCCTTTCCGTCCCTGAGGGGTGGCTGCCCACTGTGCTGGACAGTCCAGGCTGTGACCTGGCTTGCACTGGGTGGACCTCCATGGACTTGTTGTGACCACCCATTTTATGAGGAAATAAACCAGCAAACAAAAGTAAGAAATAAAATGGGTGGTCTTCTTATCTCCTTGTCGTTAGTGAGTCCTGAGCTGTACAATGTACTTAGGAGTAGTGCGGCCTTACTTACACTTTTAAAAGCTGTGCTGTGAGTACTTCACTGGGCTTTTCAAAGTACCTATAAAACATAGGAAAGGCATGGGGGAAAAGATTTGCTCCCACCATAAATCAAAAGTGAGCAGACAAAGGTCAAAATACCAAAAGCCACAAGAACATTAACACTTAGGGTATAAAGATTTCCTAAGAAACGAATGCACGCTCTTTCCCCAGATGAAGCAGACACCTTATCTCCAGGAGTTTACAAAATGGAGCCAAGCTATACAAGTAACCACTTAACTGAACCAGGGCCTGGATCTTTGAGCAGTCTGCAGTCATTAAAGCTCTCGGAAAGTCTCCCAGGAGCAAATATGCTTGCTTAAGTATATGCTGTAAAAGGTCCCTGAGATTTACAAGGAGCTACTCCATGCTAAGCTAGGCACCATCTGATAAACAAGCAATTTTAGCTTCAGGCTAAATGATGCTCTTTGAGGCTTTGATTTACAATGCTGCAGATGATATATTTGTAGTTCTAGGACAGATTTGGCTGTGGACCTGCTGTGATTACTCATCCATGAACTAAGTTAGGGCTCAGATCTTCAACTAGGAGGTCAGAAAATTGTCAGTGGAGCAAGAAATGTTTGATAAGGTTTATTTAGATGCTAACCACATTAAAAAAAATTAAATTAAGCAAACAGAGGTGAACAATTCTTAAGCTTTCTAGGGACCAAGTCTGGATTTTTTCCTTTTTTCCTTTTTTTTTTTTTTTTTTTTTTTTTTTTTTTTTTTTTTTTTTTTTTGTAGCTTAGTCTTAAATATATTTTGAGTGAAAAAGATATAAAAGTAAGTCCCAAATGGACTTTCTGGACTAATTTTACTTTCATTAGGCTATTTTTTCGAAAAGAGGAATGTGCTTAACATCTTAAAATAGAAAATACTAACTTCTATTTTATGGAATTTCTCAGTCCTGTTATACTTTTCTCTAACACCTAAAAAAACAAGTTTGAAAGAATCAGCACAAGAAAAGTCATATAAACTTCAAAAATTTAGATTAAAAACCCAGGCAGCCTTAGGGGAAAGAGCAAGAAGGAAAGGAAGCAGAGCCTGACATTTCAGGAATGTGTGGCTTTCATAATTTTTTCACTGATCCCAGATGTGTGGGCCTGATCCTGCACACTGCTGGGTACCTTCTGAGAAGTGGTGAGTCATCTCAACTGCTGTTAAAGCTGAAATTTTTTAGACATTCCTTTAACTTTGCTGTCAGAAATATACAACCGATGGATTTTAAAAAATGTGATTTTAACCTTGCTGCTACTTATATTAGGACTTTTTTTCCTCCAGAAAAGAGCACAGATCAAGCATTGTTAGAAATAGACACAAGAGTTTAATAAAAAAAAAATCTTTATTTATTGCTTTTAAATGGAATTTATGTGTTCTGAAATTCTTTTCTGTAATACTAGCTGTTGATCTTACCTAAATAATATGTCACTGGAAAAACCTGGAAAATGTTTTTTGTTATCACAAAAGCTGTAGACAAACTTTAAAAGTATACCTAATTTTTTGCTCCTTTTTCTAGGTTATTTTCAAATGTAAACCTTAGACTTTTGAAAACTGTGTGTCTGAAGATTTTCAGAAGTGCTTTGTTTTTAAAGTCTAATTTAAAAAAATATCTTAAACACAAAATTTGGTTTGACTTTTAAACCTATCTATCCTTGGCTCCATTAGAAACTTGGTCCAGGAAGCCCCCGCCTTGGAAGTGCAACATGCACTGAATTCACTCCACCTTGGCTTCTTGCAAAGTTCAACCAAATTTATATGGAAGGTTATAAATCATTATGATTTCACAATGCAAAGAAGGCTTTTATCACATGAGCATATGACTGAAAGCAAACAAAACATGTTGTTTCAGAAAGCCTCTGGGACTCAGCAGTCGCAGAAGGGGACGTTGTCAGCTGTACTTGGGGGAAATAAATAACAAGATGTTTTCATTTTTAGCAAATACTGTGCAAAGCGTGCATGTGGCAGTCAAGATACTCAGGTGATATAATCTTGTGTTGTATTATATGACATCCATTAAATTCAGAGATGTGGCACTTATTTAAATGCCAGGGTTATAGGCAGTGTCCAGAAATTAAGAATTGTAATTGCAGCCACATTAGTAACAATAACTGGAGTTAAAGCTCCAAAACCACTATCTTTACTAATTTTTTTTATTATAGACCACCATCTTTACTCATTTTCTGCAATGCACTTTTTTTAGATTCAAATTTAGAGTATAATGTTTTGTCTGGAACTTCTTAGTACAGTTAAGTCCGGCGTGTGAAACTAAGAACCAGTGTGGGGGGTTTTCTTAGTGGTGGGGGTTTTTTTGTTTGTTTTGTTTTGTTTTGTTTGTTTTTTGAATGCCAGCTGGTTCATGCCACCCCTTAAGTAAACGGAAATACTCTGACTTTTTTTCTACTCACAGTCTAGACACTACTAATTAAGTCCTGCATTTTCTGCAGATATGGCACATGACATAAAACAAATCGTGGAGTGAGTCTGATAAAGCAAACATCTTACAAGAAGATTCTACTTCACAAATCTCCCTATTAAAGTTTGAACAACTTCAAGAAAATAACTTTTAATTTCAATTACTTCAGCAACTCAGACACATTGGCCACTTTGTAGCGGATATGCTTGTGTCATTCCTAGTGACATCAACGGGGCTTGTGGATCAGCAAGTGAAGTGCATATAGATCTGTTAGATATATAATATGCAAAATACAATATCAAGGTCCAATTTGCAATGAAAAAGGTCACTTTAAAGGTGCTTAACTTCTTAAGTAGTACATAGGAGGAGTACATGGGTTCTTTTCTTGGTTTCAAGACTTTATATAAAATTAAATATGATATCTTTAATGACTGAAACACCAGTAGAAAAATAAAAACATACAAGTCATGGCTTTTCTATACTAATTTTTAATTTATTCCTTCATTGAGAAAGACTCCATGGGAATTTGTTTTCCAAGAGTACAGTAATTTACCTAGGAGTTTCTACAGTAAAAGGTAAAACCAGTCAAAGCTTGCAAAGCTGTGCTGTCACACAGAGCGGACTGGGTTGAAGCAATGGAACAGTGGGAGGCAGGCTTTGTGAGCAACCCCCACTGCAGAGCTCAGAGTTTCCACTGCTTTAAAGCCAGGGGATTCCCAATCCCTGAAGTCAGAGACGCAGTGATGCCAGCAGGGAGGAGCCAAATTAGGCTGACAGCAGCCATGCTGGAGTGGGTGCAGGAATGACGAGATACATCTATCAGCATCCTGGCTGGGAGCATCCTCTGTCCCAGCAGCCATGGGTACCTGAGAGCAGGTTCTGAGTTGTCCTCTGCTGGTCAGAGGAGCTCCTAATAGCTCATTCAAGCATCCTGGCTGGGAGCATCCTCTGTCCCAGCAGCCATGGGTACCTGAGAGCAGGTTCTGAGTTGTCCTCTGCTGGTCAGAGGAGCTCCTAATAGCTCATTCAAGCAATGAGAAGAGGCAGAAGCCCTCTGCTCCTTGCCTGTCCCTGTCCTACAATGAGCTCACAGCCTGGGGGTGGGTGGGCAGCATGTTGAACTCCTCTGTCCGATGATCCATGGCAGAGCAGTCTCACTGCCCTCCCTTCAGACACCTGGCCTCTCCACAGGCTGTATGGACAGGGGATCAGCAGAATTGTTTATGTCTCCTTTTATTCTGGACCCATAAAAGCCATCATAGCTTCTGCCAGGCTATCTATATTGGTTTGTCTTGACTAAGATCCTCTCCATCCAATGTCAGAATATCGGTTGGCAAACCAAGAGTGTGCAGATTTCCCTCTGCTCCTGGGGCTTTCTGACCTATGGAGCTTGGTCTTTGAGATCCTCTGGCCTCATTTCAACTGTCAAGGTCAGGTGAATGTGGAATCTGACTCCTCATGAATATCATTATGCCCCAGAATTTTCCCAAATTTTGCATGCTGGGACCTTTTCAGATCCTTTGCAAGGCTACTCATCTTGAAAAATAAAATAAATTGGTAAATCTCTATGCCAATTGCAGAAGATAGAATCTAGGCTGCTCACAAAAATGTGAAAATATGCAAAGTAAACAGATTGTTTCTGACAGTAACAACCCCGCGATTGCATAAAGCATCATCAAATTGCAACATGCATGTATTAAGCTTTGAGAACAACTGAATTCACAGTGACACATTCTCCGCTCTTGAATTCATTATCACACCTGCTCAGCTTGGAGATTTGCAGTATTGTGCCTTGTTCTGAAAGGTGGTTTCCAAAGGACCACTGTATTATCCATGTAATCTCATTTGGGTTCAATTTTATGAATTTCTCGGTGAGCTGCATGGAGAATTGTAGTGAAGGGAGGGCAAAAGGGTACCAAATAGAGGTAAATATATGCAAAGTCTTCTCTGGGTGCTGCCTTCTGCGAAGATGCTCATAGCAGGACCATAAGAGCTCCTGAAAGGAGATTGTGAAGGGGCAATGTGCTGCCATCAAATCATGTTCTAACTCTGGCTGTAGAGAGCCCAGCTGAGCTGATCTGCAGGCACCTTCACCTCTGCGATTTTAAGTTTATTTTATTAGGTAGAAGTTTCTAGGAGAAAAAAACCACCCAAATCTTAAAATCTAATTCACTGAGACAATGGTACTAACTAATTACCAGAAAACAAGCTTTTTAAAACAAAACAAAACAAAACATATCAGCCCCCTAATAAACACACTTGCATCCAAATACAAAAAAATACAAACTTCACAATAATGCTTGAGTCTTGACCCTGGACAACGTACTGGGGATTCCTTAAATCAACATGTTAATGGATATAATTGTAGGGATTTTTAGTAGTCTAAAATATTAATGTGCTGTAGAATTTTAAAGCATTTTTAATTGCTGTGACTTCTCTCAGTTTTGCCAGATAGCTTATTAAAGTATTTTCCCACTTAATCTAACAAAATATATATATGCAGACTTCTATTTGATGCTTGGCAGTAGATGTCATTAATGTGTATATAAATAATTTTTTATGGTTGTCTCTTCCAGAAATAGTTATTGCTGTTATGGTTTGAATGTGAGAGGTCTCCTGTATTAGTATTTATTTAAGGTCAAAATTAAAGTTATGCTGTGATGCAATACATTCTTTATAAAACAAATGTGTACTCAAGCAGCACACAATTTATTGTGTATTTACATCCATCTCTCAGATTTTATGCAATTGATACTTGGAGACAGATGGTGTATTTATGAAAAATACTTTAAGCTGTTAAAGATTTTCATTTTTGTTTGCTTGGGTTCACTCTAATGTGTTTATTTACCCATGGCATGTCTTTATTTCTCACAGATGTACGACAGCACAATTTTCCAATAAGAAAACTATTTCCTTTCATGAACAGCTCCATGCTATTACAGTAAACAGCTGCCAAAGCCAATACTGGCTGGGAACTGACAGGCAAATTTCTCCAGCACAAGATCTTTCAAGGTCTTGCAGAAGCAGTTGGGCAGAGAGAAGTCACCCGGCCACCTCCTGGAGGGGACACCAGAGTGCAGCGCGCTGCTGCACTGTAGGAGCACATGGGAGCAGAACAAAAGGAGTCACCTGTCCTCAAAACAAACAGCTCCTGGCAAATCACTCCCTGCTGCTTCTCCCACTCTTTCACATACGTACAAGTATGGAAATTAGCATACAAATCAAAACTTCCAACAAATTAGAAAAAAAAAAATATTTGAAGGCTTCTCATCCTTATTGCAGAGAAGAATATTGCAGCACTACTAAGTTTCACTTTTTTAGTGCATGAAAAGTACCTTTTCATTAAAGAAAGTTTTGGTTAGAGTTGTCTTACCTCTGTCTTTTTACACCAAACAGAATGGTTGGAGAATCTTGGAGATAAGGACATTGAAGCCAGAAATGTTTCCTGGAAGCAAACTATAACAAGGTGATTTATAAAGATTAAAATATGTCATAGAATATACTGAGTTGGAAGGCACCCACAAGGAACATCCAAGTCCAACTCCTGGCCCTGCACAGGACCACCTGATGTCATGAGGATAAAGTATTTCTATTGTAGTCACAGAAAAATGTATCATGAGAACAAAATGCCCCCTTCTCTATCCAGTCTGTGGCAGCTCACTAATCAGATACAAATCATTATGAATTCAGTAGTGAAGCCTAGAGATAATTCAGCAGTGAGATAAGGATTGTTTAAAAATAGCGTTTGAAGGCAGAATCTTGCTGTTTAAAAGGTGAACTTCAAGAGAACAGTAAACTCTTCTTCTAAACTAAAGTACATCACAGAGGAGATGTTTCCAACCAGATGATTGTCACTAACATACAGTCTGCTAGGGCAATTTTTTATGTTTTCTTTCCTTTTTCATTGTCAAAGCAAATAAAACCCTTATCCGTTTGTGAGAAAGACAATTTTTCATACCTGTTTTCTGTTTAAAATACTAGTAGGTTTGTTTGGGGTTTTTTTCCTTTCTGTAAACCAAGTATCTTCATTTTCAGTCATAAAAGGAGAGAAGCAGTAGACATACAGAAAAATTTCCCTTTAATTCCATGCTATAAGAAAATGTGCCTGCCTCTATACCAGCCTGTGTCAGTTTCAAGATGAAAAATATTTTTGGAACATGTTGTTAAGTAGATCTGTATTTCATAGGGATAGTAGCACTATGTCAGACAAAGGAGAGCTCTGCTATCTCTTCTGTCCTCTTCCCTTGCCGTCACTCTAACCTCCCAGTCCAGTGTGATGTCCAGAACACCTTACCCAAGTCTTTAACAAGGCTTTCAGTCTTTCTGCCTCAGGATAGTGGGCAAGTCTAGGAATGCTGCACTGCTACAAGGTCTCCTCATCAAACTTCCAGCTACACTCAGATTTGGCAAGGTAGAACCTGCTCTCTGCTCCTGTGGTCTTCACTACAACCCAGAGGCTCTCAAGTGGTCCTAAAAAAAATTCTGCTTGTGCACAGGTCTTGCTGAGTCATGACTCAGTATCACATACTGACTCTGATCACCTCTTCTTACCATTAACTGTAGGCAAAAAAATGACTCAGATACATTTCCGTAAGTACCAAGGTGTGTAACCAAATGATCTCTTCTCCTTTGCCACTAATTCTACAATATATATCACCATATCTGTCTATCAATAAATACATTTTGCCACAAATGTGCCTAGTCTTTGTATATTGAGATGCATTTCCAGACCATTCACAAACAGAAAACAGGCAAAGACAACTTGCATTTATTACAGCATTTTTGTTCCTATGAGAATTCAAGAGGCTCTTTTTCATTGTATTTAGAGGTCTCATAGCATCTGTGGTGATCTGTTTTAGTCCTTGACTTAAATGATTATCAGCAATAATTGCATTTCTGAAGCAACAACGCTTTAGTAAAAAGACAAACATTTATTCAAAAAGGATGCAGCACAACACGGACTATATTTCAAGATTATTCCTTCTCACAGAAATGTTTCTTTAAGCTTTGGGCCAATACTGACCTCATATTCCTACAGATATACTGTAGTGTCAGCAGGTTAAATTTGCCACGAAGCCCTAGCACCACTTTAGCAGCAAACACATGCCTGTACACCTCCAGGCAAGCTTTGCTGTATTGAGTTGCTTGTCTCCACCAAAGGGGAGCATGCTGGAAGAGAAGGTAGCTGGCATGGTTCCTACTGTGCTTGGTGCTCAGCAAAGCCCCAGCAGCTTAGGGGAGGCTGCCGTGGCCACAGGTGTGGGCAGGGAGGCTGTGCAGCCCAAAGGGCGTTGGAGAGCAGCTGAGTGTGTGGCAGGGCAGCTGTACTGAGTTACCTTGATCGGGAGCCATATAAAAGCCGAGGAGGGCGGAGTCATTGTTTTTTTTTCTTGCTTGGTTCAGCATTGGTCTGGGTGTGATGGGGCTGTGCCTCTGTACTGATTTCCAGGTATTACTTATTTTAAGTCTACCAATGTGGTGTGGGAATTGTTCTTATTTTTAATAGCTTCACTATGGTAGTGGTCTTGAGGGGTGCTTTGCTAAAAACCTTTCTTTGATTTCAGTATGAGTTTGACTTGAGAGGCTGTGTCTCTTCTAGAGCTGCTGGAAAAAAAATTAGAAATCTGTGCTTCATCCCTCAGGAGATGTCTTCCTTTATTTTCTGTCTTGAGCACCTTGTAATTCATAGAGCCACAGAATGGTTTGGGTTGGAAGGGGACCTTAGAGATCATCTCCTTCCAACCCCTCTGTTGTGGTCAGGGGTGCTTTTCCTTTTATACCAGGTTGTTCAGACCCCCATCCCACCTGGCCTTGGATGTCTCAAAGGGTGAGGCATCCACAGCTTCTCTGGGTGACCTGTTCCAGTGCCTCACCACCCTGACAGTAAAGCATTTCTTGCTAGTTTTTGATCAAAACCTACTTGCTTTTTTCTTTAAATCTGTCGCATCTTTTCCTGTCCCTTCACACTCTTTAAAAAAAAACAAAGGCAAACCAACCCCTCTTCATTGTTCTTGTAGACCACCTTAAATAAGGTGCTTTAAGGTCTCCCTGGAGCCTTTTCTTCTCCAGCGTGAAAAACCTTAATGCTCATGGCCTTTCTGTAGCTGTTGCTTTGTAATATACTTTTTAAAGTTGCTTGAGTGCTATTGGGTGGGAACCAAGTGCAGTATTGCTAGAAAATAGAAACAATATTTCTGTTGTGCTTTGTGTAGCCCTGTCATGACTCTGTTACTCTCATGGTAGAGATGAGACCAGCTCTCAAAGAAGTTATGATAAGACTTGACTGACAAAGCTCAGTGAAATCTTATTCAAGTGTGTGAGGTAAGCCTGTCTCTCAGGGAGCAAACACAGCTGCTCTAAGTGATGGCCATTTTGGTCATTAGAAAGCAAGCGCACCTGTTTTCTTGCCAGTTTGAGTTCACTGGCTTCTTTAGGTCCAAGGCTACTTTGCCCAGGACTGAAACTCTCCCTTTGTAGCTGTACCCGTGTTGAACTCTCTGCCAGCTCCGTGGCTGTGTGTGGATGCAACTCTGCCCTGTGCTGCAGCACAGGGAAACGGCAGCTTGTGCTTGTGGAGCTCAGAGTGGTTGTGAGCAGGAGGCAAAGGCTTCTGGTGCCAGGGTCACTTCCACTGTCTTTGCTCTGTGTTTGTGCTGAGTTATCCAAATTAATAACTGGCTGCCAGTTGTTGCAATGGAGGCAATTCCCTGAGTTGATGAGGTCTGATTAGGTCTAGGTACATTTCAGAGATGGCAGCTCCTCTTAAACAGAAAGAGACTGAAAGGCCTGTGTGTCCCTCTCCCCCCACCCCCCATTATTTTATGCTTCTGTTGCTTTGAACATTTAATTTTTTTTAATACCTAGTAGAAAGAGTCATGAAGAAGGAAAATGAGAAGCCCCTTTGAATGCCATAAAACTCACATCTGGCTACCAGGATAAATCAATGTGGCGAGTAACATATTGTAAATTCTTTTACTTTGTATTTACTTAGATTTGCTGCTGTAAATGATACAAAAAATACATCAAATATATCTGCTGCTCATAAAAGCATAATTAAATAAACTTTCTAAAGGAAAGTCTTCTTATATTTATTATTCAATTAATGTAAATTTTTACCTTTATATTCTTTAAAAACACAAAGGCAGAGTTAAAAATACAGTGCTGCATTTCATCAGTGAAAACAAACTGGTCTTTACAAATGGGAAAAATGGAGAAGGTAGCAGAGGGGAAAATATGCAGACAATGAAGAGCTAGGTAGGAAAACAAAATGAAATGAATAGAAAAGGAGAAAAAGAAATGAACAGGAACAGCCCTGAAAAGGACATTTATTGAGTAACTGCAGGAAGTCAAAACTTTAAAGAACAGACAGAAAAGCAGGAAGTGAGAGAAGAGTTGTGATCACTCTTGTCCTCCTCCTGCCAAGGCACAAGAGGTCTGCTGGGAAACCTCAAGCTGTGCATGCAGGGGAGTGGCCTGGCTGTCTCATTGTCCCTTTTTGTGCCTCTCCTCTGAGCAGTCCGGTCCTTGTCATACTGAACTCCCCGTTTGCTTCTGGTGCTTCATTCCTGCTTGTGTGAATGTCTGCAGGGGGCTGGGGGATCACCTGGCAAGGCAGGCTTTCACCCTGCCCCTTCCCCTTCCTTCCTTTGGGGCTCAGAAGTTTTAGAGAGTGAATAAAAGTCAGAAAGAAAGTGAAAGCCAGTGGTGTCTTAACTATTACTGTAAACACTGAATTGAGATATGCTTGCGAAGGTCTGGATCTTCCCCTTTGTAAACTTGGACAGTGGAAATGAAAAGCTGTGACTGGGTTCTACTGTTGTTGTGGTGGACTAAACTTGCATTTTGGAAAGGATTTTCCCTCTCTGCCCTGCCCAAGTGGTGGGAATGGGCTTTGCTTGGAGGTTTTGTGGGGATTTTTAATGGAAGTTGCAGAGAGATGTGCAATGAGTATGTAAGGAAAAACTTTTTTCTGGCTGATTGACACGTGTTAATGAAGATGGGGTAACAATAATAAGAAATATTTACAGAATACCTGGGGAAATTAGGTGAATTTCTACTGGAAATAATGGACATAGTGCAAGGCTGAGCACAGACTTGTATTTTGACCTTTGTTCTTGTTATAACTTTGCTTTGTTTGTCAGGAGTGTAAAATTATTTATTTATGGAAAAGTTCTTTTCTTTTAAAATGTGTTTAGAAAGCAAGTAAATCCATAATTCCTCATTTCACATGAAAAAATTGCTTAGTACTGCTTTGGAATACTTTCTTCTTGGGGGGAAAGAGGATTTAATTGCTGTATTTAGAATAAATTTGCTAGTTTTTTCAAGGGTTTGATTGTCCTGACAGGACTCAGTTAATCCAACAATATGAATATAGATGGTACTCCTCAAAAAAGTGAGAGAAGTACATGCCTTCTCTGACTTTCATTAATAGTTAGTTTATATTGATTGTCCAGTATGAATTCAGTAGAGGATGTGATACTATTTAACAACTGCTAGGGTTGCTATTTGCTCTAATGCATAATCTCAGAACAGGCTTAAATAATGCCAAGGAAAGGTTTTGAGTCTTGGACTCCGTACTGGGGAAGGAATACTCACAAAAAATGGAATCAAGTCCTCAGTGTGAACCCGAGTGTTGCAAATTTTTAAAAAGTGGTCTCAGCTCCCCATTCTTTACTTCCCTTGAAAAGGTTTATCAACAAGAGATACCTCAAACTCTGTGCTTCTTTGCTGTTAATTCTACCCCTGCCAAAGTCAGAGCAAGTTTTGACATCAATTACATATCTTCAAAATTGACCTGTAAGTCCCCTTTTCCAGCAGATGGTCTAACTCATTCTGGTGAGTTTAGGGTGTTTTATGCCTGAAGCAGTTTAGATGCTTATGCATGCATTTTCTTGCATTTGAAGTGTCTTGCTGTCTTAAAAGAATGAGGTAGAGAAGCTGTAGAAGAAATGTATCACATGCATCTCTTACAGGTCAGAGAAAGGTGCAGTGGGTGGGTGGAGTTCAGTGGATAAGCCCCTGAGTCAAATAGCTGGACACCAGATTGTACAGTCAGGACATAAGAGAGGTTATGCCATTAGCTTGGGTCCTGTTTGAATCTGGGAGTCATTCCTGTAGCTGATTTTCATGTAATTGGTGTTAATGACAGTAGGACTGGACTGAGGTTAATAATCCAAACCACTTGTGATTTCAAGTATCTGGAATTGCAAATATCTCCTTGAAAGTATTGATGGAGGGACTCTGTTTCAGGTATTTTATGTGAAATCCTATTAATTTAAAGAAGCTAGTAGAGTTTTGGGTTTTATCAAGTTTTGGACTACTATTGGACATTAATTTCTACTTAGTTGAACAACCAGCGAAACACCAAGAATATATGTCAGTGCATTTAGTTTTTAGGTGGTGACTGAAATTTTCTTCTCACAGAGCAGAAGAATCTTGCAACGTATGACTTGGGTAGAAGTTCAGATGGACAACTTTCTTTGCAGCTTCATGTAGAGCAGTTTTTCAGCTTTAGGTAGAAGTGTTTTCAAGCAGCTGCAGGTCTGTCATATGCTGATTCAACGTGTTTTAGTGAGCTATAATGTATAATCAGTCATATTTCAGATTAATTGCTTAAATTAGTAAAAATACATACACATTGCACTTTGAGCTATTTTAAAATAGCAGGGTGCAGTAATGACCCAAGCTAGTCTCTTGTATTACCTGCCTTATTGGAGTAATAATGTGCAGATCTTGTTTTGCAGTATGGTTTCAAACCCTTCTTGACATGTAAATTCACTCATGTTCTGCATACTTTTATTGATTTTTACAAAAGAGAATTGGTTTGACCTACCTTACTTTGATTTATTTTTTCTCTTTTTCTGAAGGAAATCAATATAATAAAGTAATTCTTTCCTGCTATCTTCACTAAGCTCTTCTGAGAACAGTCAGAAAACGTCTCCCCTTCAATTATTTTAGACTTGTTTGCATTAAATCCTTTCAAAGGGACCCATGTAAGTGGGCTACTTTAATAAGGATGTCTTCCTGTGATATAAGCTAAATAAAATTTTACATTTAAGGTGAGTAAGAACCAGTTATGGAGAAAATTGTTCAATATATGTTCCATCCTAATTTCATTTTCCATGCAAAGCCTGCTCCAGCTCTAAAGTAGGATAGGAGTTTGATGATACACTATGCATAATTCATGGTTTTGGCCTTCTGTCTGCCCTTCTTTTTCTGGAATACTACATATTTAGATTAGATAAACTTATTCTTGTCTCCTATCAATACAGTTTGTTTTCAAGCAATATAATACAACATACAGTGTTGCACCTGGAGAGAGTGAGACAGCTGGAGCCTTGCTCTGCACAACAAGCTGTTTTCTCCCAGAATGCATAGGGCTCATGTGGGAAGTTCACCTCTGTTTCATCCTGGATATCATCTATGGATGACTTCCCAGAAAGAATGGGATGCTTTGCACCACCCTGACATTATTAAGCAGTATTCCTATGGCAATTCAGGGGCAGCAATGGAAGTACCAGTGACTGGACTGCACAGTGCATGAAGCACTGTTTTAATACTCATTGCATGTGGTCTGATCAAGAGCCTGTCTCTTTGTGTTTTGAGCACTTCTATTCTTTGTGGTGTTATGAATTATCGCTACTATAAAATATTGTAAGTGTATTTTTGATTTTAATTCTTGTAGACATTCAAGGCGGTAGTTTAGACTAACATGCCCCTGAACTGTTGAAAGTTCAGCAGGCCAAATACGATTTGCTAAATGAAAAGGGGCAAAATTTGACATTTCCAGATGCTTCCAAATGGGATTCTTGTTCTTTGTAATCTTTGAGTGATCTGGAGTCATAGTGAGCAGAAAAACTCACCATGCACTGAATTTGGTGTCACATGTGGCCATGTGAGATGCTACCATACTACAGAGAAGTAGTTGAATTTGAACGTGTCTGAAAATAAATGTTTACTGTTGAATTACCCTTTAAAAGTAAAAACGTAAGACTATAATTGCATCAATAATAAGCTGTAAAGAGACTAAAGTAAACAATGGACTCTTGATTCTGGGAATTCAAATATTGATAATTTTAGATTCAACTATGAATAATGTTCTTTAAAATTTTCAGAGAATTTACAAATTGAATTATTTTTTGCAAAAATTACTATTGTGGTTTCCATTTTAAAAAACATTTTTGAAGTAAATTATTTACAGAGAAAAATAATTAAATGTCAACAAACCTTCAGTTACTTGGCAGTCTTTTTTCAGTGTAATTTTGTGATATCACAATGAAGTAATTAAATGCTTTATTTAGTCTAGGAATTTTTTAAATGGACAGAACTTTTCAGATTCCCCAAACTGATTCCTCATAGCTTTGAAATGGCAGAATTGAATAATATTCACATGTAATATTGCCAGGCTGGCATGTAAACACAATGTTCTCCCAGTCAAGAAATTATAACTCAATTTATTTCATTTTATTTAAGATGATATTTTGAGCCTTTCAGGTGCTTATTGGGGAGTATTTTTACCATTTAACAAAATAATATTTTAAATTTAGAATAACTGCAATAGCACTGAATTGTCATACTGAATCTTTAGGGAAAAACCAAACTACTCGTGCAATTGAACTTTTGAAACCCTGATTTAGAGAGAATAGTTAGGACTTTTCCACTTACCTACAGTGGGGTGGGAACATCCTGGCTGTGCTGCTTGACTGCAGTGTCTAATTACAGCACTGGGGCTGAGCTTCAGAGCTTGAAACGAGTGTGTGCAGATGCACCTGCAAGGTGGAATATGTTCTTCCAAATGTTTCATAGTTTGCCTCCTGTTCAAATTTAACCTTATAGAAAGAAAATTAAAATCAAGGAATGTTCCTGAACTTCTAAATCAAAACCTTTTTTCCATGCCCAAACACTGTAGTTGCTCTGAGTCTTGCATATTGCAGTTGGGGGCTGGAAAATAGCTGTGAAGGGGGCTGGAAATTGGCTATGGAGATATTTCCCACTCTCAAATGTGGAATTACCCCTCCTCCTTGTCAAAATACTTGCTGAAAGACAGGAATTGGTCCCTGATGGTTAATTGACTGTCACAGACAATACAAGCCCATCCTTCTCAAGTGTCCTGCTTTGAGACAAATTTGGGAG